>VRYO01002297.1:1620123-1694636 GCA_009812075.1 Sialia sialis
AAATACATTGAAGTTCATATACACATAGAATTGAAAACTGCTTCTGATTCCTTCCAAACAAATGGCAAATATCATCTTGGTTGGCATGAATTTTCATTTTTCTTCATATGAAAGTGTTTTTTTTTTAAATCTTCCTGCTGCAAATGCACAAGTCCATGAATGAAATGAAGGATCACTGTTGGCTCAAGCTATAATTTTTGATAGTCATGGTATGTTATGGTTACGGAAAAGTCCATCACTAGCATCTTGTGATGATGTGAGGTTATGAAGGACACTGTGCTTCTTTTCTATATTCAGTTCTGATTAGCTACCTCACATCAGACTTTGAACTGTGTGGAATCCTCCTGTTCTGGAGCAATAGAGTGGTTCTTACAGGCTGCTTCTGGGATTATTAAATAGGTCAGACAAATTATTACTTCATGCAGATGGGGAAATGTCCCTTTTGGATCCCATGTTTAGATTGCTGTTAAAATGGTTCCTCTAAATCATGGAATGACTGTAGTTGTCAAACATTTCCTAACTGCTTTATGTCAACTGTCATCAAAAATCCCGATTCTCATTATCCTGTTTAGTGCAGACTTTCTTTCCTGAGTCAACTCTCAAAAAATATTCAACTCCAGTGATTAGTGTTTGCTTTTGAGTTTTATAACATGCTCAGAAAATTATATTTAAAGCTTTAGGAGCCTTAATATTAGCACTATGCTTACCTAAACCCCACAAATACCTGTATGCTAGGGAGGGGCTTGGGCAAAAAAGCTGATACAGAATACATTTGTCTGATAGCTGAGATGATGCAGAAATTGTCACTTTCACAATCATCCTTATGTTCTAAAGGTTTTGATTTTGCCCTTAGAAAAACTTTTAGATTTGTTTTTCTTGACTTCTTGACTTTACTTGACTGTTTCCTGTGAGTTAAAATTACTTGTGCTGAAGAGGTAGGAGGTGTACAGGATTACAAAGGACAGTTTCAAATAAGAGGTTTTAGTAGAATAACTTGTATATAGATGCTCAGGAATGTGAGACAATTAAGAAAGCAAAATAAAACAGTAACTTCACCAAAAATAACAGATTCAAAATAACCTAGTATAGATTTTGTTGGATTTTCCCTGCAAAAGCAAGATATAACAAAATCTGTTCTCCTCCTTTCCCCCCAATACTCTTCTTGTCCTACCTGTACCTTCTTCTAGATTTCATTCTTTTTTACTCATTCTTCAGGCCTGCTTTCAAAAAACTTTTCTTAGATTTCTCCTTCTAGGGAATTCTTTTAGGTTGTGCGTGTTTTTAGATGTGCTACTTTTCTTCTTTCTTCTTTTTTAGTTTTAAACTAATTTTATTTTTAACTGCTTCTAAGAATAAAGTGTATCGAACGTTTAAATCCCAATATGTCATTCAAACTGTTTATTATACTTTTAATATTCTGTTAGTTCTTGGCACAACTCAAATCTCCTTCGGGTACTTTAAACTGAGAAGCCCTGACCTTTTTTTCCCTGCATTCAAATAGCATGAAATGAATGTTTCTATAATAAAAAGATGTATTTTATATATTATTTCATTGCAAGTACAGAAGAAAAAAATCGAAGGAACCATGTTGTCCTGAATTAATGTGATACTGAAAAACGAGTCTAAATTTATTTTATTAATATTTTGTGAAAGATTTTGACTAATTTCAGTAGTCATAAACAATATGAAAGGAAATGGCTTTCCAGGAACAAGACTTGTACTAAGAGAATTTTTCCTAAACCAAATCCATTTAGTGTTAGTTTTGGCCTCCTTCTTGCCTACTTATTGCTCAGAATGTAATGTTCAACTAGAATCACTGTAAAAGCTGTTTTCCTGCTCTATTCTAAATAAAACTAAATCATCAGTCCTACAAACCTGCATGTATTTAGCATCACTTCTAAAGTTCACAGACATACATTTTCTGTTATGCAGGAAATTCTCTCTTGTACTCAGAACTTATCTCACTCAGATTTTGTTAGTCTTTATCTCCCATATGTCCGCATTTGACTCCAAATATTTTTTCCATGCAGAAGATATATCTGGATAGCATTTGAAGAAGTTCTGCTCACATCTGAGGATGTACTATGTGTATATTATACAAACTGCTCCTGAAGTACTTGAGGTGTGATTCAGAGGAGGCTTGGTGAGGTGTGACTCTGAGGAGGCTTGGTCGGCTGTGTGTTAGCACAGTGAATCTGTGCTCAGTTGCATTGTTTTCACCGTATCTTAGTGTCAGTTCAGTGGGCTCAGTGCTTCGAAGTTCAAGGACAAAACAAGGTGCAGCTCTAACAAAACTATCAAATGTTTTGGTTGTAAACCAAATCTTCCAAGCTGTGCCACCTGTAACAGTTGTAGCTATACCACTACAAAGACAATGGTCACAGCAGTTGTGGTGTCAGCATTTTGATAGCTGCAAAAAGTTTATTCTGTTCCTTTCCTCACTTTGGGGAGTATCTGTAAAAGTACCTTAAGTACAGAGCATTGACACAGGACTGAAGTAGGGAATGCGGGATTAAGCACTAACAGACTTGAAGTATAGAGGAGAGATAGACAATAAATAGTAGGCATTTGATGGACCAGTTGGACCACATACAAGAAAGCGTGAGAATAGGGAGGCTGTAATGTGATTGTAAGAGATATTTTGCTGTAGTTCAGTTTGAAGAGGTAAGATTTGCCCTGGTGGATAGAAAGAGCCAGATGGATGGATGATTTCTTTTTGAAGACTTTGGTCTGGGAAACTGCAGGATCTCCCCAGAAAAGTTGTTCTGTCATCATTTTTTATGGCAGAAACCAGTGTGAGGCCAGTGAGAATCTGAATTCTGAGTTCAATCCTCTTTCTCATTATCTGTAACTAGTATGCAACATTTTTCTTTGTGTGGTGGTGAATACACTTTTAAATAAAATTTTGTTCATTTATTTAAACATCCTAAAAATAACAGCAGGTTTCAACTAGTATTGCAAAGAATTTTCTTTAATCCTGCATTATCTAAAATTGTTGTGACTTTCATATGCAAAACTTTTTTTTTTTCATTCCCCAAAACTTTTACCTTAGTTGACTTCAATCTGTCAGCACCTGGATAATTTATGAATTATTAAAGTGTATCTTGCTCTGGTTACTCATTATAAATGAGAACACTGTGTTGTTCTATAGCATGACTGTCTTCTGGAGGCTTTTCAATATGTATGACAACAGAACAGATTTTAGCAACATCTTTTCTGAAATAAGATCATCTTGGCTGTCCCGGATCTGTTTTGTGGGAGTTATTGATTTGTTTGGGGTTTTCTTTAGATCCAGTAATCCATTTAATGTAACAGGCTTGCTGAAAAGCAGTTTTCAAAGACATTTTAGGACTGAAATTATCCATTTGCTAGGATGAGGAATTTTTGAAAACTGTCTCTGCTGGCTTTCATTGACATGGTCAAGAGCATACTGCATATGCCTAACTGTGTTGTAAACAAACTAATAAATGCTGTTTGAATGAAGTCCAAATAGATGCCATTTAAGCATTTACTTCCTCATGTTAGCTGCACTAGGGAAAGTTACACATAAACCTACTTAAAAAAGAGAGAGCTGTTTTTCTGAGACAGTCATCATTGGTTCTCAGGGAAGTATGTTTTCCCATGATCCATGCTTAGAATTTGTAAATGTCAAGTAAAATCGAAGACCAAGGTATTTGGCTTTCTTTATCCAGCAATGCAAGAAGGCCTCATAGTACAAAGCATTGCTGTGACATTGGCATAGCAGAAGAGCCTGCAGTAAATCCTTCATCTGAGGTGGGAAGTAAGTCCAGAGTGGTGCCAATTCTGCAGGTAATAGTTTGTGCACCACTGCCAGAGTCACTTCACTGGCCTAGTAAAGGCATATTTGACAGACCAAAAACTCCTCAGTGCAAAGATTTCTTTTTTTTTTAGCAGAGCCTCACTCTGACTTTGACCTTCTGGTAATGCCAGAAAGGTAATGATGGTGGCAAAATAAATGTTTTGGAGATTAAGTATTTTATTTCTGTATTCAGAGAACTGGACCTAGTCTAAAAATAACACTGTCCCACTAAAGCTTTGCATAGTGCCCAATACAGAAATTTAACCTTAAAAACTACCTTATGCCTTAGAGATTTTCCACACTCATGGACAGGGCTGGAGAAGATTAACATATGCATCATTGTGAAGATTAAGATAAAGATAAAAAATTACAACTTTCAAGCATTTTCCAATTCTCATAAAGCTTTATGTGCATTTTCAAGAACAGAATTTGATTTTGATCTAAACAGTATTTCAAAATCTCTGAGATGTAACTTTGAGCAAAGAAGAGGAGGGCTCCTCTGTGAAAGGGGAGAAAGTTTAGAAGTCCCATCCTTTTGCAAGAGGAAGAACAATATATTTTGTGGTGATGGTTTGGGATGTCCAAATTGTCTTCATTTTAATATCTTTATTAAAACTGAATAAAATATTATTTAGGTTTAAGAAGTGACAAAAGGAAGGAAAAATGCCAGGAGAAAATAAATCCCCACTGGAAAAAAGTCAGCCAAAATAATTAGATTACTTCAGCCTTTCAATACCTCTCTTCCCCTCACCCTTGTATATGTTGTAAACAACCTGTGATTCTCTAAGGGTTTGAGAACTTCTAAAGCTGCCTTAAAACACCTGTTGCAGTACATCTTTAAGGTTTTTTAAGCAATGAGTGTCACCAAGTGAACATGAGAAAAATCTACCAAAAATATTAGCATGGTTTACTATAAATGTAACTAAATAACTAAGTTACCCAACTAACTAACCCCGACAAAAGGTTGTGAGTAAAATCATTGCCAAATTTTAGGTATGTGTGGTTTTGGTGGTGAGTATGGCATGTGTTATTCCATGACTGCTAGTGTGGTTATAGGTGATACCAACATTTCAACATTTATTGAAACGTGTATGGGCAGGTTTATTAAATAATTCAAATCTAAAAGAAGTCTAGAGTAATGGTTATTTCATTTTTTGTGGACGGCTAAGGGCCTACTGTCTGTTTTACAAGTTAATTACTATGTGCATTATTTGTACTAGTTTAAAACTAAAATGGTGCATTGCTTGTATTTGGCTCTGTGGAAAGTTAAGTCCCGACCCAGTGAAGTGCTGAAAGGAGAGGGCACATGAAGGACAACCTGTATCATGAGTATACTAACTGGGGCTAAACTTATATCAGGAACAGTGATTGCTCTGCCAGCAAATGTTCACATCTCAGCTTTGGGTTTCCAAATTACTTTAACTGGCATGTCACTACTGTATTTAGCTATACTGTGTAAGTATGCATCGAAACAATCTATTCTGGATCCCTCCAGAGTGGCTCTTTATGCAAATTAGTGGATTTTTGTTTGATGGAAGAAACCATTTTGGAAAGCAGAATAGAAATGCCTAAATGAACAGAAAAGGAGTTTTTTCCAAAGCAGTGGAAAGTTCTTACACAAACAGGACATTTTAAGAAGCTCTGTTTCTAACTAAAAATGTTAAAATGTTGAAATAACTGAAAAATGTAGAGTAAAATACCTCATAATGATACAAGTTGCCCCATTCTTGTTGGTTATTAATTAATACTATAGGTTCTATGCAACTACTTCACTTGAGGAAAGTTCTTATGCTGTAATAATATTTAAAGTTAAGTGAAGATGTATGTTTTCAAATAGGATAAACAATATTTGATATAATTTTCTAACTTTCTCAAGCTTCTTTCTTCTAATTAGCTTGTTGTTGTTTGTTTTGTTGTGGTTTTTTTTTTGGTCCCTTTTTTGTTTTTATGGTTTCTGTCTGCCTTCTACTCTGAAAACAGTCTGTACTTCTAAGAAAACTCATGCTTGAATTCTAATGTAAATTTGATACCGTCAGCTCTCTACAGCTGTTCTGACATCCTCCATCTGCTTAAAAAAGAATCACAATTTCTGCATTTGTACTGCCTTGTCGGGTATACCACTTCTTTTTGTTTCACATTAATTTTTAATCCTGCTTCTGTTCTCCACACAGTCTTTAGCTTGCTGATCTGCTTCTCACTTTTTCTGTTATCATTCTGTTCTCAGATATTTATTTTGGATATGAAAAAGACATGTGCTCAGGAAATATTTGATACTTAATGGCAGTATTTAGTATCTGTATAAGACCAATTAATTCCTGGGAAATGTCTGGAAAACTTTTGCTAAAAATTTGTGAGTTCTGAGTCCTCTCCTGAGTGATGACAGATTAATACATCTCATGTTGCCAAGACTAGCACAGCTGATACGTTAATGGGTAAGGAACCATTTCAACATTCAAGGAAAAACAAAAACAACACAGATAAAGTGCTAAGTTTTGCTAACCTTGCAATGGAGATGTCTTTGTAGAGATATTTGTAAACTACTGACTTAGTAACTGAAGGTCAGGGGGGTTTTGTTCACAGAAATAATTTTGAGAAAGGAGTCACTGGCCAAGAATTTAAAGAAAAGACCTATAGCTTTTAGTCAGAAGGGAGACACTAAATTCTGTGTATTTTGGAGTTAGAAGAGATGTGTACATCATCTGGAGAGTTTGTAGGAAGTAAATGTGGAAGTAGAGAGGATATATTTCTCAATGCATCCATCTTTCTCTTTTGAAAAGGTCATGTCTTGACATTATGCCTCTCTGCCATTTATATGCATAGAATGATAACACGCTTTGAAATGCTACTTTGCTAAGGAACATTCTGTACTTTGAGTTATTACATGGCAATTTATAGTGTATTTTTTTTAGCATAAACATATTTTCAGGCAAGTGACAATAGTGGGGGAATGCTTTTTAATATAAATTTTCTTGTTTCTCTAAGTATTATCTGAAAAAAGGACAACTCTAGAAAAATGTAGGGAAAATTAGGAGGGCAAGTATGAGAAAATATTTCTTTTTACAGCTGTTATGAGTAGTTCTGTGATCTGTGAAAGGCCCCTATCAGTTTTTCGTTTATCAATGTTGCTGTGCATCTTTGATCTCTGCTTTATAATAGTCTTTTAGGTACAGGTGAATGCAAGTCACTGCTGAATACAACAGGGAACCAATTGGGCATTTTTTAGAGGCTCAGGAAGATTGGAAAAGATGACTCTTGATTTTTTATGTTTTTGTGCACTATTGCACATGCTGACAAGAATCAGTTGGCTCCCACATTTAAAGTCTTTTCCATCATCTGGTGCAATAAATAGGACATGAATGCACATTGGTTTATATTAAAAATAGATTAAAAAAAAATTAAAAAAGCAGCTGCCTACCGAAAGTTTAATGTATTTGAACCAACTTTAGTTTAATATTTAAAATGCATCTATTGAAGGTATAATGCAGGGAGGCGCAATCAATACAGATGAGGAAAAGAAACAGGTCTTGTAAGCAGACCCCTGAAATGTTGCACCTTGACGACTCAGAATCTTTATTGTCCACATGCATGCAAGGGCTTGCTAAGTTTAGATTTATCACTTAGCTCCAGGAGTGCGTAGCACTCAAGATTTATGTCAACATCAGCGACCCAACCAGCCAGGCTGTCTTTAATCCCTTTCCACTTCCAGCACTATGAAAATTACTGCTGATTCTTGAATTCATTGATGGTATTTACAGCTCTGGCCTGAACTGCTGCCATGTTTTGTAAATGCTCTGCTTGTGGACAAAGCGCTATCTGCAAACATCTTAATTTGTGCTGTCAGTTTCATGGTTTAGGTTTTTTAAATTAAGTGATGGTGTGGCCTTCAAAGCTTTTGTTAATGATTGCAGTTAATTTATCTCACTATCCCTCCAAATCCTTCACTAATTTAGCTTTTCCTAAAAGGATGTTTCTTTTTATCAATAACATCCTTTTATCTACTAGCTTTGTCCAGTCCTTTGTAATCATTATAACATTGAATGTGTCAAAAGTGAAAGGGTTCATGTTTTAATAATCTTGGGAATTAGAAGTTCTAGCCTGCTCATTTTTTGTCCAGTGTACTTGGGGCATGACAAGAATTAATAAATAAATAGCAGGTTTCTGGATATAATACAGTGAATGATTTTAGAAATCTACTTATTTATAAACAAACAAAGAAGCAATATCTATTTCAGAGAGAAACTGAGAGAGTGCCTGAAGCAAAATGCTGAATACAAACCACAAAAAAATTTTTGGGGTGGAGTGAAGCGTGGATTTTTTGCATGCTAAAGTTCTATTGTAATTGATATTTTTCATGTTTTAATTTTCTTGATTTCTGTTTCATTTCAGTGAAATACAGAGATGCTAATTCAGAAGAATCATTTGGCTTCTGTTTAAGACACTGGAATTCTGCTGTTGTAGACTTACCCTAGACTTTGCTAGCTTCTAGTCAAACCTGATTAAAGAGTTCAGTATCAAAACATAACTATGCAACCATTTGAGAGAGGCAAAGTGATTTTTTGGGTTGTTTGCTTGGGTTTTGCTTTTTCAGGTTTTTTTTTTGTTGTTTGTTGGGGTTTTTTAAGTAGCAAAATGTCTTAGTAAATTATTTGATCAGGTCACAGTTGTACTCCATAGATTTCACTCATTCATTCACTCACTCACTCTCATCAACTATTCCACCAAAACATCAGAGTGGCTGGCCTGGAATTCTGGTGTTTAGCACAAAGCCAAGGGTGTGCTAGGTGTGAAGCACTCACTTGGACATCTCTTGGTCTCCCTTTGCTGACGGTGACAAACCAATTTTTGGTCTGCTGCTTTGTCCTCATGCTTATAAGTCAGCAGTTGTTATGGTGGTTACTTCACTTCAGATTTTTGCTTCCTTCAGGCTCTGTAGCTCTTAAACAACGAGCAGAAACCTCTGCCTGTTTTCTGTTGGGAAAGTGTGTGTTCCATATGTCTCTCTGTGTTCCACTAGCAGGAAAATGAGCTAGTGTGATAGACTGCAAGCATTCTACCATCCTCTTGTTGTCAGATTGCTCTCTTCTGTGCTGTGCTCCTATCAGAGCACTTCTCTCTACAGAAACAGCTTTTTCTCTGGGAGTGTTGCTTTGAGAGTTGTTTCCTGAAAAAGTGTTCTTTGTTAACAAGAAGCGCTATTCTTTTAATGCTGATAGTTCTGCTGCTGCTCTCTCACACGTTTTCACTTGTTATTCATTCATAACAGTTTTGCTTCTATACAACTCTATTCAATAGGTATATAAAATATGTGAAATCCAAACTTTCTATCCTAAAATCTTCAAGTAGAAGTTTCTGTTCGTGAAGGTGGTGTCTGGAGGTGTCACGGAGATGCTGGAAGCTGACTTAATTCTGTAAAATTGTGTTTGGCTTTTTCTGAGTGCTTACACAGGTTTTGTGGCTTAGATCTTAGTTCTGACACATTTATTATGTTCTGACACAGGTTTATGTTCTTTGTGTATGCATTTCCTGAAATTAAGAAAATAAGCATAACTTCACCCTCCTGCTCTGGAAGGTTTGACTCAATGGGCTTTGCAGAAAAGATGGCTGACCACAGAACAGTGGCAGTCACTTCTTACAAAGCATGGCCAGGAGCCATGACAGTGTGTTCAGAATGTGGGAGAGAGGGTTTGGCTCTTCAGGAAAATAAAAGTTCTATTCTGGCTTCTTGGGTGAGTACAATCAGCACCAGCTTATTCTCTGTAGGGAATTCTCTGCCTGTCTGCCTTGCTGAAGTCATGATGCTGTGTGAAATTCAGATATGGTCTGATAATAGAACAGTGGTCTGATATTTAGGTAAGGCTATACTAATATAGCAGTGCTAGAAAAAGCAAGACTAATGTCCAAGACCATGAGGACAGAAGTTCTGGACTGCTCCTGTCTTTTGCCTGATGATGTTCATGTAAGTATTGAGCTTTAGTGCTCACATTCTTGTGTTCCCCTCCTGACTAGCTGTAAGTATTTGCATACAGAGACCATTTATCAAAACAATTCCGCATGCTGCAATGCAATATTGGTATTCAACATAAAAAGTGACCAGTATTGAAATAAAAGTATCTCCTCATGCTTAGTTGACATAAATATATACAAATATACTTCACTTCTGCCCACATAGCTGTGGTTGAAAATCATCATGAAATTTCTCTAGTATGAGAGAAGAAAAGGTATTTACTGCCGTTCTTGTGTCCTACATCTTTTTTTGTTAGGCACAACATAGCGATATCAGGTATTTATTTCTGTGCAATATAATTTCTATTCATGTCAGCACATACAAGATAGTTCTGCCTTGCATTCCTCCTGCTGAAGAATTTTGGACATTACAACTGCTGGTATAATATCTGATATAGTCAGAATTTTTTAAGTTCTGTCTGAAATAAAAAGCATATTTAAGCTTTGCATATTGACTCTAATTTAGTCAATATAGAAATCAGTTGTTTAAAGTGATCATAATTTCAATGAGCAATCAAATGGAGTTTCGTCTACCTTCCACCATCAGGCTAAAAATGGTTACATACTGAGATTCTTTTCTTTTTTCCTTGGGGATTTGTTTTTGAAATCACTAAGAGGCTAAGTTTTAAACACATATTTGAAACAAAATCACCGTTTACTTTACCCAAAGTAAACATCTCTGCATATGTATTTTTAATGCTAATTTCTTTTCCCCAGACAACACTAAGCTAAATTTGAAAATAGTTTCAGCTGGCCTGAGATCACTTCAGATGAATGCAACAACACATTTGGTCATGTTAAATGAATGCTTTAACTTCTTGAGTTACTTTTGTTTGTGCTGCTGTAAACTAGAGCAAGAATATTAATACTGCATGTCCACACTTGCCCCTGGTTATTTATGCATTTTTTACTATGGAGATGTAAGTGTGCCAAACAAAATCACTGGATTTCTGCCAAGTAAATGGCCCAACAAAGAATTACAGCTGGGAGTAAATAGGGCCTCAAATTAAATGCAGGCAAAGTGACGTGGGCTTAGTAAATCACAACAGTGGGACATTATAAGAAATGTTCCTTATCTCAGAATTATATAGACAGTAAGTATTGTGGTGTCAACAACAGACTGGAAACCCACATTTCAGTGGGAACATTTCTGAATAATAGGTGAACATGGAAGCTAAAATATCAACATTTAATATATATTTTTACATATCTTTATGTATCTTGTAATCGTATCATGTTTCCTTCAAGCTCCAATTTTGCAATGTTCCTTACTATAGGTTTTTGAACTCTCCTTTATTCACTGGAGGTAATGCAGGTTCATTTGAAGTATGAAGCAGTTGCAGTTTATGTTTAGTCGTCTTAAGAAAAAGTATTCAGAGATTGTAACTTAGAACCTTCCAAACAAATTTTAAGGCAAAATAAACTTCTCAAGCAGGTTTGTTCTACTCCTTTCTGACCACTAATTCTGGAGCCAAGGCGGGATGATCAGCTACATCATTTGTAAATTGTCACCATTCCAGTATTTTTATTTTCTGTAGTCTGAAGAGTGGAACTCTTGTATGTCAGTAACATTAGGATTGTCTCAACTGAAATTGGTCTGACTTTTTCTGTTATGTAGTGTTGTATTTGATGTGAGCAAGAGCTTCAGCCTTTTGATTGAGAATAGGGTTATTTTTCTGAAAAACAATGTTGTTTTAACAACTTTAGCCTTGTCTATTGAAAGGTGTTAAAAAGTTAAAGAATGTTATAGGAGAAAAATAAAGTACATTTGTGAATGATAGGTTCCTATATTGAAATCATGACACTGAATTTCTGTTTCAATCTTGATCCAGAGAGGTTTTGAACTAATTTTTCTTTTTTCTCTTATACTCATTTTCTCTTTCTCACCATATCAAGTAAATACTGAGGAAAGTTTTCTGCCTGTTTTTGGTAGATTTTTTTTTTTTTTTTAGTTGTGAGAGGTTTCTTTCAGACTTTTAAATGTTGACTACTCAAATACATACAAAGCAAATCTGAGGGCTGGTTAGACTTCCTAGGATCAAAGCAATTTTGTTTTTTTTCAAATATTAAATTAAAATACATTTCTGCAAATGTCACAAGAATAACTGACAGAATGCTAGAGGATTCCCATGGAGTTAATGTCAACATTTTAGAGTATTGTCTATTTATTGCCTATTTATATTAATATTTTTGGATAGACAAAACAGCACAAATACATATTCTTCTGAATATATCATCCTGTGCTCTATATATGTTCCTGCTGTTTAAGCAGAAAATACTTTACATTTTCCATTTAAGCCTTTTGATTCAAAATATTTTAAAGCTAGAGGAACTTTGAGATGTCACTGAAGTTGTGCTGGAGGTAATTCCTGCAGTGGTTTTATGGTCACTTCTTGACTGAACCACTGCTCCTGAAATTCATGTCAGATGCCTTTAATGTCATGTAGCTTAGGGGAAGAATGAAGTAGGTGTGTACTCAGTGGTGTGTTTTTTCTAGCTGAAATTAAGACTGTAACTCTTTCTTTCCTTCAGTAAGAGCAGCAGTCATTTTAGTATATATATTTTTTTCCTTTTTAGAAGAAAATTACTCTTTCTCTTGTATTCCAGGCTTCCTGATTTGAGGAATATGACCACTCCGAATAAAGTATATTTTCTTTTTTCTTATTTCACTATTCATTTAACCTGTTATAATTACTTCACAAAGTCTTAAAGTACCTGTGAAAACAAGTCCTTTGCTTAAAGAAGTAGGAGAAGGAATTAAGATCTCTTGGAACCTTGCTGTCCTCCCCAGGGTTATGTAAATTCATAAAGTGAAATCATAGCCTTTGGAAATATTCTTTTCAATCTGTGCAGTATTTTTCATTAAAAGTAAGCTTAGAGATAGCAAAACCTTCTTAGTGAATGCTTTGTTACTCATTGTAAACCACAAGAAAATAGACAAGTGTTTAAGTTCATACTATAGAGATGCTACTATTCCTTCAAAAAACTTTCTATCGTAATCTATTACTGATTTATAGAGGAATATCTCAAGGCACAAAATTTAATCTATTTTCTTTCAGTTTAGTGTCATTATTCAAGGTAGTGGATAGAACAGATTGCTTTGAAAGGTGGCACAAGATTGAATTGCAAAAATGAAATGCACACAGCTACCTGGGTTTTGTGTATTATAACAGATGGATACCTCAATTATTAACTTCCTGATTAAGCAGCTTGGCATATAGAGCAGATATCATTCCAGAGTAGTTATATTTAAAATGTACAGAAAAGATTACATTTGTGGACTTACATAATTCCATAGTTAATAGTGAAATCTCAGGCTGATTTATGCAACTTTTAAGATGGAGTTGTAGTATGATGAAGTTACAATTTCTGCAATTGTATTTATTTGACAGGAATAACTGTTGTACTACACTGGAGTATCTTCAAGTGATAGCCATTTTAGCCTTACTATGGTAACAAACAAACAAATAAAAAAACCTGCATATTTGTTAATCATAAGAAAATAAGTGTGTATTCTACTTCCTTGTATTGAATGTGTATTGAATGACAAGAAGTTCAGTAGCATTAAATATAGAGTGGAATAAAAATGAAGATCATATCTGAATCTTTTTAATAACATTTGTACCTATAACTAATGAAGAAGAAATGTAATACTAAAATGCAAATAGAAATTCTAATTAAAAGTAGACCTGTGTCAGTGAAAACTTACTGTCTCTCACAAGGTAACTCTAGTCTTAACATAAGAAAAGAGGGGCTTCTCTCATATCACGATTTTAACATTCTTGGAATTAAAGTAGCATGTAGCATAAAGTCAGAGGGGAGAAGAGAAAATCTTTATCAGCAAACAGCAAAGTAATAAATTTTATGTGAATTTTTTTTCCTTTTCAAACTTCTGACCTTTAACAGTAATTTGTTCTAAAGGTGGCCTAGTTGCAATTTCACTATAGGTCTATCTAGAAGAGAAGGAAAGATGTAGCTTTATCTAATCAATGGACTGGTTTCTTTATTTTAGTGAAAGCAAGTAGAGATCTCATGTTTTGCAGATGTTGCTTTTCATTGACCGTAAATTTGTGATGAGTAATCGTGAAGGATTAAAAGAGTTCAGGTTCTTACCAAGAATCAGGAATGGCAGTTCTTTTCCATGAGTGACATTTTTGTCAATAGTACCTCCACCAAGTGGCCATGTGGCTGCTCTTAGATACACTAACGATAACAGCAGTTAAAGGTGTAAGTTGTGCATTTCAGTTCACACAGGTAGAGCTTATTCTGATTTTTGAGACTTCCTTCCTAGAGATGCTTTACAGATAGGAATATCTATGCCGTTAGGGGTCCATCCAATGCTGCAAATGGGATGCAGAAGGGCATAGGAGGGATTATGCCATGAAATGTCTTGTATGATATGCATGAAGTCTAATATTTGGCACAAAACCCCTCCCTATGTCACCTTCAGTAGAAGTAAGTTTATTGAAGATGGAGGGTAGACATCAAGGGTCTACCAACTGACAAATTTGTCCTTGTTTACCTTTCAAATACAATCTGTGTAAATGATGCTTAAATAAATATATACATGGCAAATTAAAAAGGCTATTTAATGTGTTGAAAGGCAATAAGAATCTCATCTTAGAAACTGTAAATATGGAATTTCTCAGGTATTTTCCCTGCTCTCCAGGTTTGGTGAGATCCTGTTCCATATAATACAGGAGGAAAGAGAGGAGCAACTTGAGGCTTTGTGAGCTAGAGTAAGGCATGGAGAAGCAATTCAGCATTCTTACTTTACTTTGTGGTATTGGCTTTTCCTTCCTGAATCCTTGATACAGAAATAGTATGTTATGGGCATTGTTGCTACAACCTGCTGATCTTTTAAACTGTGACATATAATTGGGCCTATGGAACATTCATTCTCTTACTAGTTCAGCAGTCTTCCAAATTTGAAATTATTAATGCTTTATAACTGGCTAGATGTGGACTGCAGACAAAGGAATTCCCCACTTACAGGGTTTTCTCTTATAAAGCTTTTTCTGAGATAAATGTTAGAGCTATAATTAAAAAAAAATAAAAATACCCAAACATAAACATAGACCAGAATAGAAAGTCTGCTTTAATGAAAGGATTTTTAAAATTACAAATGTAATACTTAGTATTTTATACAAAGAATAAATTGTAGGTGTTTAAGACTATGTATTGCTGACATATAAATTGCAAGAAAAAGAATTTGAATAGTCCAAATGCGCAATAAATTTACAATTCAATGCAGCACCCTTTTGACATGAACACAAGAGTTCCCAGCTTTGATTATGCCTCTTCATATTAGATCAAGATCAGAGTTAGTTTTATGAAAACTCTGCTATTTCTGTATGAATACTATTGAAATAAATAATATTCAGTATTTATGATTATTAGCAACTTGTGTGTGTAATGGTACAATAAATTTATTAAAACACAGATTGCTTTATGTCTAAGTCTGAAATTCATGTGCTTAACAGAAAATCTTGAAGCTGGTACTAGTACTGTGCAGTATGATCTAAAGTGGTGAATGCTTGTCTAAGGGAGTGAATCTCTTCAAAACTATCACATTTCATTCCAGCAAGAATTGAGGCTTTGATGCAGTTTATTTGTTGGTATTAGTTCTGTAGGCTGCTGTATACCAAAGATAGTAGTAGAAAAACATTGGTTCTGGTTTTAAACCACACACAATCATATGTGTATCTGGGTTTTGATAGGTAGCGGATAGAGCTGCGTTATTCCAAATGGATAAAAAAAGAGTGATCTCTCAAGACTAGGTTGATGCTCTCTAACAATTGTTCACTTTCCACCATGTTCGTTTATTGAGGATGGAACTGTTTCAAATCTATTTGTTAATTGCTGTTTTATTTTCTCTCTCTAGCCATTTGTTGTAATGGATTGCAGTAGCTTTTTCAATACAGATGAGAAACATTAGCAACAGAATTTTTTTCTTGCTCTGTATGATGATGGTTCTTTTTGTAATTCCACAGATGTATTTAGTGTAATGAAAAAGCAAGTGCACAAATCCAGACTTTGCTACAGGCTGGAAAGCTGCTTGTCCCATTTTAGTTCGTTGCCCAGCACTTTCTTTCACAGGAGTATGATACTGTAAAATGAAGTGTTTCTACATCTGTTAGTGTTTGTACAATGGCTTTCAGTTTAAATATGAAATTGTTTCTGGATATAGTTTACCACCCATGAAAAACAAGAAACAAATCAAAACCTAACTACAAAAACTAAACCCCAAAACTATTCTTAAGGAAGCAGTCTATCCATTTGGTCTTTGGGATGCAGACCTTTGCAGCATTTGGAATACTTTAGCATCAAGTGGTTTTCATTGTTTCCTGCTTTCATTGTGTTGAGTCACATGCAGGAATCTGGAAGACTTCAGAAAGTCTGAATTGAAGGAGGTTTTCAAAGAGTGTTTCTGTTCAATATTTTAGAAAGCAGAATAGCTTTCAGACTTACACTGGTTGATTCACATTGCCAGTGTGATAATCCAGTATTAGCAGCAGTGCATCCATGACAAAAAAATTTGCTTGCTGGCTGGTAGGCTGAGATTTAACAGAGGATGGCAGAGCTTCTATGAATATATGCCCAGGAATTAATTGTTATCGATCAAAGTTGTAACCTGATATATCATTCATGTACCTCCCATTAGAATCAATTACATTATTTACATTATTTCTGTAATGCACCACTTGATCTTAATTGGGGTTGGCCCTGACACTGCTCTAAATTGCTTCCATTGATTCCCACAATGCAAAACCAAAGGTATCTTCAACACATCACACTCACAGATCATCTCATTAATTAAGAAGCATTTTCTGCTTTTAGGTAGCTAAACAAGGTGCTTATATTTAAGGAGACATTATGGTCATGAGTAATCTGGAACACACCTATCTGAATACTGTTTTTGGAATTTCCACATGTAAGTGTCAAGCTGGTTGGCAAAGCTCATGAAGTATTTGTGTGCCTTTGCAGAATGTTGAATGGAGCCTGATTTTTGACCTGTGGCTTCATAACACTTTTTTCTCTTCAGCTTCTTCTCTCCTAATGCCTACAATGTATCATATGCAAGGATCATTCCAGATTGTAAAATGCTATGAAGCCCTTGTATGGCTGAAGCCACATATCTTATGAAGCTGTGGACTATCTTGCTACTGGTCAGAGGGCTTGAGTAGACAACACTGATTTATTCAGCTACTGCCAAGAAAATGCATTAACTTTTGTACCTATGTTGACCCCTTTATATCCATATAAAAATGAAGCAGAATCTTGACACTCATAGTCTTGAAGATTGTCCCTAATTTTGTAATCTCCTATTAACTGAAACTGTCACAGTTTTCAAGGAAAGCTGGTAATCTAATGTGGCTTCCTGTATAAAATAGGTCATTGGGTTTAGCTGAACTAATTTTTCTCAAATACCTTAGCCATTGTACTGTCTTCATTGTCCCACATTTTACTTTTATATATATATATATATATATATATAGTAATATAGAATCTACCACATTTCACAGGAAATGTTTCTTTGAGTGAAATGGTCTCCCTGTTGTAAATATGTGTCTTCATACCTGAATTGATCTATTTTAATTTTATTTTCCTTTGTGTTTGGGCCCTGTGTTACCTACCTTATTTCCCTGCTGCATATAGGTACTTTTGTGCTGTGACAGTTTTCCCCCTCACTGTTAACTCAATCATTTTGAATCCTTTGTATTTCTTCTGTGGGCTGTATTTTCCAGTCTTTTGGTCACTCTTGCTGGTCTACCCTCTCTTTTCTCATCCTTCATTTTAAAGATTTTTTTTTTTTTTTCATTTAATATCCTTCTTCTGTGCAGATTCCACTACTCAATGTTAATGTTTAGCTAATAATCCACCATGAGCGTGCAGGAGTGTTCAGAGGTATTTAGGCTATTCAGGTCCCTTTTAAATTAGAAGGCTTCAATTTCTATTCAGAATACATCTGTGTTTCCTGAAGAGTGACCTGATAAATGCTAATATAAAAACAAGTAGAATTTGGGTACATTATGCAGATTTTAACTCCTGGCTTTTAAGTACGCACATTCAAGGTTCAGCTGTTTCATATTTGTAGTTTTTTCTTGCATCTCCTAGGTCAATTAATACACAGATTTTCACCTAAATCCCTGATTTTCAGGCTTATGTAACTGCCACTAACTTCTGCTGACCACAGTAGGAGCTATACCAAGCCTTTACTGTGGAAAATCTTACAGACTGATGCTTCAAAAAAAATCTTAGACTGAAAAAAAATCTCATCACCTTTAGTCTAACTGTGGTCAGAGTGTATTACATGGCATATTTACTTATAATGATTTTTATGGCACTTTAATATCTTTCAGGCTAAGAGGAGTAACTAAAGTAATATAAATTAATAATATGAAAATATGAGAATATACTTGCTATATGAGTGTTACTTGCTTCTTGAAATCAAATCCTGTGGGGCTTGTCATGTGGTGTGTAAATTAGCCAAAAAATACAGTAAAGGAAATGTTGCTTAAAAAAGATAACTTGACCTATACATTCACAGTAAAAGTGAGAAAACGATCCATGAAACACCTGTGCTGTATGTACAGAAAATGTCCAGAAAGAGCGAGTTCACTATGAAAGTGTATGTGGAACCCATTAGTGGGTTCAGATGAACTTAATGAGGCAATTTTTTTAATAGACATCAGTATAGATTACTGTAACATAATTTGTATAGAACAAGTAAATGGGTTGCCATAATATTTAAAAACACCATGCTAGGAAACTGCTGAATAATTTTCCTGTGAAGAAATATAAACAAAGCAAAACAAACATCAGGCATATTTCAAGTGGTGCTGAAGAAATTCGGTCTCTTCTGAAGATACTTCATGTAAAAGGATACTCATGGGAGATTTATAACTACCTGCATCTCTGCCTAGCACTTTCAGCAAATTAGCAAGGAAATACATAAATTACAGAGTAGTCAGAATCGCTGAATGGAAAGTAGGGGATCCCTAAAGAAACATCCTGAGTCCATTTCTTGCTGACATGAAAGTGAATGAAAATGAGAAAAATTGGAGGACTATATCATTAGTGACCAAAAAGTGAGTTCATGTCAGAGAGAAATGCAATTCACTGATTGATTTAAGGCTGTAATTTCAGGAGGAATAGAAAATAACCACCATGAATAAAGAACAGTGGAAAAAAGAGTTTCGAGATCCAGGAGCATCAGTGTATTTTGCTAAAATGGTGAAGAACACAGCATGTTTATCTTCAGGTTTGAAAAAGGAATTTGATTTAGAAGTAAATTAACTTATGGAATTCTTCAGTTGTGCTGAAAGGATGTCATATGAAAGGCCAATATTTATAGCAGCTTTAATGGGGAAGATAAAATTCAGAATTAGATCATGTGTCAAGAATTGTAAATCTCCAAAACTCACTGTGGTTATAAATACATGGAAGGTGAAGTCAAATATGACAGTTATGAATGGGGCATGAACACAAATATGAAGTGTTCAGAACAGCTGTTGCAGGGATGATTAGCAAATGCTTTAAAAGTTTATGTGAAGAAATATTAACCTGGATGAAGTGGCTAGGGATATCCTGGTGTACTATGCCCAGTTCTGGTCTACAAAATTAGAAAAATATGTAGAAAGACTGGAGAGGGTCCCAGGAAGTGCCATGAAGATGAGCAGAAGAGCTGAATGATTTACCCCAAGAGGAAAGACTGAAGCAGTGTGGGGTATTTTCTCCCTGATAAAGAGATCGCTCAGGGGAACCTCACCACAGTGTTCCAGTACTTAAAAGGGTAGCTACAAATAGGAACAGAGGCTCTTTTTTCACAGGGACCAACTTAGAGAAGACCAGGAGCAATGGGTGGACGTTGTACCAGAAGAGATTTTATACTGATATAAGGAATAAACTTGGTAAAATGAGATCAGACTCTGGAATAATTTCACCAGGAACATTGTGGAGTCCCCACTCCTGGTAGCTTTCATGATGCCATTGGACAAGGTGCTAGGTAATCTCAGGCTTTAGATCAGCTGATCTTCTCAGATACCTTCCAAGATGGACTTCCAATGGAAAGTAGATTGCACAAAGTCTAGGAGAAAATATTGACATTTAAATTCATCAAGGAACTATTATTATAGACCATGATCTTGATGCCTTGAGAGGCTACCTAGAACAGAAGCTAGGCAGTATTAAAGGAATAAAGTAGGTGTTTGTTAAAAAGGCCTTTAAAAATACACCTTGGGCAGTACAAGAGCTTGGCTGAGGCTCCACCCAAGATGTCATGTCATGAGTTTTCACACTTTTATAAATTTGGGTCCATTTGCATATTGGAGTTCATTGTCCAATTACAGCTTCAGGTTATGAAGTCTCATCCTCCCAGTTTGGAAAATATGAAAACTAAAATTTAAGGCATCAGTCTTTGATGTGTGAAAGGTGCAGGATATGTTTTGTTCAGTTTGGGTCTACAAAGCAGTTAGGAGAAGAAAGGAGAGAGAAGGAAACAAAGATAATTTTTCTATCCAAAGCATCTGTTTTGAAGCATTTGAAATGAGAATGGAAAGATTACTTGTCATCCAAGATATTTTGATTGTACATTGTGTTTTGTTACTACAGTGTGTTTATTAACAATCATTTGGGCTTAGGTATCCAAAATGATTATATGTTAGGCTTGGGTTTTTTTCCCCTGTAAAATACCTAGCATCTTGTGCTCCTAAATTGGAATATTTGGTTCCATAATTCTTTTTTGATGATGTAGGAGCAGTGAACGTTTGCTCCCAGAAAACTTTGTGATGGGGAAAGGAATTTTCTGGGCTGCTTTTTTCCAGCAACAGCAAATATTAATTTCTCTGACAGTTATTTGGAATGTGTAAAGCAATACAGCACTCCAAGAAAGACCAACAGCATTCAGGCACAGAAATTGATATTCTGAGGGAAAAGGTCTGTTTTTTTTCCTGTACAATAACTGTAAATATTTGAAGAGTGTAAGTGCTAAAGCAGAGAAGCAGAAGGGGAGTAAGGCGATGGGATTACTAAAGTGAAAATTTAGATTGGATGAATATTAGGGGAAAATGATTGACAGTGAGAATAGACTATGTAATAGAGCACTTTCCCAAAGGCATTGGTAAAAGCCCTGTATCAGTCTTTGCTGAGATACTTCAGAGTAGACTGTATAAAGAAGCAAAAGCTATTCTGCAGGGAAGCATGATGTTCTTGGAGAGCTGTGCTGGAGGACTTAATAGATTTGCTACAAGTCATTTCTGTGAATCATTTAGAGACTACAAATTTTTTTCTCATTGAAAGTAGTTCTATAATGTTTCCACTCACCCTGCTCCGTGGATTATAGTGAGTTTGTATTCATCACAGACTTAGTAAATCAATATCCCATAACTGTACTCTATATACATTATTCATTACATTTTCATGATATAAAATTTAAAGAGGAGGAGGAGGAAATCAGGGAGTGTGAAAAATGTAGGATGTTTGTGTTCTGGCACAGAAAGTGTGTGAGGAGGGAGTTCTGGAAGCTTACAGACCCAGTGATGTGATTTCACTGTGACCTAAGTTTCATCCTTTATTCCTAGTATTTTTCTTCCTACATTTCTAAAACTGTAAGTTTTCTGGGTTGTAATATTATCTTAAAAGCATACAGCTTGGAAGGATAAAAAGGAAATTATCACAGAAGGTGTTAGGAGTATACTTGTTTGAAAGACACGACCTTCAGAAAGAGTACTTTGTCTCCCAGATGTGACAATATTCCTTCAAGGACTTGTGGATGCTTTGCATAGGCACAAACTGGATGGAATCATTGGAGAGTGACAGCAGGTCATCACAGGGACTCTTCAAGCATTTCAATTTCAAATTCCTCTTCAATGCATGCAATGTCCTGACAATTTACCCTTTGAAACACCAGTGGGAAGGACATTCATTTGATACTGAATAGTCCTCACTGTTCACAAACTTTTGATGTTGGTCTCCTGCTGTGGAGGCTGGAGGTGATGTGACTTGAGTTATCAACTTCATATTATTCCTTTCCACTTTCAAGAAGTATCTAAGAAGAGGGAATTAAAAGTTGCCATGATGGGGACTTGAGCTACATCACTGGTCAATCAGCTTGTGCCTATTTTTGCCATGTCTTTTTCCTCACTCGTTTTACTCTGCCCATGCCAGATTGCAAATAACTGAGCTTCTGGAGCCTCTAGATGGGATGCTTAAAATAATTACCATAAGGAACAACATATTCCTTCTCATTAATGCCATTCTTATGGAGAGTGCTGATTTTGTACTCCAAAGATGGAAAAAATAAATTTTTGTCTTCCTCCCTTCTCCATTTTATTCCATTTGCCCAGTGTGAATATATTCTTCAGAATATGCAAGGTGCAGGTCAGCTACTGCTTTGTTCATAAATATTCATACCTATATAGATGGGAGAGGAAAATAAGTGACAGGTTAGCACAAATTAAATATTCAGCACAACTCAGCAACATCAGGATTAAAATTGAAATATGAAAGAAACAGGAAAAGCTGTTCCAAGAAAATGTTTGACAAGAAAATACTTCTCTATATTTCATCTGTCACTATATTTGAGGGAAAGAGCCAGAATATTTTGCTCTGTGTGAGATAAGGGAAATTAAAAAGATTGCAAACTGGACACTGGATTTCAAGAGCCAGCCAATAAACTGACAAAAGTATCTGGAACCTGGAAGGAAGATTTTGACAAGTCTTGCTCCTCCAGCATCATTGAACAGAAATTCTCAAAATGTCATTTTCCTGGACATTCTAGGGCTGCAAACCTCGTTTGAGAGTGATGTTTAGATGTTTGTTGCCCATATTCTCCACTTCTTTAGTCAAGGTTCTCTCTCCCTTACTGGAAATGCTAATCCTTTTAAGGTCATTTTATCTAAAAACATAAAAAGTAAGTGGACTATATTCCTGTGATTTCTTGCACATTAACTAGGGATATATTATATTAGCAACAGAGATTTGATGATGCATTATACTAAAAGATAAGATCATAAAGTTCTGTGAGAACACATTACTGTAATGCATCATCAGTGTCCAGAACTGGATGGAAAATCAACAAGCATGAACACCTAGATGTCAGCTTCCTGGTCCTTCCAACCCTAGCTCACAAGGTCTACTCATTTACCACTGCTATTATGATACCTGTTTCTGTTGGAGAGACATCTGTTAAATCTGGCAGGAGTTGGCAGATTTCTTCTGTGCTTTTCCAGATGAGTCTCTGCTTCTAGGGACACTTGCAAACATGACTGAGTTTGAGGAAATGGCATAAAACTGAGTCAGGGGAGGTTTAGGTTAGATATCAGGAAAAGGATTTTCATCCACAGGGTGCTTGGGCACTGCACAGGCTCCCCAGGGCAGTGGTCACAGCACCAAGCCTGACAGAGCTCAAGAAGCATTTGGACAACACTCTCAGGAACATGCTGTGACCCTTGGGGTGTTCTGTGCAAGGCCAGGAGCTGGACTCCATGATCCTGATGGGCCCCTATCCACTCAGCATATTCTGTGATAATTCCTAATAAGACAAGAATTACATCATTTGATTGTATTTGTTCTGTTAGTTTTGGGGTTTTTTCAATATAAAAATCTATGCTATTGCAGAAGAAAAGGATCCCATGAAACAAATGTTCTCTTTCCAAGACTTATTCCAAGGAATTCCATGTGTAAAAGCTAGTGGGAACTGGGATGATGCTTTGCCATTTAGACAGTGCATATTATCCACGTTTTAACTGGACAGCTTGAAAGCAATAATGAGATAATAATTATTTTTTTTACTTCCAGATAGTAAAGATTAAATGTGTGCTTTAAAACATTTTAATGAACCAGATTTGTAGAAATATAAAAAAAGTATGTGTCTATTGAGCCAATCCCTGTAGCATCTAATTGTCAAATGAAAAAGGCGGTTTAACTGTATTTAACTCTTTTACAATTGTTTCAATATGTTTATTTAGAAGCTAGGTTGATATTTCCACCAATTGTTCCTGAAACATATTTAGCATACATTTAATAAGAATCAAAATGTTTTTTTAAAAAAATCTAAACCGGTTGCTAAGTCAATTATCTAAGTATTTTAGTGTTATAGTATGCTCAAAACAGTATATTCTTTCATTCAAAGTCCATTGTTAAGTCAGTTCTTCAGGTATTTTCCATTTATAGATATGTATCCAGTCTTTAAAAAATACTTATTTTGATAACAACTGAGAATTGTAGCTTGTACAAATTTGTTATTTCTTTAGTTACATGTTCTTTAGTAGAGCTCAGATATCTTCAAACTTGCAAATTATAAGGTTATGCCTTGGAAGAGAACTATAAAATAAATTGAAAATTCAGTGGGGTGACTTATGTCATTAAAAGCTGCAGTATTTTGGCTCAGCTGTGAATGTGCAAATAAATGACCAGTACATCTGACACCTTAAATTTTGCAGAAATCCTTTTTTTGTATCTGTGTTTGGGGGTTCCAGTATTATTAGTTTCAAGAACTGAAATGCTGATATAATTAAGCTGGTGAGAGCACCTATGATTTTATTTCAGCTAAATAAATTTAACAGAGATTAGTGGGAAGACTTTTTCCTTTTTTTTTTTTTTGAGGGGGGCGGGGTATTTTCTTGAGGTTGTTTTGTTTGTTGAGTTTTTTGTTTGTTTTTGTTGGTTTGCTTTTTTCTCTGACCAAATAAATAAATGAAAAATGCTTGGTACATTAGGATGTTTTGGATATTGGTCCCAGTTTAGGAGTAGTAAGTAATCTATGATGCAATTAATTGTTGTGCCAATAATAGAGATGAAAAAGGTAGTGTTTTGTGATCTCCAATTCAGTTATGAAGTAAAGGCCAAACTTAGGTAAGTAACGGATAAGAGCAGATATTCCAAGTCGAAATAAATCACATTAATCAGTATGCCGACCTTTCTTTTTTTTCCGGCTCAGAGAAAATTGTTAGAAGGCATAAGACTCCTCAAGTTTGTCAATTCTGTGAGACAGATTTAGAAATAATGTGAATTACAGAAAAAATCATGCCTCGAGACCATTGTATGTGTTGAATCAGATTGTTAACATTAAGGGCTGCTAGGAATTTGAGTTGTTAAACTTGTATTTTGAAAGCGTATTATCATACTCAGCTACGGGCCAAAGATCAAATTATTAAGATTAGAGCAACATGTCTTCTGTCAGCGTCCTGGTATTTTTCATCTTCATGAAGCAACTGTTTGAAAGCCCAACACTTCCAAAGACTCAATGGTTCCATGGGTCTCACTCCAGTCCAAGCAGAGAGAGTTGAGCCCTCCTGGTTTTTGCTGACATCACACAGGTACAGGTATATACTAGGATTAATACCTTATACAAATATTTTTTTATTTGTGCTTACTAAACATTGTATTCAAACCCATTTTTCAGTCAGAATGAGTCTATTAATTTATTTTCTGTTGAAAGATGAATAATTTTAATCATTATTGTACCCTGTGGGTACAATGGTCATGGGGCCCACACCTCATTGAGTTTAGCCTCCTTATCTCTTACCTACTCCTAAATTAAAGTTTTTATTACTTTTTGCTTCCTAAATAAGCCTGAATTAGCCTTTATCTCTTTGCATAATCTTGTATTGTTTTGTGAAATGGATTGTACTGAAATGAACACAAGCTATAGTTATTACCATAGATGTGGCTACTTTAATTCTTGATTTAGGTTTCATGTATACCTTTATTAATTTTTTTAATGTACATATAATTCAGCACATGCCATGTGTCATGCCAAGAAAGTATTTTAGGGAAAATAGAAAATAATTTTAGCCTGACAATTTTGTCCAAGGAAAATCCTATATTCCTCCCACTTTTATGAAGTGGTATTTGCGAACATTTCAAAATATGTTTTATATTTAAAGTAGCTTCAAGATTAAGTGTTTATTTGAAATGAATTTAAAAAAAAAAAGAATTCAAAAAACCCAATAGTGAAAGCAAATGTCAGAATATTGCTGAGACACTCAATTGGCATATCCGAAAACATAGGGAAGCAAGAAACACTTAATTGCATTGTATACCCTTTACTCAGTTCTCTTCACAGCTATTTAACAAAAAACCAGAACACTCTGAGGAGTTTTTATTTTGACAGGCACATTCACATAATCAAAATAATTTTGCAGAAAAATATACTTTTAAAAGTTTACAATTGTGTTAAATTGCAATAAGCTGCAATAACTTGTGTAATGGTACTTGTTGGCAAGCTGCTCTACTGGAATGTTCTTAGATGAACACTATTCATCTTAGATTAACATGTATATTTTTTTTCTAAGTATCTCTCAGAAGAATTGATTTGGCTTAAGGCTGAGGACCTCTCACTCAATACCAAAAGGTATATTGTATTGTCTGACATTCCTTTAACATTAAGCTGACCCCAAAATCTCAGGTTTGGAGGTCGTCAAGCAGCATCAGACCCTTTAAACACCATACTTAAGTGTGCTCTGTTGTCTTCTCTCACTGCAATCAGATGGCATGTCTTGAAAATCAAATAACACATCCCTCTTCCTTACCATTACAGAGGTAATTAATTTTAATTAGTTGAACCAGTCTGTTTTGGAGGACAGCTATAACCGCAGTAAAATTTATTAACGTAAAGCTGACCCATTGGTAGGCTGTGGTTAGAGATGGCTTTAAATAGAAAAGCAATGCCTTAAAAATATTCCATTAATTAACGATTTTCTTGAAAACTGCTATATGCTTTTAGCCACACATATTGCGGATTATACAGAGCAGTTTTTTTGATGCTGGAAGAACCCTGCTTTTCCTCTTGCTTCTCTACATGAGTGTTGTTTCTCCATTTGCCATTTTAGAAAAGGAACATGAGTACAGAACCGAGTGCAAAGGAATGCAGTGGCAGCAGCCTCAAGCTGTACCTTTCTGTCATTGAACACTGGCGAGGGAAAAGCTGTCCCTGAATAATGTGGTGGTTTGATACCATTGTGTTGCAATTACAGCAATAACCTTGAATGCAGAAAACTTATCTTCCAATTGTCATAGGTATCTGAGAAGGCAAAGATTGTTCCCAAATACTGAGGTGGAGAGTTGCTCATGTTGCAGTACTGGAGAGCTAATAGGATACTTCAATAGGATTATAAAGATTCAAAAGAAATTGCAGGTGAAGGTGGGGAGGGATTTTCCTGGATATCTTCCAGGAATGTGCCCAGTATAGTTAATGGGCAGGAATTTGATTCTCATTTTTAATTTTAAACTATTTACCTATCTTGGTAGAGCAGAATTTAGCCAACAACTGCAAGAATTGTTGCTATATTAATATCACTGAAAATCAGAGAGCTGTTAATCTAAGGGGTGAGAACTGTGCTGGCTCTCACAGTGGGAAAAGCAAAGTTTCTACAACTTGTCAACAAGTAGCCAAATTCACGGAGCCAATGGTCAGTCAACAGAGCTGAGAGGGAATGAGATTTCTATATGGAGGCTGGCCAAAAGTTCATAAAAGAAGGCCATTTTCCCCTCAGTGGAACAGAAGGTTCTTTCAAACCAGGAATTGTAAAACAGAGGTGAGTCCAAACCACAGAGCAGTTAAAAACACCCAGAGTTGAGAGCCAGCTATTTAGCTGGAGGCTGGAGTAACCTATACAGGTGAGAGAGAAGAGGAAGAAAAAGCCAGATGGGTGTTTATTATTATGGAGAAATAATGAATTAAGAGTCATAAGTTGGCAACTGCCAAAAAACTTACAGGAGAGGTGAAAGGGAGGGAGGGAGGGAAGGAAGGAAGGAAGGAAGGAAATCTAGTGAGGGGTGGAATAAACCTCCCTTGTTTCACCAAATGATATGTAGAATTGACATTCTGCATTTAATTTGAAGCCTACAGTCATTTTCGTATGCTTCCAATCATGTTTAATATTGGAGAAAATGTTTGTTCAAATAATTCATGTGTTCAGGGTTAAGTGTGTTGATAACTGAATTTTTTAAACAAGCTTCTGTTATTTTGTGTTCAGATCCCTGACCTCACCTACTTGGATTGTGTTGAACTCATTTTAGCTTTTAATTTGAGATTAATTATCTTTCTCTTTTTGTGCCAACTTTCATTGTTAACTCTCATGACTCCTACCCCAATGAAAGGTACAGTAATTTCACGATTATAAGCCACACCTTTTTCATTGAAGAATCCAGCCTACCCCAGTAGTGCGGCTTATATTCAGGACAAATCTATGGACAAATCCCAGTGAAACACCAACCGGGAAGTGAGAGCCAGCTGGGGAGGGTGCCAGGGGCTGCCTTTAAAGGCTTTGCTGGTCTATGAAAACTGTTGCAACTTGAGCACCTGACACCAAACCCAGCTGGCAGCGATTCTTTACTAATTTGTTACTTTGTTACACATGGATCCTTGCCTAAAAAAAAAAAAAAAAAAATTAAAAAAAAAAAAGGTGCAGCTTATATTCAGATGCGGCTTATATATGGACAAATCCTGTGGTCTACCTGGCTACCAGGAGGTGTGGCTTATAATCAGGTGTGGCTTATAATCAGGTGCAGCTTATAATCATGAAATTACTGTAATTCAGATTTTAGGTACGTATGTCATGTTGCCTTCAGATACACTTGAGTTGAGATGTTCCTTAAAACAATAATTTTTGCATATATATAGTATTTTAATTTTTAAATTATTTTCTTCTGTGTTTTCTGACCTTGAATTTAAAGCTTTAAGTGCTAAAGATAGGGAAAAATCTAGCATATAATGAATATTATGCTGAAGAAATAAGCCTTGAACCCTACAAATGGTAATGATGGTGGTCTTCTTTACAATCGCTCTTTCTTGTAGACCTTAAAGAGTTCTTTTACTTGATCTTGGGTAAGAATGATTAATGGAGAAAGGAAAAGCAGCACATTTCTGACTTTGCTGCAGCATTAGTCTTTGGTAGCTCTTACTGCACTGTGAAAGAAAGAAAAGGAAAAACCTGAAATGCAGCATGACAATTGAGTCTCCTGTAGCTCTTTCCTTTCCCAAGTAGTCATTGGAGGTAGCATATAATTTGTTTTCTTTCTTAAACTTTATACAATATACTAATGCAAAGCTGCTTTTGCTTAAATAATATATTTTGTTTTGCTTTTGGTGGTTCCTGTTTCTTTTGCTTTTGTTTCATGACTTATGTCTTGGTAAAGGCTTCATCTTTACTAGGGAGCCAATAGAGCTTTTGTGGAACCAACTTGTCCCTAAAGTCTGCAATTTAGCTTTTGCCAAGAAATTTCTTTGAGTCCTTGCCATGGGAAGTAAAAAAAAAATAAATAAATAAAAGGAAAGGAAATTTGAACCCATTTTTTAAAAACAGAAAGCATAGCAACAGTCAGAAACATTTAGCAATCTAGCAGCAGACAGCAGGACATAAAAAGAATAGCAAAACTGTCTATTGAAGAGGGGGAAAAAGATCTTCAAAAGGCTTGTGTCCACAGCAGGGTGAAAAACATAACAATCCCATTATCAATGTTATTATGAAAAAAAAATGTCTTTTTTTCCTACATTCTGCCAATACATCATGTTAAATGATATTCCAGTAACTAGGAACATAAAAAGGCATTTTCTGGCATCCCCTTAAAATGTCTCTATTCAGGCAGTCAAAGTAGGAGAGAAAAGAAACAAACAGTTCTGGGATCCCCATTCAAAACTCCAGCAGAAAAGACTAGTTAGCCTAGAAGATGAGCTGTCATAACTGTATTAATTCTGCAAATAGGTGACATGCTCTAAACTGAGGCGACTTTCCCCATACTGCACAGGGAATTTAAATTCACTCACAACTGACCTATAATTTTGCTTCTGTCAGTACTGGTATTGTTTCTACTGGTGTATGTATCCATTACCAACTTTTTTATTGCCTTAGGGTAAATAATATATGTGCTTTGTACTAAATTGTGGTGGTCCTTTTGGGTTTGTGTTTTTCTGATTTGGTTTGATTTTTTTTATTTCTATCCCCATTCTTTTTACATCATTATTTGGGTTAGGAGACTGAAGATTTCCAATCTACAGTAGAAGTACAGGTGTGCTATTGAAACAATAGTGAAATTCCCTATGGTTATGGTAATTTTAGCCTTTTTTCTTTGTACCCATTTTCCTTCCTACAATATGCAGGTATATGATAATTAGCAGTTTAAATAGAGCATAAATTTGTGCGCATTAAGTATGCCTGCTTTGTGTAAACAGAAGTTTTCCAAATGCCTGATGTGCAATATATCTTGTTATTTTAAGGAAGGGGAGTGCAGAAAACGTCCATGTTGCTTAGTTACAGAAACAACAAACAACACAAATTTGTTGTCTTTAGTTAGCCATGTAGTGTGGTATTAAAGCATTTACCAGGGCATAGGATGCTGTGCTTTTGCGTTCACCCGGACACATGTTCAAGTTCAGCATTTATTGTGCACAGCTTTAGGGTTTAGGCAGATTGGGCGCATTTTGGGTTTTTATCTGAATGATCAATGAGCTTTGGACTCTGTAGCTGCAGACTAGAAAGTCATCTATATCATACCTGTTTTCCTTTAAAAGAAAATGGGGGATTGATACCCTATAGGAAAAGTGTGTGTAGGTGTGTCTGATTTTTGGATCAAAGTTCACTAGATTTTGTGCTGGAAATGCAAGCTTCAGTCTTGAAGCAAGTTTCTGTCCTGTGAGGAGATGGTGCATCTAATTTACAGAGAAGCAAGGAGAAATTAAGTTCTCTGTGAGGCATTTAGATACAGGTTAAACCTAAATCTCTGGATTACTGGTCCTGACTTCTTAAGACAAGAGTCATTTTAATGGTTTTCTTCTATTCTACCTTAGGCCAAAGAGGTCTGTGGACAGAATGTCTGATTTTAAAATTCTACTTGTTATATATAAAGCTATGAACCGAACAACAAAAAGTAAAACAAAGCACAGAACCCTGCTGTATGGGTAATGTGTTTGCCTTGCAAAAGCCCATTTAATATTTTTCAGAAGTTCGATTGTGATCTGTTTGCACACCACAGTTTTGAATGCTCAGACTGGACAGGGATATGAAGCAGCAGAATGTTAAGCTCTCAGATATATACTGCAAGGAATTAGTTGCCCTATAGTGTTTTGCTGGTGGTTTTTTTGGTGCTTTTTTTTTTTTCCTGTTTTTTTAATAGTTTTTGTTTGTTTGTTCCTTAGATCAATTAACTCAAGGGGTTTTTTGAGCTGAATCTTGCAGGGCAGTTTCCCAGACTATATTAATTGTTCTAAATTAATGCAACAAAATGCACATGCTGTTGTTTTCTCTGGGTGCTTATGTATCCATACCATGGAACCACATCCTGTTGTTCTTAGGCTTACCTCCCACTAAGACTCTACAGATACCTGGGCTTTATTTGTGCTCAATGACCCCCTTTTCTAACGCCCCACACTACCGTCACAGCTACATTTGCACAAATGTTGACCCTAGGAGAATGGAAACCATTTCCCTCGAGGAAGAATAAGTTGGAACATTCAATATATGCCCTTGGAGCATTCAATCTTTCCTTAATTTCTTCTCTATGTTCAGAAAACAATACTGATTTATGATATAGAGGCTTAAATGGCTGTTGTCATTCATGTTGTGTACTTTCACATTGTGTTCAAATATTTGAACCTGGGGTTCTTATGTTTTGTGTAAGTAGTCTGCAGCTTATTGTTTTCCTTGATATATTCATTTTGGAGCTTGAAAATGCATGGAGGCATATTAGCAAAATGACAAGCCTCCTATGAGAAGCTGATATTCCCTGATTAGTTCAAAAACATATGACAAGTGATAAAAAAAAAATACACGATAACTGTTAATGGCTAGTTTTGCCATTGGATTTATAGGGAATGTGATGCCATGTGCACTAAGTAGTTCTCAATGACCATGGAAATTCTAGTTGGTGGTAGAGCAAGCTGAAACAATTGCCTCAGGCTTCCCTTATTATAAGTCCCATTGTTAGAGTTTCTGACATCAGCAAGTTTCCTCCTGCTGACACCACTTTTCAAGGTAAATCTGTAGGTCGGCAGCACCTACCTGAACCATTTTAGGTGATATTTTTTTAATCTCTGCTTTGTAGAATTAACTGTGATTGTATGCCACAGGTGATACAGGTTTCACAGAAATATGAAAGTATGATAGTACTTATGGTAACAAAGATTTATGTAATTCACTTTTTAACAGGTTTTGATACTGAGTTTATCCATTTATTCAAATTACATTTGAATTGAATTGCAATAGAAAAGTATTTTACCTCATCTTTCAGTTAAGTAAACAGATACTTGGAGTAAGGTTACAGTGGTAGTTACTCCGAAATCCTGGGTTCTCTTTGATTCTCAGTGTTGCAGCAGATCTTTCATTAGGGGTAGACATGAGCCAAGACACAGACTCACATTCAACATGAAAAGGGTCCCAGTTCATTCTTCTTTACAGTTTTGCCGTCCTGACTCTGCTGCAGACCCTGACTGCTGGCTATTTCTTACTGGACTGTGACTGCAAGTACTGGTTTGCAGACTCTGAACGGAGGCTTTACCTAGCTCGACTATGACTGCATGGTATAACAGCTCTGTTTCCATCAGGCCCAGGCTGACATCACAGCAGATATTTTACAGTGGCAACTCTCTTAGTTCATTCTTCTTTGTATTTTTCTGGAGACTTGCTTCTTCCTTAGGGCTCCTCTACCTCCTCAAGGCATTCTTTCCTCATGCCCTCTACCTCCAAGATTCTCTTAACTAACCAACACACTCCTTTTAATCACACTTATCTTTATTAGTCACAGCTGCAACCCATTTAAGGACAAGACTGTTCATCTTTTTTTGGTGATTAGTACAACTGTGATTTATCAGGGGCAAGGTTACTTGTAATCCTTTCTTCTACACTTACACTCAAGGAAAGCTAGATACTGCAAATCAGGTGATGCTATCAGCTTCGTGAGGTTTTTCTTTGGTTTTAAGAATGTAAAGTAATTTGAAATGAATGCTTCATAATAATTTAAAGGATTTGTAATCACAATGATTGAAAAGCTATTACTGGCAGAGGTGGTCAGTATTATGAAATATTTAAGGGTAATTACCTTTCTTCATTCTTAATGTTTGATGAAGAAAGAGCTGCACTTTGAATTGAAATAGTATTGCAATCTGGATTCTTTCTCACCTTTCATGGTTCTAAATCTCATGGCATAGGGTCAGTAGAAAGAATGGATAGAGATCTGTTTATATACTTTTTAATTTTAAAAAATCTTGGTTTATTAATTTTCTAATTAAACAGTTAGAGATTTAGGATACATCCCTAGTATGAATTCCTTCTCTTTTCCTTCACATCTTCTCAGGGTCATTCATAGATTTATACCTCTTTACACTTCTGGAGTTCATTGTGTAGTAGTGCCCCAGCTTGCAAAAAAACTGTACATGATATAACTTTGAGAAGCATGAACTAATTTAGTTTGTGCTTCAAGATGACCACAGACCACATTAAAGAGAATGCTGAGTTTAAAATAATAATTTCTGTCTCAAAGCTGGACTTACTTGTTAAGACACAGCCCTGTGATATTGCAAGTTACCCAGCATGTGGTTGGCCTAGATGGCAGCAAAGGAAGCCTCTATCTCGATTGTAAGATATTCTGCCCTGTCTCTCTTAGAAACTAAATTTATTCCTCACTTTGGATAGCTTGCTTGCAGATTATGTGTGGAATTGCTAACTGCTCCATTTTTCTTGGGAGTTTGGGTGACCTTTTGCAGTTTCCAAGAATGAGGTAATAATATATTTTAAAGACTGAGGTCTTGAAACTAATTTGATCTTAACAGGAAAGAAAAGAATGAATACAAGACAATTTCATGGTACTATTAATGGCATGATACAATTCCCCAAGAGCTGATAGTTTCATGTGTGGGAAACTTTGATTGTTGCTTAGGTGTGAAAGTGAGTGCTAGAGCAAGCTAAAAGACAGAGCCAACCCAATGGATGCCAGGACACTGAGTGGTGGGTTGTGTGGGAGTAAAGGGAAATGCGTCTGTAATATTTCTCCATTGCAAATTCCCTCCACTTGAATAATTGTGGATCCATGTCTGTAAAGGAGGGAGGATGTACCGAGTTAACGTTATATGCTGTGTGCCTCAGATGGAAATAGCAGATAATGTAAACCCTATTAAAAGCATATTTGTCCTTATGCACCAGAAGCAAAAGAAAAAATTAAAAGGCAAAATCAATGGATGAATCAGTAAGTTATTTGTACCCTAGAGGCTGCTGTTTTTGAAGTCGGTACCCTCACGAGTTATAAAGCAGATATTAGTCTAAGAATTATTCCTTACTGTTCAGTGACTTTCCCAAAATTTAATGACAACTAATTTCTGTAAACATACTGCTTTTTACCTTTTTGCTGTGCTTCACTGAGTACATTTTTCATGGATAGGGAGAGGGGTAAGAAATTCAGCATAGCACCAGAAACAACCTCCCAATGCAAGCTGTGTTCAGTTAATACTCTACAGGTCTTTTCAGCCATGGTTCATACATTTCTGTTTTATTACTAATTTTCCATGATAATTCAGTTCAAAATTTTCCATTTAGTAAGAGTAAATAAACATAAGCACATTCTAAAACTTAGAGCAAATACACTCTCAAACACAGACATAGGCTTTATTAAAGTTTCCCCACAACATATATAATAAAATGCAGTCCTTTGCTTCTCAGTGGCTAGGAAGTTTCAATTGTGGAATATGGAAGCACAAAATTGTAATTTAAAATATTTAGGGATTCCAAAAATGTTTTAATAGTGGTGACATAAAATAGACTATATTTGTCACAGTTACTAAAGTGTTCTAGCAACATTTCCCTCATACATTAATATATTAAGTCAATTGAACAGCTGGTGACAAGTTATTGAGAAAACCATTTCACTTCATCCATTATGTTCCTAAACCATATTTATTACATATTATTATTTATGAGTTGGCAAATCACTTCAGATCATAGTAAGCTGTTTTAGACTTCAAGGAAAACCTAGCATTCCTTTAGTCTGATGAGTTTCTTAACATAGCTATTAATTCCTAATTGTAACATTCAGTCAACCAGTTTCATTAAGGTTGGACAGTTTGATTTGTCCATAAACAATAAGCTCTCTTTTTACATTTATTTGCCTTGTCCTGGAACCTGCTTTTGTTCAGCAGTCAATTTAAGAACTTATATTCTTTGTGGCCATATTTACTTTCATTGTCACGCAGGATTTAGCTCTAATAAGAGGACATTTATTTGTTCCTTTTTTAATTTATTGCATCCACTGGCAGTGTTTAATGCTTTTCAGTCTAATCTAGAAAGGTTGTAACTTCTTCAAATGAAGCAGGAGCTATGCAAAATCCCACTTGCCACAAAAACTGGTCAATGCTTCAAGAGACAAGTAACCTCCCAGGCTCCTTGCTTCTTCCCCTTCATTCTAAAGACAGAAAGCTACCCCAAAGGGAGGTCACTTGCATGTGCTTATTTCTCAACTCCTTTGCACGGTCTGTGAAATTGTAGGTGTTGTGGATGTATCTGATAAGTGGAAATATGGAACCTTACTATCTAATATTACAGTTTAGTTCTATTCACTTATGATGTTTTCACTTGAAGAACACGTTGTCTCTGTAGCAGAGTACCATCTCTGCTGTCAGCAGTCCACACTGAGGTTTATCTGTTGTCTTTGGAGACACAGCTCTTATGGTAACAATACTACTTGTACTCAATCCTGAAATAAAATTAAGAAATAGGCTCACTTATTAACTTTTAGGTTACATTTTATTATAGTAGAATAATTCTGACGTCTTATGATGAAATTTGCGTTGTGGATAATAATATAATTGGAATCAACACAATTCTTACTAAAAAAATTTTCTGTCTAGCAATGATTTCCTTTTCTTTTATATTTAAACATCATGTTTCAATAGCAACCATCACTTGTGGGGTATGCCATCTTAGATTGTGTAAGTGCTAGTGCTTTGATCTCTAACACACAGCTCTGCAGTTCGTCCCCTGTGTTTTCCCCTTACTCGGTGTCAGAGTGGACTCCATGTGTGTTCAAACTAGGTCTCAGAGGAAATTAATCCAGAAGCTCTATCCTAAGTATTCAGTAAGCACTTTCTAACCCACAAAAGGGGCATAATGTCTGAACTAGCAATGGGTCCCCTGAACCGCTCCAAACTACACTGCATAGCTGGGACGCTGGATCCGGGCCAGACATGATCTAGCCCTGAATGGTGCAGATCTGTAGATGAAGAAGCCTCAGCACAAAGTGCTTGGTTTTGGTGAGCTGTTGCTTTTTCTCCAAATTGCTCTTTAATGTAGGGCTTAACTTTACAAACAGCAAAGAAAGTTTTAGCTTATGTCGCTATGGTTTTGTATTCATCCCTTCAGTGGTATTTTAGCTTGAGTGTATAATTTATCGAGCAATTAAAAGTATTGACAAAACAGTTGTGCAAGTCTTTGATATTGGGGAGCTCATTTCAGTAGCTCTTGTATTATGGATAACTCAGAAGGAGCAGCAATTTGAGAAAACACTAATAAACATTAGAACCCCAGGAAATGGTGGCATCATGACAGGCTTCTTGAGCCAAGTTAAAATGTGGTTTGAAGCAAGAATATTTGCTGCAGAGGTCAATTGGATTTAAAACTAATATTGTCTTTCATTTTTATCAGAAAAGTCTTCAGTCAGGGAAAATGCCCAAGTTGGGATTTTTTAATCAAATTGAAGGGGCTCAAAGGTTTTCCTGGTTTTGCCTATTTTGATCTGTTATTATGTTAGTTCGCCTATCTTATATAGCCTCATGAATTCCACGAATGCTACTCCTCCTCAGCCCCAAGGACAAACTGAAAATATGTTAAATTGTGAGGCATCTGACCTTGGTGTATTTTCTGTGCATGAACAGAAGAGTTAAGACAGTGACAAAGGGTTTAGAGGAAGAAGGACTCTAATACTTCTTTATAATAACAGAATGGCTGTGCAGAGAAAGGTTTTAAGTAATCAAGGCCACACAAGCTAATTTGCAACTCCTAGTATAAATTATGTGTAGATTCTTTCAGATTGTTAGAATTAACTCCAGTGATATTTTTGGAGCAACTTTGTTTGGTTTAATGAAAACAATTATTAAATCATTAGTCAATGAAAACAGTTATTTCATCTTGTTTGTATGTAAATTACCATATTCATATTTCATCATTATTATTCTCTCAATAATGTGCCTATTCAGGATTATGTCTGTTTGGTTAAAATAGTCAGGTTTCTCCTAGTAACTTCTCTGCTTTGCTTGCAGGTTGTATATAAAAATAACGATGTCAGGTTGGAGCTGTCTCGACTTGCCAAGCAAGGCGATCCTAAAATGAAGATTCATGGGGTTGTAGCATTTAAATGTGAGAATGTTGCAACCTTAGATCCAATCACATTCGAAACACCAGAGTCTTTCATCTCTCTGCCAAAGTGGAATGCCAAGAAAACAGGCTCAATATCATTTGACTTTCGTACAACTGAGCCAAATGGCCTGATTCTTTTCAGTCACGGGAAACCAAGGCACCAAAAAGATGCCAAACATCCACAGATGGTGAAGGTTGATTTTTTTGCCATTGAGATGCTTGATGGCCACCTCTACCTACTATTAGACATGGGATCAGGTACTATAAAAATAAAAGCCTTGCAGAAGAAGGTGAATGATGGTGAATGGTACCATGTGGATTTTCAGCGGGATGGGCGATCAGGTAAGTTCCTTTTGTTAGCATTCAAAATGTTGGGGTTTTTTTTCTGTTTTATCTGAGAGAACACTGGGTACATATTGATGTTGCCACAATTAGAGTTGGGTATCATCTGAAAAATAAGGAAAATATAAGAAGTCATTACTTTCAGGTGCCACAATGCAATAATTTGCTGAGTAAAATATCTTACGTTAACATTATTGGATAACCAAGTACTTAATCTTGCACGTAAGTGTGTTGTGTGCTTGAAAAACCAACAGTAATCTCCCTCTATGCTTGCTTACACCAAATATCTGAAGTGGCAAGCTTCAAGAATGAAAATAAAGCAAAAAAGGAATTACTGAAAATAATCTCTGACACGGGGAATAGCTGCCCCACAGAAACAACACAGATCTTCCAATCATGTCAGCCGATCTCAGTGTTCTTAAATGATATGCTAATAAATGGCTAACAACACGTGTTAGCAGAAATGAAAATAATTGTCTTGCCGCATTATACCAGTGTGATTCACATTCTGGAGTAGTTTACTTAAAAAATTATCTCACTGAAAAGTGGTAAAAATAAAGAATTCATGAAGTCTTCTTCATACTATTGAAATGTAATAGGGCTTAGAGGGCTTTATCCAGTGAAATCATCAATGTGTATCAGCTCGTCTCATCTTGCCTTAAGCAAATAATCAATATACATCCATTTAAGGACAGTTATCTTCTACAGTGACTTTCCTGTACTTCATGCCAGGATTTGGAGAGGAAAGGGGCAGGGAATGTACTGAGCCTGTAATTCAGTCCTGAATATTTTCTTATTAATATCAGTATTCAACTTGAAGTTAATATACATTTTACAATTGGGTGTTGAAAAATGTAACCACACTTCTTTTGGATTTTGTGGGATTTCCCCCACTTTATTCCTTCTGGTGACTCCCTTTCCATAGCTTGCATTTATAATTTCTTTATGAAACTATATCCAAAAAAAAGTTACCATTTTATGACTTAACTTCTTATTACACACAAATCAGATTTCAGATCAAGCAAATCTTACATGCAGGTTTAAACTGACGATTTCAGTCAAATCCATGTGGAAAATCAGACCAAATTCAATTGACCTGCACTATGATTATGAAAATTATTTGACTCTTGGGCAGTGCAGCTTCAAATTCTAATAGCACAGACTTTTATTTTCTTATTATAATATGTCAGGTGCTCATTTACATTTCTCAAGGTTAAATAAACCTACCAAATAAGAACAAACAAAACCCAATCAAACAAAAACAAAACAAAAAAACCCAAAAACAAGGAAAAAACCCCCCTAATTGAACAATAAAACACAACTTCTCAAAATCCTCAATTGAGAATATCCAGCAGTTATATTATTTATACTACAGTTTTTATTTCAGACTTTTTTCTTAAGTGCTCTTTCAGTGATTCATGTGTGGCAGTAAATCCTACAATAATCATGCCTGTGGGACTGCTGAAAGCAAAGTTTATTCTTACATCCAAAGCCAGCATTCTATAAAGGAATGAAATAAATGCATAACAATTGTTTACATTTGAAGATAAGTTCTACCCTCTCATTGCTTCACAAAAACCATGAATTACAAGTGCCATTCAGAGAGTTTAGGGCATACTTTAATTCTTTAAAATTGTTGGTGGACATCAGCAAGAATATAGATTAATTTCAGGAAGCAAAACCTTCCTGGTGATCAGGATTGCGTATTAATTTTTAAGTGGAATTATAAATAATCAAATTAATCCATCTGATGATTTGCCTATGGTCAAGATAGGTGAAAATTATGCAAGCCCCTCACCCTCCGTCACTGTTGAAAACTAATCATAATACCTATTAACTCTAAGACATTGAGCTGTTACCATGAATACTAAATAAAATATGCTTATGGATTAGCACTGCAATTTGAAATAGAATCAAAGTTTTTCTGTTATTCTAATACATACCATAATAGTTTATGGTAGGAGAAGTACCATAACTGGTGATGCTTTTGTTCATTTTAATGATGTGAAGACCTGGTAATTAAAATTAGAGAGATGCCTCTACCTCAATTAAGATGCAAACAAGACCATGTGCCAAAGTAAAAAATATGGATTTTATGTAGCAGTAAATGTGATATAGAGGGAAATAGAAATAGTAAAAAGGGTTGTGGGGGGGACACATTTGATTCTAACTGGGCCCTGGCCTCCCTTACCTTATCCCTATCACCCTGTACAATTTTATTCTATTTCTCCAAAGCCACCTGTCCTTGTTTCCACCTTCTGAAAGCTTCTTTTTTTCCCTCTGAGTTTGCTCAGCAGCTCCTTATCCATCCATGGAGGCCTGCTGGCATTTTTGCCCGATTGCATCCTTGTCAGGATACATCGTGTATGAGCTTGGAGAAAGTGATCCTTGAATACCAGCCAGCATCCTTGGCCCCCTCTGCCCTCCAAGGCTAATTGCCATTGGACTCCACTCAGTAGTGCCTTGAGGAGGCCAAAGCCTGCTCTCAAGTCCAGGGCAGTGAGTTTGCTGTGTGCCCTCTTCGGTGTCCTGAGTATTTCATCCCCCTTCACATTGTAGTTGCAGTATGCATGTTGGTGTGTTTTACCAATGAAGAATAAAACTCACTTTACTATTTCAGGATGCTTTTTGGTTTCTTTTCTCTAGCCCAGACCAAACATACTGGAAATCACATGAATATAATTACTTTTCACTAGCTTTCCTTCAGAATTTTTATGTAATTGAATTAATATATCTTGTACAGAAAAAAAATTTACTTTTATGAGACTTTTTTGTTGCCATTGACAGCCTATTACCCTAGCTATCAATCATAAAGGAAGAGATCCTTCTGTTAATGAATAAGTAGCTCAAACTGTGATTTTGTTTCTTTAAATTAAGTTTGTGTGTCTTGCAACCTTTTGCTCCTAGCCTTCAAATCCAACGCACAATGGTTCCCTCCTATGGTAGAATGCTGTGACATTTCTCAAGGAGCTTTGCTAAATTTCCTTGACTTTCATATTAGCTGGATCAGCAAGTACTAGATTTATTTCTCATTCTTTACTCTCTTCCAGACCTTTAGTCACAGTGAGCATCCACTCTAAACTACTGACTTTGCCTTTGCTTGTCTGGGACTGCAGTGGAGCTGGGAGGGAGATGTAAGAAATGAGAAAAAAAATTTGCATTGTAATCAACCAGGCCCCATTTGTTAGCAATTCTGTCAATCCACTCAGATTTTGAGAGATACAAGGAAGAAGGAAGAGATGGTGCCTTTTAATTTCCTTTTATCGAACAAAGTTTTGACCTATTATTCTTTTCACCCCAGAATCCCATTCTGTTTCCTGTAAGACTTTGAACACTTTCTTACCTAAAAGAAGGTCATTGGTAGGACAGAATTCCTGAGATCATATTTAGGTAAGATTTAAGGGTTAGATAAGGAGAAATATTCATAAGTTATTCCTCTCTGGTCCATCTTTCTTGCTAGGTGTACAGCAATGCTAAAAACTGCTGTGTCCTGAGTTTCCTCCGAGTACTCCTGAACTGTATATCCTGAATTTCTGAGAAGGACCACAGCTTCCTAGCTTCTCCTATGTGCCCTGTATTGGCCCTGGGCTGGATGCTGAAGTCACAGTCCTCATCACAGCTATTATATTGTGTTATAACATAGAAAATGTATTTAGAGTACCTTGTTCTGATTTTTCAATATTTCTTAATAAGCAGATGTTTTTCATGGGCACAAAAAGAAACAAAATAGGCCACATCAGGTAAGCAGAGATCAGAACAGTTGCAGTAGCTGCAATTAAAAATCTTCATATTTAACAGATCAGAAGAGAGACAAGATTTAGAAAAATATTATTCTTATACACAGTTTTAGGAAAAAAATAAATTGCTGAAATAATGAACATGATTGGAGAGGCTCATTGCATCATACCTAAGGGAAATGTTTGTTCTGCTCTTAACAATACTGCAAACTCTGCAGAAAAAAAAGAATTAGGGAAAAAAACACAAACCCAAATTAAGCAAAAAACAACAAAGCTACAGAAGCAGCTGTAAAGGTCTTTGCTCACAATATTTCTTGTTAAACGGTAGGGATAGGTTTAATAATTGTTTTCTGAGACATATATTCTTTAATTTTTTTTTAAACTGCCATATGCAAGGATAACAGTGCAAATGTGTTTTTTTGCTAAACAATCATTCATCCTTCAGAAAGCACTGTTATATAGTGAAATCAGGAAGGAAACTTACCATTCTTGTCAACCTCCAATTGTGTAGGGCAGCATGAAGTGGAATGTATCACTGTCTATTCACAGGTAGGTAGCATTTAAGGGCTGAGTCACTGAAATTTTGAACTAAAGTTAGCTTCAGCTTGAATGCCAGAAATCTTTTCTGGAGTATGTAATTAGAGCTTAACTATAAACAACATCTCACTTTAAGTAGTGTTTTGTTGATGTCCATTACATGTGTTGTTGTTTCAGGTTCTTTTTTTTCACACATATTCTTCTCTTCTACATAGTATTTCCCACATACTTTTAACCTTTTAAGAACAGCCAGATAAAAATGGTCCTATTTCAACAGCTGTCAATAGTTTTCATACTTGGGAGAATGGAGATTGATATTGCATTTTAAGGAATATTCTTTCAATGATCTGCAACTTCCTTGGCTGATCTGCACCTATCTCGGAATCCAAGATACAACTTAACCAACACTCAGCCAAGTGGTACAATAGGCTTCTCTGTAATCCCCAATATATTTCCCATTTTGCTTACACATGTGTTATTGTTGACTTACATTGTTGGCTTGTCCTTTGAAGGAATTCTCACTAATCAGTTATCCTTTAAGTCAATAACTCTTGCTGAAAACCATAACTTCATTAGTTTTTCTCAAACTGCTTTTCCAATACAGAAAGAAGTTTCTGAATATTAAATTGTACTGTGATCTCAGGTGAAATGCTGCAGAATCAAAGCAGCTATAGGTCATTACAGGACGCTTATATTTATGTGTAATTTCTGGAGATAAGAAATGCTACTTGTTTTTTACAATCTGAAGCTAGATCATGAACTCCAAGACTAAATAAATCACCTGACACCTTCTTGTCTTTGTCATCCACTTTTACTTCTTTCAGGCAGGACAAGCCACATACTGTCTGCATTCTTCCATTGCTTTCTTATTCTGATAGAAATACAAAACTTATACAAAAATACTTTGAGTCTTTAAAAACTTTGCATGGAAGCTGCTTGTTTGCTGGAAGACTTTATGGCTCTTTTCAAAGAAAAAGCTATTTCACTACTTTTCACTAGTTATCTGGTTCTGAGTGCTGGTATGAAAAGTTGCAAGTTTAAAGATGGTTCTTACTCTAGATAAGTTACAATTTAAAGTTACAGTTTTCTCTCCCTTGAGCATACCGTGCTCTTCTGAATCTGCTGTTTCTTCATCATATCTCTTGTCTCTAGATTTTGTTAAACAACATATGTCCCACTCTTTGCTCTTGTAAAATTTCACAATTTCTATCTTGAGAATGACATTACAGTATCTTTACAGGGAAATCAATTAACCCTTTTGTGCTGGCCGCATAAGACATTTGCATGCTCCATTAGCTTTCCTTTCTTCCTCTATGGAAAGTGATATCTTTTCACATCCATAAGCAGAAACATCTGAATGGATTGGAGGCACACTGATGATTTGACAAAACAATTCCTTTTAATCTGCCTATAATTTCCAGATAAAGTAGAATTGAAGTCTATCAGAGGAGATGTGAATCACAGTCCCCAATTTCTGTGATAACTTCTGCCATTGTTATAAGGTCCAACTTGAAACATTTTCAGCAGAATTCAGAAAGTTTCCTTCAAGAAAGATAACAGGCTTAAAAAAACCCAACCAACCAAACAAACAAAAAAATCCACAAAAAAACCCAACCTAAAAACATCAAGAAAAACAAATTCACTGCCAAACTTCATCAAGATGAAACAGCATGTGTTACCTCTCTCTTCAGTTCTGAGTCCACTGTGAATCCAAAGATTCTAATGGAACCATTGTTTATATATTATTGAACTTGAGTTCTGCATTTTTTGGTAGGATTCTCAAAAGTCTCTGGGTTTTTTTGCTGTATTTTGGGGTATTTTTATATTCCCTTATTTTACTTGGATTTTTCTTTTTTCATCTGCATTTACAAAGCAATTAGTGAGCAAAAATTGCATTGTCTGTCAGAGATACGTAAAAGGTAATTTGGATATCATCAGCCTGTCATGTTTTTCTACCCACAGTCATTAGATGCCATGATTGCAGTAAAGTTTCAGAGGATTTCTCACACTAAGTATTTTACGGGGTTTCATTTCTTTTAACTGGGAAGGTAAAAAGGTAATTTCTTTAATAAGTTATTGACATCTATTCAAAATAATAGTTGAGCTCTCTTCAGAGTAATCCTTTATGACAGAGAAGAAAAATTTCCTGCTTCAATCAATCACTTTACTATAATTCACAGTAACGAGTTTCCTTTATCATTCACCTTCCTAAGCCTTCTGTGCTTGCAGAGCTTCCATTTGGAACACAGAGTAGAAGCTATACTAGCAGAAATTTATCGTTTTCTGTGAGCTGAAAGTAATCAAGACATAGAAAGTTTTGATTTTTTAATAGAAAACGAGTTCTAGGATTCTTTGTTAATGTCTTGAAAATGTAAATGCCTTTGTCCCAAAGAAAGCAGCACTGTTCACGTGTTGGAGCTTGCTGTTGGAGGCTGCAGCTGAGTTAACTTGTGTGGGTGCACAAGTGGGTGCTGCCTGGGTTTAGAGTGTTTGGTCCTAAATTAGCCTGTACATCAACAGATGGTAGCAAGCAACAATAGCAGTAAGAAACGGTGTGAGGACAAGTACAGTTCGTATATACAGCATCTCTAATGTTTTTAAAGATTAAAAGATCTATTGCCTGTTAGTCATCCTTCCTGATACCACAGGATGCTCTCTGAAAAGTCTGTCTTGGTTTGACAGGTCATTCACAGGTGTCCTTGTTTGATGCAACTGTTTAATCAAATCAAATCTCGAAATGTTTATGCTTGCATGCCTTAGGTCAAACCTATAGCAAGCATTCCATATGAGTGCCAAGCTCTGCTTCTGGAAGTTGAGAAGCAACAACTAATATCTATAGTTGGAAAACCATAGTTGTCTTACCAGTTTTAAATGGATGGAAGTTTGGAAGAAAAAGTATCTTTTTGCAGCATACCTATTTCTTACTTTCTTGGAAGTTCACTTTTGCATCTATGTGATTATTCAACTGACACAGAAAGCATTTCTTATAATACATATAAGGGAAAACTGACCACATCCTCACTCTCTCAATGTGCTTATAGAGATACAAAAATGCTATGCAAACCTTTGTTTTATTTTGTTAGTTCTCTTCTGATTGTAGGGAGACTGTGGTATCTAGCCCTTTTAAAAAATCTGTGACTCAAGTCTCACATGGGAGTTGGACCTTCTGAGACCTTTATCCCAGACAGCTTGTACTAACAATCCAAATTATTTATTTGTTCTGTCAATTTGGTTGAAGTTAATCTGAACCAACAAAAGAACAAAAAAAATATAGCTTCTACAGGAGTCCATTACTACAAGAGAAGCTTTCATTTTAGGCTGCACCCAAGTAAGAGAATGATAATTTTCTGACCTCTCATGTTTGCTTAAAACTCACATTTTAGTATGTATGCTATGTAAAGTGTGAATTTCTTCTTATGCACAACTCCTACCACAGTGGAAGCATTTTTGGTAATCAGTGTTATCTTCTGGAATATTTCAGGCTAACAGTGAAGATGGTGAATTATGTTCACTTCATCTATATATATGTATGCTAAATTCATCTTGGTAAATGCAATCCTTCAGTGTCTTGTCACCACTAATGCCCTTTTGATGTTATGCCCAGCAGATAACATTGTGTTGCATGATATGACTGGTCATTATAATAATTTTGTGACCTATATAATATTTTGATTTATATTTTGTTTGCTTTTGTAACCATGTAGAGTGATAAGGAATCACTTCTGTGAACATCTATGTGAAGATTTTTTTTCCAAGGGATTTTACTTAGAAATAAAATTCAAATTGGTTGGCATAAGTATGCTGCATTAGACTGTATGTTCTAAATTTGTTTTTCTGCTTATTCAAATTGTAAGTGTTGGATACCTCATTATTTTAAACAAAGTACCACCAAAAAAAGGTTCTTTGCTGATGATTACATTTTCTTTGTTCAGACACTTCATAAAGAGAACTCTATTTTAGGTTCAATTTTCTTTCTTAAATTTTTAGACTAAAATGGAAAAGATATTTTTGGTTTCCTGAAGGTCTACATATATCTTCTCTCCCTCTCAATGTAACATGCACACACTTTGAGATAAGTGTCAGAGGCATTGATTTTTCCCTCCAGGACCACATCACTTCCTTCTTAATTATTGCCTGCCTGGCAGCCGATGAGAGTATTTTCCTTCTCCGCTTAAAGAAAGTCTTATCCAAAGCCCACTGGAAGTGGTGAGAGTCTTTTAAAATACTATGTCTTTGGGCTCAAACCAAAGACTCAGATTTGCCTCCCAGGTTTCAACAACCTATCAATGAAACCCTGGCCTTAAGGCTTTGAAATGCTTATGAGGGGGTGAAGATATACTTGTTGTTGTTGCACAATGAGGATGTTTCTGAAAATTACTCTGAACTGCATTTTTCCTGTACCTATGAGATCAGTAAGGTGCTTTATTCTGGGATTTTTCATACTGTGTTCATGCAGTGTTGTGCATAAAGGTTTTTTAGATCATTAACTTCCTGACTACATTGCAATTGAAATACTGAAGTGTGTCTGTGAGTCTATAGCTGTACAAATAAAATGCCTCTACTTCACTTATAGCTGTTTGCCGGGAGCTAATGTCACATGTAGATGAATGAGTAAAAAAAGCAGTACTAAAATCAAATATCTTGAAAATCACACATTTTATTGTCTTTACAGGGACAATCTCTGTGAACACATTACGTACTCCATATACTGCACCAGGAGAGAGTGAAATCCTTGACTTAGATGATGACTTGTATCTTGGAGGCTTACCAGAAAATAAAGCAGGCCTGGTCTTCCCAACAGAAGTGTGGACAGCACTCCTCAATTATGGATATGTTGGCTGCATTAGAGATTTATTTATTGATGGTCAAAGCAAAGATATTCGACAGATGGCTGAAATTCAAAGCACAGCTGGAGTAAAACCCTCATGCTCAAGAGAAACTGCAAAACCTTGCCTTAGCAACCCGTGTAAAAACAATGGTGTGTGCAGGGATGGGTGGAACAGATATGTGTGTGATTGCTCTGGCACAGGGTACCTTGGCAGATCGTGCGAAAGAGGTAGGTTCCATGACATGACTGCACTTCTGCTTTTATATATATTTTTTTTTAAAAAAAGCACAACCATAAAATAAATAAAATTCTTTACAATGGTTAAAAATTGTAAACTACCATTAACTGTTCTGAGACAAAAAAAGTATCCTTGATTTCACTTGATGTGAGGTAGAGCCCTGCTCTAGACTCAAAGCATTAATTCTAGAGGTAAGATCTCAGGGGAGGCTCTAAGGTGCATGAAGAAGTATTAGGTGGCTATGACAGAGAGTCAGTACTGCTGAATATCTCCTAGAAGATGCCTCCTTTTGTGTCTCATCATATATTGCTGAGTTCTGAAAAGCTTTGTGAAAGCAATTTTAAATATTATTGCCTTGCTATGATGCTTTGGAGTAGCTACCTAGAACAGAGGCTAGAAGAAGTTAAGAGGAAAAGTGTGTACTTGTTAAAGTCCTTCAATAGATACATCCTGGACAGTCAAAAGCCTCCCAGCAGCTACACCCAAGATGGACCATGGTCACGAGTTGTTCAGACAATTAGAAGATTCATCTATTTACGCATATTGGGGTTAATCCTTCAATTACAGCTTCAGTTAATTAAGTCATATTCCCCCAGTTTGCTCTCCTCAATTCACTTTTGTTTATACCTGATGCTGAAGGGTGTCCTTGGATTCCAGGCCTAGAGGGAATGTTTTGTCTGACCAAAGTGTGAAGAGTAGTTAACACTTTATCTGAAGTTTAGAGTTATGCATTAATGCAGCACAGAATTTGAGAAATATACAGGCAAAACTCTTAAAGCATCAGCTAAATTGTCGCATTCCAGTTCCAAACTGAGATCTTTTTCTCAGCCTATTTATGTCAATACTAGGACATAATTAAATTTACTTTTGAATTTCGCAGTATCACTTAAATCCATGGCCAGAATTTCACCCATGAGTCAAAGCAGGACTGTCAGTAGGAATTAATATTTTTTATTTCCCTCGTTTTGAAAAGATCCAAATACCCAAGGAAACTCTTGGTAGTTATCTAAAATCTCTGAGTGTTCCTCTTACCTAGAAAAGGTAGCAGTGAAGTTGACAAACTCCATTTATTTAATTTAAAAGATGGATGGTGGCAAGGAAGGCAGATGTTGAGGTTAGTTAATAGAAAACCCTGTAATTTATTTAAAATTGCAGTATGCTAATAAAAGATTTTAATGTAAGTAGGTAAATGACAAAAATAAAAGCTTTTAATAACTTAGGTTTTTATTTTTATTCTTATTGGAATAGAAAGTATTTCAATGCCAGGAGCTGTATTTTTTAATCTCACAGTTGACGCAGTATTTTCTTCAGATTTGTCTTCAACCTGAAATCTAATCTTAAAGTTTATTGACTGAAAATGAAGTTCTTTTCATGTAGTATGATTAATTTTTCGAGTTAGATGAAATGGAAATGTATTCTTTAGAAATAAAAACCCCAAGGACTGTTTTGTATGTCAGTAGATATGTACAGTTATGTACATATATATACCTCCATGTTATCAGCACTAGCAAGCAGATTCTCATATTCTTCAGTGGGGTTTCTCTGTCTGATGTTTTGGCTGTTTCTGGCTTTGGCTCATGGCCAGCTCTTGTGAGCTCTCCAGACTGCTGATGCTGGTGGAGAGGAGCCGGCAGAGGGATAACTGAGCTGCTTGATGAATCCCCGCAGCCCTCGCTTCAACATGGCTGGTGTACCACCCTGTGGCCAAACTCTCCCATTACACAGGGACTCAAGCAAAAACTGGATTTGCATTTTTTTATTTTTTTTTAATTTATTTCCACTGAAAAGCCAGGAAACATGTGCCTTAGAGACATAAACACATGCAGATTTGCAAAGAACTGAAGACAGGCTTCATCACAGCAACCTCCCATAAATATATTGGACAGGTGGTGATGTTTTATAAAGAAACCTTTGCCTTTTATTTCCCATGCCACACTTTCAAGCATTGTCCAGCTTAAGGCTTCACTTTCCCAGTGCATTCCCCTGGTGGGAATGGTGGTACTGGAGTGATGGTGTTGTCTCCTCCACAACAACATTTGGTTCTTGTCCAACAGAAATATGTGTGGCACTTGAGCAGCATGAGATGATTTCCTGCTCTTGGGTTTCCCTCTCCGGAGGGAACTGCACTGAAAGGAGATGTCTTCTCGGTAATATTCATATCCCAAGTGGCCATGCATTAGTGAGATTAGAGCTTTTAGGATTCTGAAAGCACCATGTTGGCATCCTACCACACAAAGTTATTATAACTACTACCCATGTGTAGGAGCTGATAAACTTTTGTATTTTGGTGATATAAGCAGCACATTTGCAGTTGTTCCAACTAGTTTAAATGAAAGACAAACATGCTCATTTCAGCAAACAATTCAGGTTCACAAAGAAAAAAAAGCTTTGGGATAAAATACAGGAGATTAAACAACTAGAATATTTAACATAAAGTAATTAATGTGTCTTCAGTAAAAAAATGTGTGGAGCTACTTTTTACTGCCTTTTTTTTTCATATTATTTCACCTGAAATAGAAGTGCTGATATCCATACATGGATTTAGTTTACAATACAGAACCTGAAATAATTTCTGCTCATTAGTGCACCAAACCCCTGAAACAACAGTGCAGTCTATTTTAATTTGTGTATACTTACAATTTTATATATATATACATATACATACATATACATACATATATATATGTATATATATATATATACACACATACATATTTATAGCCACATCCATTTTATCCTGTTGCAAGTTATACTTGATTTATTCTTGATTTTCAGTAAGATTAAACATCAGCATAATCTGTAGATTGGCTTTAGTAGATCATGAAAACTCTAGCAGATGGATGGACAGATGTCACGGCAGTATAATTTGGCACCCTCTTTTACTTTGAGGATCACTGAGTGAGGGACTGCCTCTTGGCAAAGTCTTTTGCAGGTGTATTCTTTTGACTGGATGGACAGGAACAATAGTAAAATCAAACAGGGGTAAGAAAAAGTAAGCATACAAAGGTTTATAAAGGTGACATTTCTGAAGAGAAAATCTATTTAAAGTAGAGTGTATGTGGATGTCCATATTGTGCATGTACAGACTCCTACATGCACATATACACATTAAAGGAATGTAACTTTCATTCCTTGTGTTATACCTGGATGCTTTAAAACTTTAAATTAAGAATAGAGGTTATATGACAATAGATGGAATGAATATTGTACTAATTCCATCACTATCTTAAATTAGCTGATTTGTCCTATGTTTTAAAGTTGTAACAAGCTTACATTCTGGCTTAAGAGTTCAGTCTTGAAATAATACCAGCATAGGAATTGGAAGGAATAATTTCAGGTTCTATTCACATAGTATCCAGAAAATAATCACATAAAAAGAATTGTTTCTATCAGATTGGTGGAAATGTTCCCTATAAATCTCCAAGGCTTCAGATTTGGGCCCAGGTGGATTGAAGAAGATGCCATGGAGAAAACACAAAACACTGGGAAGAGAGCAAAAAGTTCAAAATTTACTCAGTAGCAGACAATATATTTGAATATTCACACAATTTCTTGGAGTAAAATCAAATATCAGGTAGCATTTTCCGGGCACACCATTGTTGTTCTACTTGTACTGGTAAATAAAACAGGATCAGAGAGGAAACCTGAATACTTGAATATTCATGATCCAGATTGCTCATATATATCCTGTCATGACTCTGGACTGCATAGGCTGTCATTTCTGAGCAAAGTTTGTGGAGGATTTTAATGGCAGAAGACACAGAGGGTGATTTTATACTTAAAAATGGCTCTGTGGGATGCAATACAGTCCTCATTTTATTGCAGACACACTGAAACTGAAAAAGTGGGAAAAAATTAATAATTCTGTCTTTGGGATTTCACAGGCATCACAAGATGTCCAGAGGAAACAAGATCCTGTTTTATTGATTAAAATATGTGCAATAGGCATTGGCACTCACCAAGAATCGTGCTTTTAAAACAACTTCAACTTGACTCCAAAACTTATGAGAAAGAACCCTGAAATTCAAATGCCTAGTCTATACTGGTTTCACTTTAATTCAAATAAGCTGTGAATTGAAGAATAGGGTCTATTCAGAAAATTCTACTTTACTCCAAAAACAACCAGTTCAGCATTTCTGAGGATAGGAGTAGATGTAGGAAAGTTTCCAGAAGAGTTGGTGCCTCAATCTCTTGAGCAATTTAGGTAATTCGAGCTCAAGTGGAAATTAAGGTCCTGAATCTCCTAAGATGTCAGTACTGATCTGTGCATCCTTGGGTTTAGATATGGAGACAATTGAGGTGGTGTGTGTGTGTACGTAGGAAAGAAGATTATCTAGCTGTGAAGATTTTGATAAGAAACAGATTGAAGAAAAAAGGATTGAGAGGGGAACTGACTCCTTCATTGGGGTTGTTTTGCAGTTTGGTTCATTTGTGTTTTGTTTTTTTTTACCACAGGAGCAGGAAAAGTTTGAATTGTCAGGTTTATAAAACTATCAAAGAATGAATGTATAAAACTTTTTATATAAATCTCTGTATTATAATATGCCTTTTTTTTTCTTAATAATGCTACTTCATGCACTTATTTGCTGCCACAAAAAAAGAGAAAATTTTTCAGTGTTTATTTTGTAAGGATTTTCTGCTGTTTTTCTTTTCAGCATTATGATTCCAACAATGAAGTAGTAGTAAAATTATTACTCTTTTCCTTCCTACTTTAAATTAATATCACATCCTAAGCTAAACTTATAATCTATTACAATTTGATCTAATGATTAAGAGAAAGTTGAACAAGAGAAAAAAGACATTTTGCCAACACTTATGTGAGAATATCTAGCAGTACAGATTTCATTTAAAGATGACACACCTCCTTGGAATTAGTTGGTCCAAAGCAAAAAAAAAAAGGCAGGGGGCAAAAATTAATACACATAATTTTTAGCTGAATTGTTCCTTCAAGGTTTATGTAACTGGTGCCTTTTCTCATTAGGTCACCTTCTTACTGACCAGGCCTTGTAAATTAGCAGTCCATTCCTGTCAGTTTTGCCTTTGGTTCTGCTTTGTTTGTTTGGGTTTTTGGGGGTTGTTTTCTTTTGTTATTTTCCACTTGCCTCTGCATTTTTGGCTTGTTTTGGTTCTGGTTTTGGTTTTGCTTGGTTTGTTTTTTGGTTTTTGTTTTTTTTGTAATTTTGGTTGTTTGGTTGGCTGGTTTTTGCTTTGTTTTGTTTTGTTGTGGTTTTTTGTTGTTGTTAGTTGTTTGAGGGGGAGGGTGTTGGGTATTTTTGATTTTTTCCATTCTTTTCTCCCCCATGATACTTTCATATTTATAAAGCCTGATCCTTGGAAAGGACATATTGACATATTAAAAGGAGCTGGTTGACATAAGGGGGGCTTCCTCATTGCCCAGAGCTTCTGAGTCATTTGATCTTCTGTTCAGTATCTTTGGTCTGTTCTTGGAGCATCTGTTCCCAAAATACTGGCACAGTATGGCTTAGGAGAATTAAGTATCTAATCACATCAGGTCTGCTCACCATGGTGTTACTCACAGGCTATCTCAAATCAAATTAAGTCTCTAATAATTAAGTTCCTGCTCTCCTTTTTCTGCAATGTAAAAAAAAAAATAGCCTCAAAAAATTACAGGAAAGTTGGCAAACAGTAGCAGTGCTATTCTGACAGCTCTCTTTTTTACATTATCCTTAGGTAATTTGTTAGCAACAAAATTCTAGCATTGATGAATGTTGGGTTTGCTCTGCATATGAAGACCCTGAGTACTATTAATGTGGTGGAATTTTATAGACAATATGAAATTCCTTTTATTTTCTGTTATATTGGAATGTAACTTAAGGGTTTTTCCTGGAATTTTATATCTAAATTATGTTTACCTTGATAAAAATCTTGGGAGATTTTTATGCATGGATTAGACAGCTAGATATACAAAGGAATTGAAAACCCCAACTTTCTGACTTCCCCCAAAAACTAATTAACAAACAAGGAAACCCACAAAAACCCAACCCCCAAATTAACAAATAAAAACATCAAACCATCAAAAAGCAAATCACATTTCACTGAAAACTCTTTTACTTGAAATCACTTTTCAAATTGTTGCAAATTAAGTATTTAATCTACTTCACAGAATAATTTTTGATTTAAAATATGCTGAAAACATGATTACCTGCATAGTCAGAAATCATCAAGCCTGTAATTCTTCTACCCTGTTACATCTAAGGACTTTCACAGCAGTCTCAGTAACCACTTTTTTCCCAACATCAGGCTGTTTTCTTCCAATCTGTATGGGGGAAATTTAAAATTCTTGACATGGGAGAAGGTCGCCCAGAGAAGCTGTAGATGCCCCATCCCTGGAAGTGTTCAAGGCCAGGTTGGATGGGGGCTTGGAGCAACCTGGTGTTCCTGCCCATGGCAGGGAAAATGGGTGGAATTGGGTGATCGTTAAGGTTCCTCCTAACCCAAGTCACTTTCTGATTGTTTTAGTGAAAATATCGTCTATCAATTTTGCCTCTCACAGAATTAGTAGAACATTTTGTCCTTCCTGGTCATGTAAGCTTGAAGTCTTGTAGAGCTTATCTGCCTTTAGCAGCATACAAAATATGCTATGGGAACAATTTTGGCAAACAGTTGTGATATTTACTTAGAATAGTATCAGTAGTATTAGTCCTTGAAAATATGATTGGTGTTGACACCACAATGAACTTTTAGGTAAGTGACTCCATTACACCGTAGCAAATTTAAGCCTAGAGAAGCTTCCCATGAGTGTTCTTTGCCCACAATGTTTTATTGTCCCACCAAAAAGGACTTACTAGTATATTTCAGAAATGTATTTTCTTTGCTTTCTAGGAACTGCAGTGCCTCCCTGTGAGCAGAAATGCAGTCTCTTGCTACCATTCTTGTTACCAGCCTGGAAGCTGGAAAAAGAAGGCGTATGACTGGTTGCTCTGGGGTCTAACAGACTGTGATTGCTCTATATCAGAGCCTCTGGCCAGTGGGGTTTCCTGAAATGTCTGAAAGTGACAGCTCTTTGCTCATCTTGGGGGTTTTAAGATGTTACCCTCAATATGCCAATTCCAGTCTCAATCTTCTTGCTGAGGCTGTCATAGTGTTCATATAAGCATTTTTGAGTCCATACCATGGTTTTTGTAGTCATGGAACAGCCTGTGCCCCATCCAAACCATGACAGTCACACATTTCAGGAGAATTTTCCCTCACTTTATGACAATCGCAACCCATAATTGTAGCAATGCAATAGGTTTATGCATGAAATATCCTAAGGTGGTTATCTAAGGGAATGACAGTCAGGCATGGGGTTTTGTTATGTTGTTAATGTTACCTGAATATCTTTTACTGATTTGACCTGTTTTGAGCAATACACGCCTGGTCTTTCAAGAATTGCCTTCCAGGAGATTTTACTGATCTTGTTGCAGATGCACACATGACTGGCTGGGTCATTAAAGAACAATTTAGTTGCTTTAAAAAGCACCATGATATTCCACTTAAATCAAAACAAACCCTAACTAAACCCCCAAATCTGACTTCTGTTGTGTGTCCTAGTAAGAATAATGAAAAGTAATACATAGTTTTTCTGTGTCATGCTGGCTGAATATGTATTTGCCATCTTACCTTTATGGAGTTTCAGTAGACAGAGCATAATTCATTAACAACTGATTTTCTCCTTTGTGTTTCCAGAGGCAACAATTTTAAGCTATGATGGAAGTATGTTTATGAAAATACAGCTTCCTGTTGTGATGCACACAGAGGCCGAAGATGTTTCTTTAAGGTTCAGGTCTCAGCGAGCTTATGGCATTTTAATGGCGACAACCTCCAGGGAATCTGCAGATACTCTTCGGTTAGAGCTAGATGCAGGACGAGTTAAGCTAACGGTCAACCTAGGTAACAACCTCTTCCTCCAAGAAATTAACATTTTATTTACATTTTTCTTTTTGCTTGCAAACATTTATGAAACAGCCTGTTTTAACATTAAAAGTAAACTGAAACTATGTATAAACACACATCAATGCCACATTTGCATATGTGCACAAATACACGGCCATTATTACAATTTATTTTGTTTTATTTTGCATTTTTGTATTCTTTGTTTAGTCTTAACATTACTCATCACAATATTTTTATACTGTTGTGTATTCTAAAAAAAGAAGACAAGTTTATCAGTGGTATTTTTTGCCTAAATTGTTTTGGTTATTTTTTAATTGTGGAAGATTGGTCTCCCTCCACAATTTCTTCAGAACAGCAATTCCACAGTTTCAATGTGCAAGCAGAAATAACATATATGTAGGTCAACTCAGTTTAACCTCTGCCAATTAATCTATGGCATGCAAATATATTAAAGACTTTCTGGTTTTAACACTGAAAATGTTGCAGTTAGATACTCCCACTGATGGACTTCTTGATCTCCTTTTTTTAGATGTCAATTCTATATTAAATCCATCTCCTCTTTTTTAAACAATTCTGTAGTGGTATTTTTGTAGTATCGAACGATAACCCTTCAATGCCCAAAGACTGCGGCCCTCAGCAAACAGCCTTGTGAACACAGGAGGCACAAGCCCTTTTACAGAAAAAAATAGAAAAAAAAAAAAAGGTTTCCTTCTTTAAAATGTGATGGACAAAATGTCAGGTTATGGTTTTCTCTAGTTAAAAGAAAATAAAAAAGAAAAGTAAAGAAAAAAAAAAGTAAATAAAAAAGCGCTTCTGCCCTGCTTATGAGTAAGTCCAAGTTAGGACCTGAAATAGAACAGGAATGTGCTCAGGAAAATGCATGTCCCATGCAGTTACTCACATTCAGGGGGATGCTATTTTTAAGGGGAAATAAGTATTTTATTGCTTAGTCACAGATTTAGAAAGCACCGGTGGGGAGGGTGAGAAAATAACCACCTGATCCTCCACTTCATGGAAGTGCTGAAATGCTGCCCTGGTGTTTAGCGGTGAGGCGGGAGAAGGAGGAGCCAAGGATGTCATGGGTTACCCTTCCCTGCCTGTCCCCTCCTGCATGGAGGCCATGGCGGGAGGCTCTGAGCACTTTCTGTAAAGGGGGTGTGCAGGTGCTGCTCCTCGGCTGTTTGCAACCACTTTTCTGATGCGGTTGACGACACATGACAAACTCAGCTATATGGAAACAAAATCTAGGTTTGATGGTATACATGTTCCTCAAAGGTGCAAACCAGAAGGAAGCGTACAAACCAAGTAGCGCACAGCATAGGGTTTGTTTTTTGGTTTTGGTTTTGATTTATTTTTTTTTAAGTAATAAATGAATGCAGGTAGCCTGGCAGAGGACTGGGTACAGATCAGGTTATTCACTTGACATACAAAATACCACCCTCTGCCTACTTTTATAGTTCATCCAAGTCAATAAAAAGGAAAGAAATCCGTGCCCTAAAAATATTATTCCTTCCTCCAACATTCTTTTTTTTTTCCTATCTCTTATTTATTTAATTTTTTTTTTAGTCAGGAAAGAAAACATCTAAACATAGAAAGGGTTTTCTTTGTTCTCTAATGAGTGTTTATAAATACACAATTTTTTTCTCTGTATTATTTTAACTTTAAAGTAGTCACTGTTCATTTCTAAAATCTAGACATTAAGGATGTGTAAACCTACAACCCCTTATTTCTGGGTCTGGGTGATGAGCTCTGCATGTCAATCCTTAGCTTTTGAAGATGAGCCTTTGAGGTTATACTATCCACAAGTTGTCCAAGGTGTCTGATTGTGGCCTGGCCTGCTCTATGACCCATTGTGACGGAGCACTTTCTAATTGCAATGAGAGAAATTACCTGTTCTTTCACAGATGGGGAGAAAGATGCAGCCTGCCTCAGTTAAGCATCTTTGACTTTTAATCCTGACTTTTCACTTAGATTTGTCACCATGTAGCTTTGTTTGAAATTGGCCATTTTTACCCTATTTGTCGTTTCTATTGGTAAAGACTTATCGCAGTATATCTGGGTTATAACAGTATGTAAAGACTGATGATATGGAGTGGCCATATTTGCATGTGTCTGTCCCCGGAAGGGTGGACTGTGATTTTATTGGATGTCTGCAGCTATTACCTTGAAGGATAAATTTTCATTTTTCATCTATTCTTCCCCATCTAGACTGTATCAGGATTAACTGTAATTCCAGTAAGTGCCTATTCAAACTTTTTAAAATGTTATTCCACCATTATAAAATATGCAAACTAGAATGACAAAGTTTGTGGACAGCTTGCAAGCATTTGATAATTTGTTAATGAAATGTGATGATTAATTATCATTGTGTAAAAAGTCATCATATACTTTAGCACTTGTTTTTGACCTTCCAACAGGATGTAGCATTAACTAGACTATTAAAAAGGAAACATTCTACAGGTTGTAACAAGCCTAGAGGAAATGGTGCCTGTAGTACTGTATTATTCTAGATAGGCTATTTTATTTACAGTAGCCATAGATTTTTGAACCAGCATTTCTGATAAACTGTTACACATTTCTCCCCCTTCTAATTTTCTTGACCTTTTACCCTCGACTTGTTAGATTGTTGTAACATAAAAGTTTTTACTACAAAAATTTCTATTTTACAATGCCCCTAGACAATTACCTGTATTTACTGGCTGGTTATAGCATTTGTTTTTTCTAAATCTTCAATTTATGGAAATGCGATACATTGCAATAAGGACATTATTAAGTCTGAGAATTACTGTTTCTATGATGATTTTTTACACTCTAATTATGTTTTAAATCCTTGAATTGAACAATTTTTCTCTGTGATATGCATGTTTATGAAACAGAGGGAAACATTTGCCAGATGAGTGGACTAAATTTTAACTTCTCTGATATTATTTGGATTAAGAGGCTATATTCTGAAAGGAGAAAAAGGACTGTGATTTTATTTTGAGTCTATGGAATTCCTGAATGGTATCAACAAAATTTTTGATAGTAAGTATGGTAGATTTGAGTTTTGGGTTGTTTTTTGTTTCCCTTCTTAACAGGTTTTGCAGGCCAGAGGACTGACTTTATGAAAGTAGGAAAAAATTTTAAAAAGCTAAACAACAAACTGCACCGATTTAATTTGTAGTTGGTAAGAGTTAAAATATATTAACATAACATTCTTAATAACCCATAAAGAAAATCAAGGATCTGAAGTTATTCTGAATATGTCATTTACTAATAGATTTTTCATTAATAATTTTTACAAGACTAAACCCCAACATTTGTATTAAAACCCAGAAAAATTTCTTGAGGCAAGCGTTTAATTTAAACTGTTCTTAAATTCAGAGATGCTTCAATACAATAAAAGAAATGCTTTTAATCCCCAAGGCATAAAAATATCCTCATCTTAAAAAGGAAATAATAAAAAAGTAAAATTTCTCACTTATAAGCACAAATATTTCCTATTTCCACTTGTTAAAATATGTAAAATCATGAAAAATCTCAGAAGCATTTCTTGGTCTGCCAGAGGACACTATTCTTTTCTACTAATTAATTCTCAATTATAAAAAAAAAAAATAAATGTAAGATAAGCAGGTTTTTGGCAGAACTGTAATGAGACTGCCTGCCGCTGGTAAATTTCTTTTTTCCTAGGAAAAGCAATATTGCTTTTTTTTCTACTTCCTGAATAAAATCAGAAAATCCCTCTGAAAACAGAGTTACTAACATAAGGAAACCTCCCCAGGAATAAAGCCACAATATAATAATAATATGTGTTTTCATTTTTAAATCTCTTTTGGATTAAATTATGTGTCAAAGATAAATTAAAATTGTTTCTAGGCTTAATTTTTAAGCAAGTTTTGATTCAAAAGAGAATCTACAAACACAAATAAGCCTCCAGTTAGTGGATTGAAAAGAGGAGCAATATATCTACTGGACTGGATTAGGCCTTTTAAGTTCTTGGTCTCATACAGAAACAACATCACCTTGCTACAAAATATCCTTTGTATAAAATACTGATAAGATATTTTTCTTTACAGTTTGTTTATAGTGGTTTTGTTGTTAGAAATGAACTTGGGTGATTAATTCCATCTCCCTGTGGTGCCTGTGTGTACTGAGCAGGGTTTTGTGAGCTTTCAGTATGGTAAGTACTGCAATGCTTTCTTATATGCACTGGAGCTTTTCAGCAACCAGATGTTTCATGAGGAATTTCTATATCGTAATTTTTAGATTATGGAGAATTATTGCTCTAAGTAGTGCTTAAAAATGCTTATTAGGCAATAAAGTGGGACACCATTTGTTTCAAAGCAACAGAATCCAGTATTAAGTTGCTAAACGCTGTGATAATTGAGTGCCTCTCTTCTTTCTGCTGAGAGCTGGATATATATCAATCCTGATTTTGGGTTGTTAAAATAAATTTGGTTTTCATGTTTGAAAAACTTTTTTTTCCATTTCCTATTTCTGTTACCTAGAAATTAGTCCTGTTAATATAACCTCAATGTTGGCACCAAGAGTTATGTGTTACAGCTAGCCTAGTGACAGATTTAAGGTCGGAATGACTGTATCCAGCTTTGAATTTGGAGAGACAATTTTTTAAAAAATCCAAAAACCTAAGCTGAACATCAACAAGCTTGAGAGAACAAAAAGGAAAATGTAAATGTAAGCAGCCTTCTCCTGCTGTGATTTACAAACCCAGGAAATAAAATACTGCACCTCTTCCTCCTCTCACTTTCACCTGAAGCTGTCTTCTGCTCACTGCAGATCAAATGAAGAAGTGTTCGCTGAGAGAGCTAAGATTATAGCAGCAACTTTTTCTACATATGGTCATCCCTTCACCTTTAGCTGATATCCTGTCTTGCAGAAGAGGTGGCATTTTGGCGTCTTCCTTGTTGGAAGGACAGAATTTTTAAAAATTTCAAAAAGTTAATGAGATATCCAGTCACTACTGAACTTGTGTTTCATTAACAATATGTGGCTTGCTAAATATTTTGTGCTGGTTTAGAAGGTCAGTGTGCCCATAGAACCATACATCACTTAGAAATTCTCCCTCATGTCAGTCAGAAAACACCGCTGCTGAAATGTTGGGTTTGTACATCCTTAAATACCTTTATGGTGTTCCTTAGAGCTACAAGTTTACTGTCTAAATTTCTGTCAAGCCGGGAATTAAGTGGTCCTTATAAATTGCAGGTACATGCTGGGGCTGAGACCAGGAGAAAGGGAAAAATTTATCTGATGAACAGAAATACTTGCTGTGGCTTCCATATTAGCATTCATAGAGTGAGGAGCTCATTTAAAAATAAAACTGCAGTGAACTCTATTGTTTTTAAAAATATGAATATATGAGCATTTTTTTACATTAATCGTTCTGTAAAAATAAGTTGATAGCTGTAGAGGTGTTATATATTATATGCAGAATTTATAAATTAATCCTTAAAAATTGTCTAAGAATAAAATATATAAAGAAATTATAAAAGCCCCAAAATATTTCTCCGTTTTGAAGAAGGAAGCAATTGTTATCCTTTAATTGCAAACTATCAAGCATAAATGATATATAGCTGTGAATCCTATTGAAGTGAATGGGATTTTTCCCTAGTATTTCCTAGAGACAGAATTTCATCCTAATAAAATTTCCATTGCAGTTCAATAACAGTTTCTGACTTGTGAACAAAAACGGTTGTGTTATATTTTCATTTTTTTCACTGCTGTAACCTTAAAGGCTACAATCTTGACTTAAATTCCTTTTTTTTAGTTTTAATGATTCCAAAGTATTAGTATCTGAAAGAATCCAGCTGTGAAGCTATAGCTGTAAAGACTGCTGGCTTTAATATTCAGTAGGCTTTTGTCACAGACATCTGTAGTCTTACACATTATTTCATCTTTTGGGCTGTGAGGGTTTTTATTATCATCAGTGCATTATCATCAGTGCATTATCATTTCTGGAAATAAATTTTCTATTTTTTTATATGAGTCAGCCAAGTAGGACTGTAGGAGAATTTTTAATTAATTGATACCACTAACAATGTTAATTGGTAAATAGCTGTCTCTCAGTTTCCCAGCCTGATACTTTTGTTCAATATCAAAAAATACAGGACAGGTTTTTGAATGGTGATGTGCAAGATAGCTCAGCTTGTGGCACACAGTGCAGGGGAGAATTAGGTTAGTTTTCTAGTGCACAGCTTTGCTTCTGTAGGCAATAACTCACAGAGCAATGGCACTGAATTCGGTTATGCTCAAATGTAGGACTGTCAGAAGAAATGATTATGAATTGCAGGATGTCAGGGAGCTGAGATTACTGTGGTAATAACTGTGTACAAAATTCCCCAGGATTTGCAAGGTGGGTGTCCACCTTTATAGTTAGGAAGAATTTCCTGGGCTTGGAAGGTTTTCTGTTTTTTTTTCCAGTGAAGTGCCCCTTCAGAGTTGCATTTACATGCACCCCTTGTTCTTGTGTCTATTTAGTTATTCACCCATTCCCCATATAATTTATTGTTCTTCTCATTTTATTTTCACATGTCATTTCAATTATCAGTTCTTCTCTATAGCCCTTAACATTTTTTTTCCTTGCTTTGTATGCTCATTCTTTTAAAATTTTTCTATTCTGCAGATGTGCACATTACAGATGATTAAGTTATTCTATTTGGAAACGTCTGTTACTGAAGCATTTCTTTCTTGTTAAAGTATCCTACAAATCCAGGGTATGACAAGAAGCTTTGTCAGATTATTGGTAAATAAGAGGAGACTTGTATCTATTAGAGAACCAGCAATGGTGTTCAATTACATTATATTTTCAATGTGTACATGAATTTTAAGCAGCAGAAAATCTTACATGGAGACTAGGCATCCTTTTGAAAGCTACCGGCTTGTAAAACTGCATTTCATTGCAGAATTCAGAATCTTTAGCTGTGCTCTTATGGATATTCCTAAATCTACTGTGATAAGCAAATCATCAATACATTCCCATTGCATTTTCAAATTTCACTATCTGGTGAGAAGAATTATTAGAATATATTATTTTCTCTTTTTTTTTTTTACTGTTGTTGGCAGTAGAAAATCATTAAAACTATTCAATTTCATAGCTCAACCCAAAATGTAAGATTTTGTACTTGGCCTGTTTTCTTACATAGTGCTTATGAAATGCGTGAGTACTGATCTTTCCCTTACTAAGTGTGGCTGACAGCCTGGCAAAAATATGTAAAAGAGTTTTACCATAGAGGACATGCAGCAAATCTGTGGGGTACTTTCTCTGCAAGTTCAGTCAGGAACTTGTCTCTGTTTGCAGCATTAAGTTTGAAATAATTATAAATAATTCTTTTAAAACTTTGTCAATACATTGCAGATTTAGAACAGGAAGTCATTGGATTCTTTCTCATACAGCAATATCAGTGGAAAGACCCATTTTCAAATAATTTCCTGAAAAACAGAGTCTGCTGCTATGCAACAAAACTGAAAACATACCAGGTCCTATTCAATCAAATTCTGATTACAATCTCCCAGTTGCTAATAGACAGCATGCAAAAAAAACAAAAAAAAAGGAAAACTGATGCTTTACTCAGAGATTTTCACTGGAGTCCTCAGTACTCAGTCCTGAAACTGCACTAAGACCATCCTGTCTTGTTCCAGGCACTATGTTTGGAGGGAAGGTTGAAAGCAGGTCAGTTTGGATAGAAAGTTCAGGTTTGAAAGCAAAAGAGTCTGTCTGTATAAATATAATCCGGAGGGCTGAAATCGTTAAGGGATAGCCCATAATTTATTCTGTATAGCCACAGAAGCCAATTATAGGAGATGCCTCTAATTTCTCTGTTAAATAGAGAGTGGAAAGAAGTGGTGCTACACAGGTTATATCCTGTGAGGACAACACATTAATTGGCTCACTGGGGCAGTGATTGCAAAATCATTCACATCTTCCTGCAGTCTGCTTGCCCACCTGCTCTGGAGAAAAGTAGTGGCTGTTTCTTGAATGATAGGAGAGTAAAGTGAACCAGCAGGGCCACTGCTGATCATGTTTCAAAAGTTTGCATACCATTCTTTGTGTCTCTAAAAGAACCTATAATTTACTTTAAAAACTGTGTTCTTCTAACTCTCTTCCTGTCTGCTGGTCTTGCTCTTATATTGTCCATTGCTTTGCTGCCAGCACAAGAGGTTCAAGTGTCTATGTGAGGAATTTGACTAAAGTGACCAATTAACAAAAATGTTAATTTTGACTTGCTGTGGTTTTCTGACACCTGTTGTAGAATAAAACAGGATGAGGGGGACACAGGATGGTGCAGATACAGTAGAAAAACAACCTGTAGTAGAAAGAGTGCATTGATTTTCTCAGCAACACAGATTTATTCTATGCAAAAATGAATTCATCTGGCCCACATCTAAGCAACAACATCCCAGAAAAGTACGTGTTATGTACATAAGGCAGAAACATCACTTCTTGAGATGTGGAATGCTAGATCTATATCAGTTAAGGAAGTGATATTTCAGACAACTGAAGGGTAATGTTGGAAAGGTTTCTGGGTAAACATGTGCACCCTCAGCTATGCACATCACAATTATTCTCTTCTGAATTAGGCTTATAAAACAAGCTGAATTTTGAACCTAGGAAATATCTCATGCCAAATTTTAGGTAGTTTCAAGCATGAGGAAAAGCCATTGAGTATCATGGAGGGGATACCTGTTAAGGGATTCCAGCTAAGGGGATGCTGTGCTTTTGGGTCATTCATATAAGATAATAAAGATTTGAAATCCATTTTATGTTGTGGCTTTTGGGAAATTTCACATGGATAGCTTGGCTTGAGAGGATTCTGAGAAGGTAACAATGAAGGCATATTGGACTTCCAAGAATGAGTTATCTCAGTGAGTGATTGAGAAAATCAGTCTTGTGGTATACTGATTTCTCACCTCAAGACTATGTTTTGGTTAGCAAGGGAATTTTGCAGGGAAATGCTCAAGTTATCTAAAAAGGTTCCATTTTTACCCCTTCCTTATGCAGTTATAGTTAAGAAATCTTGAATTAATAAAGAGGATAAGAAAACTTGAATCAACTAGCTTATTATGAAGAAATCTCAAGAAGAGTCCTGCACGTATAATCTGTCAAAGCCAGTGGTAAGGCCCCTGCCTGAACCTGCTTAGCTGGGGCATGGAAGACAATCATATTAGGAGAAAAAAAGCTCAAACCTTAATTGAAGTGAAAATAAAGACTTTATATATGCTAGCTGACCATTTAAGCATCTATGATACTTTCACCCTAACAAAGCTTTCAGGGTTGGCTGCTGAGGACTCAGGGCTTTGCTCTGTCAGTGCTTTCAGCCTACATGAAGAACAGCAATGCAGTTTATTTCTGTGCCTGCGTTCTACTTGTTCCCTATAAAACCTCATCTATATTTGCTCTTCCTTAGCTAACAGAGGAGAAAATTGCCATTAGTCTGCTGGCAGGCTGTCAGTAAAATATTATTTCAAGTTCTCTGACTAGAAAAGAGATGTTTTACTTTTTTTGTGTGTATGCTTCTTTCTTGTCTTCACTCTTTTCATCCATCTTACTTTTGTCTTTTTAAGTAATGAATTCTACTCATGGTACTTTAAAGATATAGCTGGTTTAACAGGGTCCTCACTAATTAAACATACAGTAAAAATACATCTGTGGCTTTCTCAAGGCACAGCAGTGTGCTCCGCAATTGCCACATTAATGCACCAGTAAAAGCTTAAATACAAGGCTATTTATGTAAATTTGAAAATTAGTTGCCCTAACTGGTGGTGAAAAATCATTAGTTTAACGTTCAGGTGAAGACCTTTTAGCACTACCACTTAAATGTTTTTGAAAACTCCTTTAAGATTAATGAGAAGTAATAGACTTTCCATTTGTGATAATTCAGTGTATACAGTAATTTCACAACTATAAGGCACACCTTAAAGCCTAAAATTTTGATCGAAACCCGGAAGTGCGCCTTATAATCCGGTGCGCCTTATATATGAAAAGAAAAAGGTTGAGTGATGAAATGTTTGAAAAGTTTCTGTTTCACATTGCGCAGCAACAAATATGAAGCACGCAATCAAATGACGGCGAGCCTCTGCAAGCTGCACAAGGTGCGAGAGCCACTGCTAGCAGCCCAGCGCCAGGGGTGGCTGCAGGGTGTGGGAGAACTGCGGGCTGGAGTGCCGAGGCCTGCAACACAGGGAGGGAGCCTGGGGCTGGGTTTAAAGGCTATGCCAATCTGTGAAAAATGTTTGCAAATTGAGCACCTGCCAGTAAACCCACGATCGTGCGATTCCGTTACTAATTCATTACTTTGTTGCATGCGGATCCTCGCTGAAAAAAAAAGTGCGCCTTATAGTCTGGTGCGCCTTATATATGGACAAAGTTTGGAAATTTGCCGACAGCCCAGAAGTGCGCCTTATAATATGGTGTGCCTTATAATCGTGAATTTAATTTGTGCAATGCCAGGTATAGAGAGTTGTCAGTTTGGTGGCTATATGGGGCTATCTGAGTCAGGGCCAGAGTGTGTTTATGTATCAATGAGCTCTGAGCTCTGGAATGCTGCCAAAGTTTCACAAGCAAAGCCCAAGGGAACAGCCTGAAGTGCACTGAAGTTGTTCCCTCTGATCCTTTAGCCTGAGCTCTGAAAGGGGAGCAGAGATCGGGAGATTCTCTAAAACACTAAATATGACAAGAGGACTCTTGGAGGATAGGAAAGCAGAGATGGCTGCAAGCACATAGCCTCTCATTTTACCAAGAGGGACAAAGCAGCCTCCAGGATGTGCTGGATCTGTAAGAATAGACTGTCTTGAATTATTAAATCCTGATTTATATGCAAGGGAGATATGCATGTCTAGCTCATACTGGTCTTAGCAAATCTTCCATAAAAGGACTTTTCAGAAGAAGTAGACTAGGCTTTTTTAATATTTTAATGGGAAGAAGCACTTGAAAGTTAGTTTTTCATGTATAGCAGGTCCTAAATTTCTCTTATTTTACTTTTCTATTTTCTTCCTTTAGCTTTTGAGAAGTAAGATGACTTAATCACATTTCAGGACTGGTGATTTAAATTATCCACACAATTTTATTTTGTGACAGAAAGTGGGTGTTAGAGTCAAATCTTGCAGGGGTAATAAGGAATCCTGTTCTAATCAGTAATGGCTAAGGAATTGAATAATATTTTATTCTGGGGCAGAATATATAAAAGCTAATGTAATGTCATTCATGTTCGTGAACTGGGCTGCCACAGCAGTCATTCCACAGTAAAGCTCTGATCCCAACTGCTCTCAGAGGAATCTCTGCTAACATATTCATAAGTGATTGAGAGACGAAGATGAACACAGAAATTATATTATTTGCAAATGCAATGTGATTATTTAAGAAAATCAAATGAAATGCCACGTTTGAGGATTTTCTGAGGGGTTCCAAAATGCTGAATGACTGCACCGTAAAGTGGTAGGTGGAATTAAATAGCTATACTCACAAAATAATTCATGCTAGAAAACAGTAACCTTAATTATGCGAGCACAGCAATGGAATGTGGTGGCACTCAGCTGAAGAAATTGCGCAGTCATTGTAAATAGCTTTTGTAAAACAGTTCAGTGCTCAGAAGTGGCCAGAAATCCCAGTGGATGGGAGTAGCAGTAGGGAGAGGAGGTTAGACCAGAAGAGAAAGCATTTTGTATTATGTAGTCATGGTTTATCCTCTTCCTGAGTGCTCCATGTGTGCTCAGTTCCCGTTCCTCATGATTAAGTTAAATGGGGTAAATACAGGTCACTCCAACAGGAAGGATTACAAGTATGGATTAGCTTTCCTACATGGTGTAGCTAGGCATGCTAGGCAAAAAAAGAAACCAAACTGAGAGGATATGAATGTATTTTTATAAATATATGATTATGCAGCCATAAGAACCATCAGGAGGTTAATAAATTGATTTTTTTAATGAAATGAAAATACATCAAGGACTTTCTGATATAAGGCTGTTTTTACAGCTCCAGAAGTCCCAAACATGTCCGTCACTGGAAGCTGTGACTCTGTTAGAGTAGTAATTACTACAGAGCAGTTCTGCTTTTCTGTGCTGCTCTTGAAAGCACAGTGCTGAACTAGCTGGTCTTATGTGCCATTTCCCAGCTTAATTTACAACTTCTTTCCCTAATTATTTCATCACTAGCTTATACCCTGTATTCAGAGCAACAGGAAATTGCTGGTGAAAGTAATCACAGACTCACAGAAACATTAGGCTGAAAGAAATATAAATCCATCATCAACTGGGTGGTATACAGTCATTTTAAACTTTGTAATCAGATTCCATGAAAATTAGTGTGTTAACACACAGATGGCAGCAGATGACACAAGCAAATATTTCAAGAAATTCTCAAAAAACTTCTTGATTAACTGTCAAATGAAGTCAAATTAGGGTAAGCCATTAATTACGATGGTTCTTTTATATTCACTAAGCATTGTGTGTGAATTTTTTAATTTTTTTTTTTGTTTTACTTGGTAATAAGAGCTTTCTGGCCAGAAATTTTGGTCTGCATCTCTTTAAAAAAGAAATTCATTGTTGGTATTCAGTACTAAGAAAAATTAACAGTTACTCAGCATTGGTGAGTTGGTGATGTTTCTAAATTTATACACAGATTAAAAATACTATCAGACTTCATATAAAAATAAAAACACTTTTCTTTGCTTTTTCTGCCTTTGTTTCTTAGGACTCTTTGTTTCTAAGATATAATGGTCTTGAGAGGAACATTTATTGATATGTTTGCAGAAAACATTTAGAAGTGCTTATAAATTAAATTTTTATGGAGAAACATTGTAATATTGCAATAATACAGTTTGAAGAATTATTTTTGGGGAATGAAAAACTAGTTGTTTTTTGTGGGGGTTTTTTTCCAAAAAATCTGTGTAAAAACATACTAAAATCATTATTAGTTTAGTTCAGAAGGATTTAAATTTGTTAAGTAAGTGAATAGGACTTAAAAAAAAAAAAAAAACAACCTCAGTAATTCAGTGGTGCTGTGTTATCTCAAGAGCTTTTCAAGGAAAACCAACCAAATTGCCATCTCTCTGCAGGAAGATACTGCTTTTCTGATCAGCACATCACATGCTCACAGCTGTCATTCTGTCCAAATATACACTTGTAGGGAACTCATAGAATAAATGTTTGTGATTTTAAAATATTTTTTTTATATAGTATGGACATGCATTTGGTAGGAAATAAGGGAAAGGGGAAGAGAGTCAAAGGGATTGTAATTGGAACCTGGTTTCTGGTTCTCATGAGCACATCCATTAAGCATTGCAGTCTGGCATATGTTGAGGGGGACTGCCAAGTTACTGTCTGTCCCTCTCATATTAATAGATACTATTTCTAAATGATCAAAAAAAGTGCAGCTAATTTCAGTGAGAGTCAGATCTGATCCTATTTCTCAGCTTTGTCTGATGAGGAGAGCCAAGCGGCTCTGGGGATGTTTGGCTCCCTCTTATTCATCAAAGATAGAAACAAAAAATGACAAGGGTGCCAAACTAAAATTTTGTAAAATCAAAATTATTTTGCTACATTTCTATATTTGTTCTGTTGGAAGTCTGGAATAAATCCCTGGTAAGGTATTATCCTACTCTTTCAGCACTAAGCCCGGTGAAATCTGATTATAGACAGTAGAGAACAGCACATGGGCATAGAGCTTTTGTCCTTTCCATATGTAGCACAGAAATTGAGTTGTCCACCTATTTGCATAAATACAAGTTCAGAGAATCTGGTTTCTGAGTCATCTGTGGCATTTTGATGACCCATCCTTTACTACATCTGCAAAAAAATTTTGTGTAAGTATGTATTAGTTTCAGTTCCATGGTTGTTTCAGAAAGGTGGCTCTTTTATCCTTGCTTCACTTCTCTGCAGCAAGGCGTCATTTAGTAAGTTCAGTCTTGATGAAGGAGCCCAGCAAGCTCTCAGTACAACATTATTCTTCATTAATTTTATAAGAACAGTAATTTATTTTTCAATGTGCTTTTTTTGAAGAGCTGATAACATTAAAAACATCTACCCAGTGCATGTCACTGATGAGCAGTTGCTTATATTAAAAGCACTTACACTGTATCTAGCACATTTTGCATTTATGTCTATTAAAATGCATGAAACATCTATCATAACATTTTAAGCACTCAGTAGCTTATTACTGGAACCACATAACTACTTCCTTATTATCTCTTCTTGACAATAGCTTTAATGAATTATATTCAGGTAGCTGTTGAAATTTCCATCCCAAGCACATTACTTTTTTGGATGACATGTCAAGAGGTTAACTTATGCTCCCTTCCAGCTGATTTCTAGGCCTCAGTCCACCAGACAAGTCACTTCAAAGGAGATATTGCTCTGTTGAGCTGAGACATCAAGATAAAGTTGGCATTCTGAGATGCAGTCCCCTTTGGGAAGTGTGCAAGGAATTCTTCAGCAGTTATGTGTTTAGGCAGTCTTGAAGCAACAAGACACAAGATGAAGACCAAGACATGGAATGAGGAAAAGCAATTAAAGAAAAAAGGGAGCTGTGGTTCATGTAGCTTATACTAATTCTTTGCTATTATTTCTCATTCATTTTATATTCTGTGAGATTTTCCTACAGGGAGTGAAGTGCATGTATGTAGAAATAAAATCTCATTAGGTAAAAGTTTCTCTCTGTCTCTGCATGTAAGGCTTTTCTCACTAATAGTAAAATCTGTCTGGAAAAGAAAGCTCAAAAAGGTAAGTCAACAATTCCATCTTTCACTTACATGCCATGAATTGTTTATATATGACTTATGGAAATGAGATCAGAAGTAAAAAATAACAATCATGCTAACGGCCATTTAAGGAGTTACAGTTCTACCAAAATTTAAGCTCTATAATTGTTCAATATTGGTGAAAATTACCAGCTGAATTTTTGTTGTGGTTACTGGCATACTTTGAACTGTCTCTGCAGTTTTTGCTGTGTAACATTTCAGCAGCTTGAAAGCAAGTCTGCTGTTTCCTGGGAGGAAACGACCACACCATCTGCTCTGGGGGGAAGAAGTATTCTTGTATCTCCAGCTAATAGGAGACAGCTGACACCATCACTGACATGATACAAAACTCTGAGGAACTCGGCTGATGAGCTAATTGGCTGTGAATAAGAGCAGCACTACCTCTGAAAGTCAGCAACACAGATTCTTGATTCCCTAAAATTGCATAAATCAAGAAACAGAGCACACCTTAAGAAAGTGCAAGTAGGCACTTCTGTCAAGAAGCTTACTTGTTTTGTTAAATAAAAAATTGTCACTAGCTGACGCTGAGCACAATCCTAAAGAGATGATAAATGGCACAAGAGCATCGGAGAGATTCTCTCAATGTTAAAAACAATCCCATGAACTAAAGCTATGCTTTTCTACTCAGCCATGCAAGGGTGTACCCATCAAAGTAATTGGTGGCTGATCATAGAATTGGGATCTACCTTTTAATTCATCCATTTGTAATTTCTGAAACCATTCTGAAATGTCTATATTAGTCCTCCTTCCTTGACTGCTGTCTACATAGAAGTATCCAAGAATAAGCAGTGTCAAGAAAGTTTTTTGATCCATGATAATTATAAAAATATTTTAAAACAGTTAAATAATTATTAATAATAAAACTTTAAATATTATTCTTAATTAGGCAAAATATTATAATTCAGCATTTAAATTACACCCCCACCCCACCCCCTCCCCCAAACAGCAAATAAAGGATATGAGTGTGAGATTTAGTTGTAACTATTTTATAACAATTGTTTTTGGGATGAAGACACCTGCAAATCAAGAAGAACCTATTCTTAAAATAAAGTCACAGTCCAAATTCTCTTTCTTTCTATGCCACCTAGTTTCCAATCTGCTTATTCTTAAGAACATTGTGTAAGATATAAGTGTTATGTTAAGCATAAAGATTTTTTTTCTATGAAAAAGGTAATTTATGGATAAGCATACTTAAGTTGTGCTTACTTATATTTTAAAATGCAATGAGTTTTGACATCCATGGTTTTGATATAAATGGGCACAGTCAATATCAGTGTCAGAAAGTCTAATGTGTCAAATCTGTTTCTGCTTTTTTTTCCTGTTGTCACTTATAATCTAGCTAATGTACAACAAATATTCCAATTCTCTCAGAGAAAAAAAAAATGAAATAATCAAATGTGTATGTACCTTTTCTCCAGAGATTGCTGTAAGTTAGGTTATTTTTACTTCACTGGGTTTAAGTGGAAAGAAGTTGCACAGGTTCTTCAGGCTCCTAAGGGTACATTTGGAGATCAGCAGTGTCTGTTCCCTAGAGCACTTTTGTCTCAGTATTTTTTGTTTATTATTTTTTTAGTTGAATGACAGAGATTAAGGTCAAGATTATAAAAGTTATTTAGATAGCTATCTTATTGTGAAATCCTTCTTCCAAGTCGTAATTCCTTCAGATCTCTTGGGCTCAGAAAAGACAGAAAAATTCCCCTGGAAGCTGAGGGCACCTTATTTGAACAGTAGCTTGTAGAGATGATGTCTAAGGAAATGGAGATTATCAGGTGTAGCACATTCCATTTCTTTGAAACTTAGAGGAATATTCTTGCTGCTCCTAGAAATCCATGGCAGGGAAATGTACATTTCTGCCTCCATTTTTTTTAAGGTTTGGCTGAGGTAAAAATCAAGCACTTCTTGGGAAAAGGAGAAACTTAACTTGAATTCATTTTAGGATTGCTGTACTTCCCTACTTTAAGCCACATCTCACAAAGCAGTAGTATTGATAAAACTCTGAATTTATGCATAATTAATGAATATTAGATTCTGGCTGCCATTGAAGTCATATTTGAACAATGAATATTTAGTTTTTAAAAAATTGAATCTCAATATTGCTTAAAATTGGGGTTATTATTAGTTTTAGTACTATATTACACAGGAGTTCCCAAGTTGCTACATCAGTTCTCATGATTTTCAATCCTATTCTTTTTATAGGGAGGGACAAGCTAAATACTATAACTACAGATGAATTAGCCATTCTTTTTTCCATCAGTCCCACAAAGATTTTTTAAAATAAGAGCTAAAAAAAAAATTTCATTGAAAAAAGCTTTGCAATGAGAAAGCTCAGTGTAATCCAAAAATCTTGTGTGGGAGAATGTCAGTCTTTTAAAGGGATTGCAATTTCCCATTTTCTTTTTCATTTAATATGTGATCTTGTGGTGGATGATATTTGAAAGAATAAATTTAGTTATCAAATGAGATAGAAGGCTTGTGAAAGAGCTGCCTTCCTAACATGCAGCAGTAGCTTAGGTAGAATGAAATCGGTGGTATTGATTTGAAAGTGTTTGTGTTAAGTTTGACTTATAATAAAATGCTCAAACATCTTAAAATCTGTGGAATGTAGTAGCCATGTCAAGTTAATGTGAAAACAAATCAAGATTTACAAGCCATACAAGTAGTTTGTGCAAGTGAATCTGCTGAAAGCCAATTCACACTGATAAATCTTGAGTGCACTTTAAAAAAATTAGCCTGATTTAAGGCAGGATATGACCTTAATTTGTGATGTAAAGCTGCACAATCTTTATAAGTGCATATTTCTTTACCTGCAGTAAATACAAAGTAAATAATCTTGCACTCAAATTTTCTTTAAATTAGTATAGAATTGCCATGTATTGAAAGTTCATGCTCACCTCACCTACAGCAAAGGTGTCAGGGTCATCATGGTTTCTGCAAAAGTGTCTCAGAGCATTCAGCAGTGAGCTGGCAAAGCAACAACCATATTTTTTCTAGCTCATTGACTTTGCTTTAGTTCAGAGCCTTGGGGTAGATTCATACAACCTTTAGTACCTTTAGCACATTTTCTGATAGTTGTGATCCTCAGAGAACAGTAAGAAACTGCACTGTTATTAAAAATACAGGAATCTAGCTGACTTCTGGATTTAGCTGCTTTTAAAATAGACTTTTCTTTAAAAATTTCCAAGAATAAGGAAAGTTACATGTCCTTAGGGCTGCTTTTGTTTCACTTGCTTAAATAGATGAATTACAAAACTAAATTAAAATACAAGTGATTTTAAGCCATAAATGTTTTAAGTTATACATTGAGAAACAGACATTTCATAATGCAGTATCAAGACCATTTTTATCCTCTCTTGTGCTCTGAGTTCACAGAGAGTTGTAATTGCAACTTCAAAATCCCTTTTTTCAGGAAATATGGTTCAAATTGACCAGCAAGGAACACTTTTGAGAGCTTCTGTCTTCTACATATCCTTTGGTCTAGCAGGGACGTCTAGAGGCCAAGACTTAAAACTCTAAAATTTACTGCTTTCTGATGTTTTTCTTTCTTTTTCCATCTTACTAAAATTGAGTACTGGTCCAAGTAGTACTAAGGATTTGTAGTTAATAGGCTCTCACAAGACAGTAGTTCAGCGGCAGCATGTTTCTTGGCAGAATCCATAGACTTAATTTAGTCCAATAGATCTGCTTGTGTTTTGTCTTCCCACCTGGATCCACTGGCTCTGTTTAGACATCAGCTGTGTCGCAGTGAATCTCTCACAGCTTAAAAGAAATAAATGGATCATTGTGTGTGATATTGCGCCCCAAATTAAACAGTTTCCAAAAGAAAGACAAAGCTGGAAAGGGGAAAATTCACAGCAACTCAGACAGGGAAGCAATTTTGGAAAAAAGAGAAAAAGGAACCAAACAAATGAAAACTGTGCCCTCAGAGCTGGATATGGTGCTCGATTCATGGATTGGTTGTTTTTATATCCTTGCATGGATTTTTCTTCCCCAGTGAATTCATTATGCATGCTCTTTCTCCTTGCTAGTGAACTAGATCAATATTAAATGCAGTCTGTAGTTTAGTCATGAAGGGGATGCCAGTAGAATTTTCAAAATACCTTGTTTAGCTGTCTGTATATCTGTATGAGAACTATAGCTATCCTCAATGGAAATATTTAGTATTATATTGCTGTTATTCTAAATAATATGAGCAAATATATTCTTACAACTGGAATGAAGGCAGACAAATGATACTAGCAGCTCCAATCTCCTTCATTTTAATTTGTGAAATGTCAAATTAAAAATAAAAAAAAAAAAAAGAGATAAAAAATACCCTTAACTGCCAATACATTACCCAAATTGCCAAAAGCAATTTTGACTATAATAAAACTATTGTGGGCTGAAGCATTTGGATCAAGCGATGCAAGATTGATATGTTTTTCTTGATACAATTCAGTGAATGTGCTATTCTTGCAGAATTTTCCATATGAGTCTGTTGGGGAGAAAATACAGCATTTCTTTGGCTTGCAATTAGATTGTTTTTTTCCAAGATATCCTATCAATTAGCTGTAAATGATAACCTGATACACATTCTGACGTTTAAATGCAATGTAATTTTTCTGTTGGCAAGTAAACTGTTTAGCCAGGGAATTTTGGGATGATACAGGCACAGCCAGTTAAAATGCAGTTGATTCTCTGTATTAATTGACTTTTCAAGATCAGCTGTGCTAATGAGTGTTTCAGAAGACCAGTGACCTTTTTGCAGCCAGCCATAGAAATGCTAGGGAAGGATAAGATGCCTTACCCTGTGTGTCTTGTATTTTTGGGTCTTGCTCTGGAGAAATCTCTCCTGAACTTTCTGTGCTGCATCCTGCTATGTAATGCAGATGCCTCATGAGGTTTGCACAGTGATTGTGAGTCTGGCTGAGTGCTGGAACAGAAGCCTAAACTAGAGGCATGTTAAATTTAATCTGGAAAGCAGGATGACTGAGATGGCACAGAGTACAGTAATTTCACGAATATAAGCCGCACCTTTTTCATTGAAGAAT
>VRYO01002297.1:1695636-1735502 GCA_009812075.1 Sialia sialis
CTAGGTGTCTCTCAGAGCCCCGCAGCTTTCTACAAATAGCAAGCTGAATCATAAAATATTTATTATTTTAGCTAAAATCTGGACAACCCTGAATTACACTGTCTATTAAGTGAATTGATCTCAGGGTTTTGCCTTCTTGTCCAAATGTCTTTTTGTCTAAATGCCACCTGAAACTGATAGCTGTAGTGTGCACAGTTTTCTATTAGCAAACCAGGCTGAAACCACTGATCTTTCATATGCTGACTAATAAATAAACAGCAGCAATTTGCCTCTATCTGGCTTGGGTTCCATTAGCTAATATAGCATTCACTGAACCACCTTTCCTAGTCCCTGTTTATAGTGCCTCTTTCTATATTTCATGTTTCATATCTGTTTTGATGGCAGAATTGAATGCTCTAAGCATTTTGGTACATTAGTGGTAGTGATGGATGGGATTGTGAAAAGTAAATTCAGAAAACTTATTTTGAACATGTTTTGCTAACATGCAAGAGCTAGTACTGTCTTTCAAAATCATCAGTTCTGTTCAAGTAGTTGGTTAAAAGTAGAGTATCGCAGGATAGATATCTCTAAGAGGAAAAATTTTGCATATTAAAGTTAATTGACTGACTCATTGGAATTAAGCAACACTTGAATTAGGCTGAATAGGCTCCTCATGAGGTAGTGAAGAGAATAGGAATCTCCTGAGAACATTCAGAATATTCAGTGCACTGGAAATGAATTATTTTTTTCTTTGGGAGGTTCATACCTTTTTCCTTCTTTTTGAAAAGGCTGTTAAGTTCCAGCTGAGGTGCTGACAACAAAGTAGGCTCAGCTTTGGATGCCAAAATAAACATTTAACTGGGAATGTTTGGGGCTTTATATGTCCTAGTTCGTAATTAATTGCACCATCAAGATTTGTACCTGTATTGACCAACTGCACAGTCTGCATTTTGCTTTGTAAAAAGGTGTCTGTACAAGCAATTACCTGCTTTTGAAGGATGCAGAAATTTTATTGCCATGATGGACTCTGAGCAAAGTGTGGTAGCCATAAAAGTGCCAGTGCTTCTTTTATTTGGTACTATCCATTGTCTCTAAGGATGCATAAAATCTCAGAGTTTTTTAAGCCTTTAAAAATAGGAAAAGAGCTGAACATAAACGTTGATAATAAATTTAATGCTTAAGAAAGATGAGATACTTAGTGGATATTTTTTTTCAGTTTGCATCTGGTCTCAGAAAGAAAAGGTTTATGATTAAGGTTTTAGTATCTGAGAGAATCTGTAGCTCAGAACGTGAGCCAGTGTTGGCTGGGTGTGTGAAGCAAAATAACTATGTCCTGTCCAGAAACAGACGAGTTCCAGGGGAAGGACAGTATGGGAAATAGGAGTGGAGGGACATAAGTTTGGAATAATTGTATCAGTCCATGTAAAACAAAACAAAATTTTATATATATGTGTGTGTGTGTATATATATATATATATATATATATATTTATATTTATATATATATATATACATGTATTTCTTTTAATTGGGGCTCTCTCTTCTTGTGGGAGATATAGAACAATTTTTTAAAGTCCAGAAAACCCCTTGTCCCTTGACAAAAAAAAAAAAAAATGGTAGCCATATGCCAATTCTTATTTAAATACACTTATTTAAGAGTGCTTTCTGCTGGCGTGATTTAAATGGAGTCAGATCGGTGTAAAGACACAATAAAACTGGGGAGCTAGTGATTTAGTAGGTATGAATTTATAGTAGATTTGCCATAAGAACTCTAACCAGGACACAAGAAGACTCTGTATCATTATGATCTCAGAAGACTCTGTATCATTATGATCTCGATATGATGGTTAAATTAATTTCAGGTCAATATATTGGAAAGTCGGTGAGAAAAGTACTAATATGAACTATGTTTCAGGTTGAGCAATGTCACTTAACAAGGTATGTTAAAAGTTTTTTTCTACAGTTCTGGTAGTCTTGTGGTATCAAGGGGTTCCTACATGTTTTTGTGTTTAAGTATTTAGACAATTTTCTCCTAAACACTCTGCTCACAAACATAGTTGCTGCTCTTCTGTGTGAAAGCATGTTCTTAGCCAGGAAGCAGCCCAAGCACTTCATCAGCACTGGAATGGTGAGCTTCCATCCTTCCTTATCTCCCTCCTCAACTGCCATGGAAAGCTATTCTACTTTGCAGAGATGCAGCATGATGGGACAGCTAGATGCACAATCCCTGGGCACTGGGCCTTGCTATTTTGTAGTTTCTCTGACAAATCAAAAGCCCTTTTTCTCTGTTGGAGATCCACCTCAGGAAAGAAAGGTCTCTTTTCCATGCAAGTGGATAGTTTCTCCAAGGCCACGACTCTTTTCAGTGCACCGCTCCCATGGTGTGTCATACCAAGGCTTGTCCTTTTCAAAGCCTTTTCACCAGGGGTCTCCTTAATCCTCTTTTGGATTGCGTGCAGTGGGAACAGGAAGTTTACATGGTGTTCTGACTTGATTTTTTTACTCGGAGTACTCTGCAAGGAAAATAGACTGATGCATAGGAAAACACACATTTTGTTTTACAACAGGAAGAGTTTACAAGTCCCCCAGCAATTAAAAGAGAAGAGATAGATTTGCCTGTAAATGTGAGCAGCCAAGTTGGATTTGATGTTAGTATACACTGAGGCACATTTACACTAAAGGGACACTACAGAGGGTTGTTAATGTGAGAGCAAATTAAAATTGCATGTGCTTTTAGGTCTTTTAGAGATCTGAAGAGAGATAATGGAGCCTAAGTGGTTCAACTACTTTAAAAATTAAATAAAAGGAGGTTAGACTAACAAATAAGTATGAATATATTTACAATAATATTAAATGGTGCCTAGGCAGGCCTATTGACTCTTACTAAGATTTTGCTCATGTTATTTCAGCATTTTTTATAAATCCATCTCTTGTCTCCAAATCTAGGTAGAAGTTGCTTCCATTGAAGTGCCAAAAAGAATGGCTTAAAAGTTTTAGTCACTGCATCTGTACCAGCACATTCAAAGAGAATATTATTCACTTAAGCTTTATGCAAAACTGGTCTTTCTCTTGTCAAAGAAAGCAAGCATTTAAGGAACAGAATGATTCAGGTAGTTGACCCCAATCATCTGCTTCTGCTGGGCTCAAACACCTTTCCTAGCTTCATGTCAATACAGAGACAGAGAAACAGTTTTATGAGAATCTCACAGCCTTTGCTTTGCATTTTTGTTCCTGGAGATCCCTTGGCATGTCCAAAATAGCAAAGGTTGCATGTAAACGCAGGACAATAAACCAGCAGCAATTTTAAAAATGCTGACAGAAGACAGAAAACATCTGAGATGGTGACTGTCTAATATGCTGAACAGCTACATCAAGCTCTTAGTGTGCTTTTCCCTCTGTGCAGTTCTGAAGTCAGAGAGGCTTTGATTTTAGGTTTTGATTTTATTAACAAATCTCACTCATCACAGATAGCCTGTACTGGAAGGAAAAGAATCCCAAGAGAAAAGTGGAAGAGTTTCAGAGCTAATTGCATGTCCCTTTCAGAGTAAGAATGACACTTGGGGTAGAGTCACCTGGAAGAGTACAGTGCAGGTAATGGTCTCACTCAGGGTAACCCTAATGTTTCTGTGTTAAAAGTTATTTTATAATGGGTCTCTTTTAGAGAATCACAGGATGGGTCAGGTTGGAAAGAACCACAGTGAGGCATCTGCTCAACCTCCTCCAACCTCCCTGCGCAAGCAGTTTCATCCCGGAGCACATAGCACAGCAGTGTGTCCAGATGGTTCTTGAATATCCCCAGGGAGGGTGGATATCCACAGCCTGTCTGGGTAACCTACTCCAGTGCTCTGCCACCTGCACTGTAAGAAATCTTCTTCCTGATGTTCAGGTGGAATTTCCTGAGCCTCAGCTCCTGCCCATGTCCTCTTGTGCCATTGCCTGGCCCTGCTGAGCAGAGCCTGGTCCATGCTCTGACCCCTCCCTGCAGACACTGACAGACTGATGAAGTTTCCTCTCAGTGTTTCTTCTTCAGGCTGATCAGGCCCAGTCCTTCATCCTTTCCTCATCAGAGAGATGTTCCTGGTCCTCTGGACCAGCTCCAGGAGCTCTGTGATTCTCTTGCACAAAGGAGTCCATGATTTAATTGATAACTTTCAGCTATTGGCAGCATTTGTTCTGCCACAGGAACTAAAAAACAGGCCAGGGAGGTGTCTCTGTTTTACAAAATTGTAATTTGTATATTTCAGGTTAGCTTTGCCTTTTGGACAGTCACCACATGAGTTTTGATCGATTGATTCAACACTTGGTCTATCATCAATTCATATCAGTGGCAGTACAAAGTCAGGGTTTTTCTTTCTCTCTTTCACTTCTTGGTCAACAGTGAAAGGGAAAATTTCCATAATCCTTTTTTAATGAGAAATCTTTTCCTGGGCATTAAAGGTATCCTTTTTACTAGGTTTGTGGATAGTTTGTTTCTCATGGTACATTGTGCTGTACACAGAATTTTCATTAAAAGTGTACTGCTGACAAAAATAGCAGATTTCCAAAAAAAACCCCTTATCCATTAAATGAAAAGGGAAAAAAAAATGGAAAAGGAAAAGGAAAAGGAAAAGGAAAAGGAAAAGGAAAAGGAAAAGGAAAAGGAAAAGGAAAAGATGGTTTGGAGATCTGCTAACAGCAAAAGGTACTGCATCTGAATATTACCAAGTCATCTACATCAGGTAATAGATGATGTTCTGAGAAATCCTAATAAACAGGAGGTAAATAGAGACATACACATAGATTAAGAAAAATATAACACTCCTGCATGCACATTTACCACTTTTTATTTTCCACCTAATTATGTTTAATAAAGGAGCAAAAATCCAGTCTTGTAAATCCATACTTGAAGTTCTTTTGGCTCAGTAATCCCTTTTGTTAAAGACCTGCATAAAATTGAAAAGTGAATAATTAAATCCATGTTGACTGTGCCTATTTATGAAAACCTGGTGCATATACAATGTGTTTACATAGTTAAATAGACATTGGAAATGTTTTAATGTAATAATTCTATAGTGTATCCTTATACTTGGTAATTTTCTTGCTTGATGTGAGTTTTGGTGAGTTTTAACATTTGCCCAGCCACTGTCTCTGTTTCTCTCTTTCTCTGTGAGGTTCACATGTAAACTGCTTTAAAGATTGCATAATGACTGTTTGGCATGTCCTACAGGCAAAGGCCCAGAAACCCTTTTTGCTGGCTATAACCTCAATGATAATGAGTGGCACACAGTGCGTGTGGTGCGGCGAGGAAAAGGTTTAAAGTTAATGGTGGATGACCAGCAGGCTGTGACAGGTACTGAGGCATTGTGAATCCATGGTTCCATGTTGGTGGGGGGAAACACAAAACCAGACCAAACCAAACCAATGAAAAAAAGCCCAAAAAAACAAACAAACAAAAAAATCAATACACCAAAGAAGTAAAATTACTCTGTCTGAGAGAAACAGATGTTTTTTTCCCCTTTTCTTGGGTAAGATTCATAATTCACATTATGCATCTTGGAATGCTGGTACAAGAAGTGTGTTATCTCTCTTGATAATAATGTTGGTCTAAAGTTGCTATTGAAATTAATGAAAACCTTCACACTGACTTAAATGAATGTTTTTATACAATGGTTGGAGAGAAGTGATTTGAGACATCACTAATAAGAAGGCATGCAAGGTACTTTTGGCAGCATATTGTTAGGGCTATACTCTAAGCCACTGCTGGAAGAAAGAATTTAATAAACATTTGAAGGATATTCTACTATGGTTTGATTTATCAAAAAAGTTAATAGAGAACACATTGATTTTGTACTGTACAAAACAATGGTTACACGCATGTTGTAAATAGCAACTGATCTGGCTTTCAGCCCCATTTTCTTGCACAGCAGAATGTGCCTACATTTTTTGTTAGCTATTTAGAATTATCCTTTGGTTTTGTGTGGCATTAAACAATTATTATCATTAGTTCTAAGTTTTGGTAATGGTAACAAGTTAAATGTTTTGATTTTTTTAAAACAGAAGTGTAACTTCTTTAATAGTCCCTTTTCACTCCAGCAGAACACTGAGGGTCGTATCACTGGTAGAAAAAATAATTCATATCGTTTCAAGAATGTATTTTCTAGAATCAGAAATTACAAATCCGTTTTCTAGAGCTGAAGTCTGTTTATGTTATGATGCCTAGGGTCATTTTCCCAAGAATGTAGAAGTCCTAAATAATTTATTTTCTTTTTGATAATAGATTCGTATTATTTGAGGAAGTGTACTACAAAATACTATAATCTTGCTGATTCAGCTGCCAGTCAATGCAGATTCTAATATAGATAAAATTGTTTCGATAAAAATCCAGTGCAAGATCCAAATGCACAATTCCCATTCTCCTCATGCCAGAGTTCTAATTTACAAATATTGCAGGTTGCATAAGCTGTAGCTTTCTAGTGCAATACTTGTATTCTTTCTTCAACCCAGTGTCTACATCCAAAAATGGCCAATTGGCTTTCAGTTCTTCGAGCTGGAAGTTGTCTGCATTTTCATAATCCACACATGTTTAATGTTATTAATTCAAAAGGAAAAGCTCATCCCAGTATTTTGGAGGGAGAAAGATATCCTAAGCTTCCTAAACTCCCTGTAGGAATCTGCATGGCCAATCTGTGGCCTCCTCCACCAGTGAGGAGGAGACTGCCATATCAGAAGGAACAGTGGGAACTTTAAATATGGGTAATCTGTTCTTAGTTCCATGAATGGCACATTTCCTACAAAGAAAATCTTTATTGTTGTGTAAGTGGAGAGATTTTTTGGTTTTGGGTTTTTTGTTTTAGGGAGGGTAGAGGTTTTTTGCTTGTTTTGGTTTTTTTTTCAACACTGAGTGTTTTAAAATCCTTTACAATTTTAAATTTCAAATATGGGTAATATAATTTAATGTATAGTAGCTTTGAATTTCCTGAAAGGATGTGGAAAGGATTAAAGTGTGCTTGTTCCAAACTGTTTAGGACTTTTCTTCAGATGTCCCAACAATCAGAAATTTGGTTAAAATACAACCCATTAATTTTTCATGTGAAAGGTTGCTATAGTTTTATGAAGTGAATAAGGAAGTAAACTGATTCCCTACCAAAAATTCCAGCTTTCTCCAGCAACACATTGTTTTCTTTTTTTTGATTCCATTTCCTATGCTGTATGTGGAAGAAACCACATCGCATACAGGAAGCTTAAGCCGAAGGAAAATCTATTTCATAATTCAGCCTGACTTTCCAATTGGTACAGATTATGAAATACCACTTGTTCGTTTGTGAATTGTGCTTGGTTCTCTTTCACAAATGCATAATACATTCATGGATGCATAATATAATTCAGTGTCATAGCTAGCTTGCATTGGAAGCCATGCAGGTGATTTTGAAGAAGTTACTCATTGTAGAAGAGTTTAAATACTTCTGGCCTTGATGAGCCCCATTTTCTAAGACTGTACAGCAAATAAAAATAGTTGGAAGGTCACTAAATTTGGATAACATAATATCTTATGGTTATGAGCAGAATTTCAATTGCCCTTTTGTATGATGTTTTTCCACAAACCTGACAAACTTAAAGAAAGAAAACCAGAAAACAGCCAAAACCAGACAAAAAAATAAAAACAACAAAAAAACTCCACAACCAACCAACCAAACAAAAAACCAAAAAAACAAAATAAAACAGAAAAACAAACACAAAAACACCCCAAAACCATCAAATCCCCAAACGCCCAACTTGCAAGCACAAACTACTTTTTTTTTTTTTTTTTTACTTCATTGCTGCATTTACAATTCTTGTGGAGCATTATGTGAAATCTCAAGTCCTGTTTGCGTGGTTGTAGAACTGAAATATTGGAGCAATATTTGGGATATGAGGCCAGATTCTAGAACATTTTTAATGCTATGCTCAGGAAAGAAATACATTTGATGTAGTGGGGATATTGTGCTACAGGCCAAAGTTTGGTGGATTTTTGCCATGACATTATTGGAATTCCCTCTGAAGAGATACAAGCCTGGAATGTATAATGTTCCTCTCTGAAAACTGATCCTCAGCTCTTTGGCTGTGATCTAATATACAGCTCTTGTCCCAGCAAAAATTACACATTTGACATTTTTTAAGACAGCTCCCTGACTCATTACTGCATGGAAGAACCCATTTTTCTGAATATATGCAGGGAAAGTGGTATCTTCAGAACTGATGTTTAGAAACAAGAACATCAAGAAGACTGTCCCTGGGGTTTAAGGTGACTCTTGCAGTGCTCAACCTCATGAGTGCTGATCACAGGTGGTGGTGGTGTTCAGTAACAAGTTCTCCTACAGAACTCAACCCAAAGCTAAGTAAGCTACATGTAAATATTTATCATAAATTATTAGAGCAATTTTTTGTGCCTGAATGGTATTAAAACTTACAGAGCTATTTTCCCTGTGACTTCACTGATGTCTGTACTTGTATCTCAGTGCTGTGACTTAACCTTCTTGTGAATTCATCTCCCTGGGCAAATCCCAGACATCGGCATTTCTCTTTCCCTCGTCTTTTTCCTGTCACACACATGCCCACAGACACTTGCTTATGACACCTATGGAGGGACAGTTGTGTCAGCCTCCTCCAGGATCTGTGCACCACTTCTGACAAGTCCAGCCTGGGGCAATGCTCACACTCTCTCTTGGAATTGTATGTTTGGGGATGGAGAGAGAGAACTTGGCTTGTCAACAGCTTTGCCACTGTGGGAACTTGTATTAGAGCAGTTATATGCCAGTATTTAGTCCAGCCTGGCTAGGTCTGCTCTTCACCTTCTCTGTACTCCATTAAGAGACATTAAGCAACTAAGTAATTGGGGAATCTAGGCCATAGTTTGCAAAAGGTACATTAAGTGGTGAAATTCATTAGTAATAAGAAGCTGTTTTTCCACACAATGTGACCATGAATCAGCCCTGTGAAAATACTGCCCTACTTCTTTAAAATAAGCATGGGAAACATTGGACATTCTGTTAGAAAAAGGATGTCTTCAGTACTGGGTGAAGTATTTAATAACTAGCTTAGAAACTTAACTGACCTGTATGCGGTGTAGTCTGTCAGTGCTGATCCTTTTCTCCAGATTAGCTTTACATCAGCAGATTTCAGGCTTCTTGCTCTGCAGTGGTCCTTGCATGACAGAGAGAACTCACAGGCAGCTGTGGGGCTTGCTTTCGGCCACCTTTTTGACATAAGCAAGTCCCTTGCTGTTTGCAGGATTACAAAACACTGGCATGCACCCTTCCTGCAGGCTTTCTGCTGAGCCCATCTCTTGGGCTCTGCCCCTTCTCCCATGGTTTATCCTCATTGTACAAAGCCAGTTGCTTTCAAACAGCTCTCCACCCTTGTCACAGAGGGCTTTGCAGCAGGGCTGGTGTTAGTGTACCTAAGACAGCTGAAACAGGAATCCTTCTTACCACTAGTCAAATCATGCACGTTGAAGAAAAACACATGGAATAAAATCCCTCAAGCTGTTCTGTTTCTCTTTCATGCGACTCTGGTATTGTTACTTTAGGTCTGAGATTGGCCTTGGTGATCCTCATGTTAAGTAATTGCCCTTGCTTATAGTAAAACCCCACTTCTGGTTAAGTGTAACTGAAGTGAGGGATTTTGTTGGCAGTTTAATACACTCTGGTAAACTGTTTCAGTTTAAAAATCTTAGAGTTGGCCTCATCCAAACATACTGAATGATTTGAAAAGGCTCCTGGATTTACCAGTAATTAGGATGAATTTGGAAGAATTCCCTTTGGAGCAAACCATTGGCCTTGCACATTTTGAAAAGTGTGAGAATTATGGAGTTACTTAATCACATGATGTGCTCTTTGACGTCCCATTTCAGAAACTAACACATGTTTTCTTGTTGCTGTTTAAAGGTCAAATGGCTGGCGATCACACACGACTGGAATTCCACAACATAGAAACAGGAATAATAACAGAACGGCGCTACCTGTCTTCTGTGCCTTCTAATTTTATTGGGCATCTACAGAGTCTCACATTTAATGGCATGGCATACATTGACTTATGTAAAAATGGAGACATCGATTATTGTGAGCTAAATGCAAGATTCGGGTTCAGGAACATCATAGCAGACCCTGTAACCTTTAAAACAAAAGCAAGTTATGTTGCACTGGCCACGCTACAAGCGTACACATCTATGCACCTTTTTTTCCAGTTCAAAACCACCTCCCTGGATGGATTGATACTTTTTAACAGTGGCGATGGAAATGATTTCATTGTGGTTGAATTAGTAAAAGGGTATGTATGGATTAGCATAATGACAAAACCAGTCCATTTGAAATACGTGTACAGGAGGAATACATGGGAAAGTTTAGGATGCAGATCTCTTTTTTGACTGGATAGATGTGATTGATAAATGTTTCTTCATGTTGAACTTCATGTGCTTTATTGTGACTCTTTCTTTCAGATGCCTGAAATGTATGAAAGTAAATAATAGGTATAACTTCTCTCGTGTTTACCACAAAGAAGTGCTAGTTTATAGCCTCCCTCTTGTTCTCTCTCTCTTACGTATGTATGCATGTCTTGGTACATGGAGTTCTCATTGCTTTCCAGAAACTTGAGACTGCACCTCAACTCATCCAAATGAGTGGCAGTTTCTCAGAATGACAGTTGCTTCTCCATCTGGCATTCATTGTTGTCTTCTGGTTTTGCCAGCTCTGCTGAGGAGTACAAGCAAATAGATAATATTAGACATATCAATTATTGCCCCCTTGCTATGTAAAGAAAAAGGAAACTTTTCCAATTTTTTCTCTTTTCCCAGGTATTTACACTATGTGTTTGACTTGGGAAACGGTGCCAACCTCATCAAGGGAAGTTCCAATAAACCTCTGAATGATAACCAGTGGCATAATGTCATGATATCAAGGGATACCAACAACCTACACACTGTAAAGATTGACACCAAAATCACAACACAGAGCACAGCAGGAGCCAGAAATTTAGATCTCAAAAGTAAGTACAGTTATTGCTATATATCTACAGTGAGAACCATTACAGAATAATAAACAGAATAAATCATGTATGTAAAGTAGGATATAATTTTGCAATATTGTATGAAAGCTTATATTTTGTAATAATCAATATGATCGCACAAGTGATTACATCACCTTAACTGGACAATTCCAGTTTAGTAATACTTCTGCACAGATAGGTACAACTTTAAACATGTGAACATCCCATGGGAATAAAAAAAAACCCAAAAAAACCAAAGTGGGAAATTATAATAACACAAAGTGGCCCGTATAAACCAAAATATAGTTGAGGAACTAAAGGAGGCCTGCAATGCCTATGTAAAAAGCTTGACTTTTACATGAACATAGATTATATAAGTAGCATAAAAGACATAATTTATCATAATTTCAATTGCAGGTGGGGTAAACGTTGTTTTACAGCACTGAACCTACATGTTATAAATCCAGCTAGATTCCATTTTTTAAAAATATATGTATATAATAAAATAAGTAATAGTAATGAGCTCTATGGATGAGTTTCTGAAAAACTAATTTCCATCTGAGGAAAATATCTTTCTGAAAGGATGTATTGGTATACTTTCAAAACAATGACTACCTAATCACACAAAAGAATATATGTTCTCTTCATGTGGAAAGGTAGAGTGTATTTTACCATTCTTTAAAAAGGCTCTTGGCAGGGAAACTGAAATTTCATAACAGTCAAAGAAATATGATATTTCAAAAGCCAGGATGTTCAAAGTAGATATTAATATTCCATCAAGAGCTTATTCCTTGCTGGATTTTCTTTTAACTGCCTCTGAGTCACAGATAATGAGCTGACCTTGGTAATTATGCTGGATTTTGTGATATTTTACATGTTTTCCTCACTCGAAAGTGCTATTAAGATTGCAAGAACGACTGTGAAAACAGTATCCTGATATGTCATAATCTTCAATAAGAGATTCTTTTGTTTAAAAACCTAGCATTTCTGATAAAGCTTTTGGGATAGCTCACACTCTATTCCTAAAATAGCATTTGAAATTTGTGCCATGTTATTTCTCAGGTTTGCATTATTTTAAGCATTATCGATTTTTAATCAAAACGGTGTAATATTTCACATTGTTTTTGATGCTGTAGAAAAATCATCCAGCTGGTTTCCTTGACATTTTTACGATGGCAAGTAGTGCTACTTATGCATATGTGTATGTCCTTATCACATGTGGCTGTTTTCCTGGTACTTAAATCAGGCTTGGGTAGGGGAAAACAAGCAAACAAACGAAAAGAAAACCCAATCCTGTTGCGAGCCGATAATTAACGCAGCCATTTCATTATTCGACCAATTTTTCAAACCGATTGAGGTGTGTCTGGCGTGCCGCCTGGGTTAAGGGCGGCTGATGAAGCTCCCTCTGTGCGCTCCCCGAAGGCACTAGAGAGCGCTGTGATCTCACCCAAGAGCCGGGGAAGGGATGCTCACAGCGAGGACAGCCTGCCAAACCCAGCATCCCTCTGTGTGCGGCGCTTTGGAAATGCCACTTGCGCCTTACGCTTTTGAGTTAAAATTGGATCCATAGCTGCCGCGTTTTCCAACCTTGAATTCCTTTTGGAGGGGAAAAAAAAATAATGGAAATGAGGAGCGTGTAAAATAAGCATATTGAGATTTGAAGCGAATAAGGTGAATTGTGTTAGATGATTTTCTGTAATTCACCAGGTAATGTGGGTTGTGGAAGAATAAGAAGCCTGAATGTTTGGTGCAGGAATGCATAGCAAGCGCCTCTCTTAAAATGGTCTAACATACACAGGTCCTCAAACTCTGTCTTCTCATAATAGTATGCCTCATTTTATTTTATTGTTTTGAATGTATTATACTACATTTTGCTCAGTCAGCTTCCCTTAAATATAGCACAGTGTATATCATGATAATTTTGGTTGGATTTTGGAGGGGATTCAAGCTAATACTTTTTAGCCAGCAGGCTAAAAGGGAGAAAAACATGCCTCTCATTAGTGTTTTTCCTTCCTTAGCATTTAGTAGAAATTATCTACTGCTACTTTTCTATTTTACATCTGTGTTTCGTACAATGAGATGCTTCTTTCATGTTTCTGTTTCTGTCCATAAACACTCCATATAATTTCCTGATACAGTTGCAGTTAATTCACTGTCCTACACTATCTTAGCCTTAGCAACAAAGCAAATGCAAAATTACACCTCCTGCTACTGGTATCAATAATTCTGCTTAACCAGAGTTATCGTTAGGTAAAACAGAAATGTGTGCAGATAGTATGAAACCTGCAGTTATTATGAGTAATTGGAGAGTTACCACATTTCTGATTCTGAAATCCAAGCTAATCCTAGAAAAAGAAATCCACTATATGTTTTTTTGCAAATAGTGAATTCAGTGCAAAGACAAGACACAGATTGTGTTGTCGAGCCTGCACAGTATGGAAGTTGTCTGAAAGAGCAGACAGCTGCCATAAAAGTATGGGAGAGAATTTCCATTGTATGTTTCCTTTTGGGTGTAGGATTTGGCTATATAAAACAGAAAGTTCATTATCACACACATCAGTTCCCTGAATAACCTCTGTTACATTTCAGCAGCTGCCTGTGGAAACACATATATTACATCTTGAAGCCTAATTACTGCGGTAATTAGATAGGTAAATTATAAATTGGAGACAAATAAATGAGTGAAAATAATTCTGTGTTTGGATTCCAAGAACTGTGTTATTTTTCCTCGCAGGGAAAATTAGCAGAGTGTGCTGAGGTGCAGTTCTAGCAGATAACCTGTAAAGATAAATGAGTCTGAGCAGCAAAAGCATTGCAGCTCAAGCCTGCCACCACAGTTACACAACAAATTTCCTTTCATATATTTCATGAGCAGATTCCCTGTCCTGCTCTCAGGATAGCTCAGATGGTTGGCATGGCTGCAATTCAAGGCCTGAAAGAGTTGAGGGGAATTCTTGCTTGTTGTACTTGATGCTGTACTCTGATGTTCTGATGGGTCTGAGTAGCCTCAAAGGGCATAGAAAAACAAGAGAAAATTCAATATGACTTCTTTGATGGAGTGACTACATTGGTGGACAAGGGAAAGATAACAGATGTAATTTATCTCTACTTCTGTAAAGCCTTTGACAGGGTCACCCACAATATCCTGTTCCCCAAAGTGGAGAGAGGTGGATCTAATTAGTGGATTTTTAGATGGATAAGAAAGTGATTGGACAGTTGCATCCATTAGTGATCAACAACTCAAAGTCTTGATGGTTATCAATGACAAGTGGTGCCTCTCAGGGGTCCTTGTTGGCATCAGTGTTATTAAATACCTTTGTTAATGACATTTGGTGATTATGCTGAGCTGAATGGTGTGGTTGACACATCTAATGCTATCAGAGGGACCTGGACCAGCAAGAGAAGGGTGCTTATTGTGCTCTCATGAGGTTTAATAAGACCAAGAGCAGGTGCTGCACCTGAGATGGAGCGACCTCCTGTATCAACACAGGCTGGGGCATGAATAGACTGAGAGTAGCCTGGCCCAGAAGGACTTGGGGGTGCTGGGGATGAGAGGCTGGCCATGACCTGGCCATGTGCGCTGGCAGCCCACAGCCAGACTGTGTCCTGGGCTGCATCAGGAGCAGCGTGGGCAGCAGGGGAGAGAGGGGATTCTTCCTCTCTGATCTGCCCTGCTGGGACCCCACCGGGAATATTGCTCCCAGCACAGGAAGGACATGGGCCTGTTGGAGCCAGCCCAGAGGAAGTCACCAAGATGATCCAAGGGACGGAATATCACTGGTATGAGAGGGTTATTCAGTCTGGAAAGGAAAAGGCTTTGGGGTGACCTAATTTTGGCTCCCAGTTCCTGAAGAAAGCCTGAAAGATAAGAGGGGGACTTTTTTACAAAGGCCTGTAGTGACAGGATAAGGGGGAATGGCTTCAAACTGAGCGGGTAGATTTAGGTTAGATACTGCGAAGAAATTCTTCACTGTGAGGGTGTTGAGGCACTGTCACAGGTTGCCCTGAGCAGCTGTGGATGCTCCATCCCCAGAAGTGTTTAAGGCCACATCGGATGGAGCTGTGAGCAACCTCATCTAATGAAAGATTTCCCTGCCCATGGCAAAGGGGTTGAAACTGAATGATCTTGAAGGTCCCTTCCAACACAAACCATTTTGTGATCCTTGTGCCTCTCTGTTGCCAAAGAAATGTTGTCTCCCTTTCTCGGACTGTGAGTTTTACAATGTTTATGACATCTCTTCCCTCTCTACATTTTTTCCATGTGGTATGGGAAACTGTAGTTCTGTCAGAAATTATTTTATTCTATAAGTACTTGAAGATGCAGGAGGAGGACATTCTCAAGCACACTTTATATCCACTTACCTAGTAGAGTTTAATCTTCCTCTTGCTTCTCTCCTACACATATAAGGCAGTATTTTAGTCCCCAAAGCTTTCACATGCTTTTTTAAACAGCAGGCATAAAAACCCTGCAAAAATCCAATCAGAATTCTCTCAGAATACCCATCAGAAAATTAAAGCATTTTAGCATTTTATTTGTTTATAAATTGAAATGAGAAGATGAGATATTGTACTATTACCGAATGAGAAGGTAAAGACTGCTGCAGTTATTTTAGATTGAATAATTAGTAGTTAAAAACTTTTATATGAGTTGGTAGCGTCAGTACTTCAGTATCCAATCCAATTTCAAACTTTCCAGATCACAGAATATATTTACAGATATGCTGCATTATCTAAGATGACCTGCAGTCATCATAATCCTGATATTAGGATAACTATATATTTTTAGAATGAAATCACCATTCTGAAAAAAAAAAAAAAATCCTGCACATCTCAACATTTATGGGTTAACTTTTGCTGCCTGTGTATCATTTCATATATCAAGAACAGTTTTTTTTAAACTGACATTCATAATTTCAGCTTATCTCCCTTTGATCGTCTTTCATGTGGCCTTCCCAAATGTCAGTTTTAGAGCCCACTGTAAGTCATATGTTATTCCCGTGCTGTTATATCACTGCATCCTCAAAAAATGCTATGCATATTAGAGCACACATCAGAATCAGCCTACTTGGATTTAAATAACCTGTCTAGATCTCTTGTTGTCTGCTTTACTTTTATTTCTGTATCTCTTCACTGGCCCTGGCTTCCTTTACTCTTTTGAGATAGGACTGCTGTTTCTTTCTATGTTTGCTTTTTCATTTGCTGTTTTGTCCAATACTGTGAAAACAGACTAGACTGAAGTACCTGAAGGAAAAGTAGTTATATTAATTTTTAGTGTCACCTCAGTGGTTTTACAAATGCACCAAATAATGTGCATAAAGATTTGCTTGGCAATTAATTCATCCTTGTAAACTTTAAATGCAATTAACTGAATCATCAGTAGATCTACTAGCCTGGCATATTCATTGATGATTTGTAGTAGTACCTTAATCTATTGATATTTCATTTGCCTGACAAAGTAGGTTATTCATGCTGAGCTAAATTAGTCTTGATCATAACAAGGAATTCCTGTTTCAGCAGTGGAAATTGAAATTGTTTTAATTTCATGTAATATTTCTCTCTGTTGTTTTTATACTGAGGCAGTTATTATTGTTGCCTCATTAAATAATTTTTCTCTACATTGCAAGGTCTCCATCAAAAGCAGTGATCATTTATATTTTTATTACTAGAAAAACAAAGCTTTAAAAAGCACAGAAACATTGTACAAATGAGCAAGTATTAATGTTTAAATTTCTCAAATATCATGCTTGAGCTAAATGTAGTGACCTTGCCAGTGGGCTGTGAATTCTTCATGCAGAAAGAATGTTCTGTTCCAAATACAGAGTTCCAAATACTGTCAACAGCAAATAGATCTTCCTAGTGTGACCTATTGGAGTAGAAAAAGGCAAATGCAGCTGTTGTCTTCCTCATTGTCTAGGAAAGCAGAGGAGAAACAAGGGGCCTAAAACTGAGAACTCTTCTTTGGAACTTCCTATGTAACAAAGTTGTAGGAGTAGACAGCAATAGGTTGCACAACCTGGTCTAATGGGAATTCCTTTATCCTCCTTTTTTTACCACTTTTCACATGCTGCTTCTAAATAGCAGTGATGTCTACCAGGCTGTGAAAATAATTTTGATAGTGCTAAGCCTTCAGAAATTGTATCCAAATTGCCAAAATTATAAGATAAGATAAAAATTGAAGATCTATTCCAGCAGTTCTAGATTAAATAAAGATATTCTGGACTTGCACTGTGAAGTCAACAACAATGCAATAGTTCGTCAAATCAGTAGATGGCGAGAAGGGTTTTTGTTTTCTGCCTCTTCTCCCCTGTTCTTCTCCGTCTTTCATACATTTATTACTAGATAGATTTGCCTTCATTCCTACAGCTGTTTGACATGCAGGTTATTACTGCTGGTAATTGTGGGGAATCATTCAAGCCTTTTTGGAACACTAAGTAAAACTGATGTTAAGAATAGTACAGGAAACATAGGTGCTCCTAAAACTTATCAAAATCTCCATATATTTAGTATAAATATGCATGCACTGCATGCTAGCCCACCCCCACCCCCACCCAGATACACAGAGTGAAGAAGCACATCCTAAATTTGCTTTAAAATATGCTACTGTGAACCCTCATTAACCTTGGTATTTTAACTGAGCGGTCCTTTTTGCAAAAGGGCAGCTTCATGGAATATCCTCAGAGTCTAAATGTGATTGTCTTGATCAAAAACAATATAATATAAAAATTAGCCTCTGCAAGCCTGCATTCAAAATGAGAACATTTAGCGTCTCAGGTGTTTGGTGGCTTTTTGTGGAGCACTAGCCAAAGGAAGAGTTTTGGAGATGATCTCTGAGGTCTAGTAGGTCTGTTGAAAAGAGGAATTCCTCACTTTTTTGAAAGCAAGCTCTGCTTAGAGCATGTGTCAGCTGATAAAGCAGAGAGTGAAAAAATTATAACAGGAGGAAGGGAGATATGACTACGCCATGCAAATGCCAGCTTCGTTAGATTTTGTCTATTTTTGAGGTGTATAGAATCTCCAAAGTGGTCAGAACAGGAAAGAAATGAAGGACATTTGATGTGCTTGAATGCATCACTTCTCCACACAGCCTTCCCCTCACACAGAGTAATTGGCCCAGCATTGATTATGTGGGAGATGGATTGCCACGCACATTTATATGGCAATTAGATTTTATTATTTACCATTTAACATGCATCACCAACTTTCCTCACAGTCCATTGTGCAAGCAGACTGCTTTAGTTTTACATCTGTTTAATCTTTTTCAATGCCAGTGCTCCCCATCTAGTCTTTCTTCAGTGGGGGTAAAAACAAGCAGAGAGAAATAGAGCGGCTGGGAATTTGAGGATTTTTATTGTTAGGAAAACGTTAAATGTTTTTGTGTAACTGTTTCTTGTGAGGAAAAAAATGTTTTTCAAGAACAGGATTGTTGGGCCAATTATGGATTTTTACCTGGAGAAGTCTTCATATGTGAGCAATTACCTTTTGAATAACTCCTTTTGTCTGTTCAATACTTGCCTCCTGAGGACGTTGTTGTGTTGATGCTGTTTCTCACACACCAACACTTCCTATGACACAGCTTTACTTGCATGTGGAACATAGACACATTTGTGGAATCCTTGAGGACCACTAATCTGAGTCAAAAATTGTAATAAGAATGGAATCTGAGCACCAAGAGGTGCATGCGGAAGTGGACAGCACGTCCAGCAGAGCATAAGGAATAGTTTCTTGGCAGAAAAATATTTGTGGAACTGTGGAAAGTCTTCGATGTAGTTATGTAGTGTGATGGAATCAGGAGATTGGAGGTGGAGCAGCACCTGTATCTCCCCTGTGGACTGCCATGGAAATTCAAGGCAAGTGAAAACTGTAAGATGTTATTCCTGGTTCACCCATCAACTATAAATTCTTTCTGGCACATCTTAATTTTCCTTGCCTTTTTTTTTTACTGTCAGTGTGGACTACGGGGCAGTGCAACAGTGAAATTGTAAAAAGAGCGGTCAAGTATCACTCAAGGGAAGAAGTATCTTCAAAGTTCAATTCTCTTGACAAATAAGTACAATATGAGCTATGTGCCAATAAGGGTGCCTGAAGAAAGCCCACAAAGTCAGCATTTCAGTGCTGGTGATTTTTTTTTTTTTTTTTTCCCTAATGCATTTAATGGGGTATTCTGGCAAGATACTGAAAGCAGTGTAGAATTGGGGTGAAAAGATCAGTTTTTATATTCCTTCCCGAAAGAGTGACTTGCTAACCTAGAAATTCTTCTTCATTTTTTTTCTTTTTATTTGCCTGTAAACATTTTGCCTTGCTTGGTTATCAGTATAGGGAATTTGAAAAATGAAAGCCACCACTTATCCCATCATAAAACTCTTTCTTGCCTGAAGTATTTGAAAGGACAGATAATTCAGCAGCACCTGGACAAGCAAACTAGGCACCCTTTCCGTCCTTAGGTGATAGAGGGTCTAAAGTGATAGAATTTATCACTCCAATAGGAAAAATATTTGAAAATACTATTTTTCTTTAAAATAATAATAATAAAAATAATCACATCAAAACCAAAAGACATCAACTACAAATCAATACTGAAGCTACAGAATGGACTCTTGGAATGAGTAAGTGGACATAAAACACTAAGCTTACATTTTCATATCTTCCCTCAAGTGCCCTTCCTTGCAAGTGGTAGACAAAATTCAGTCATGCTTTGCTCTAGCACCAAGCAGGCCTGTGAATGCACAGCAAAGTGCATATTCTCTGCTGCAAAGGGGGTTTGAAAAGCCATATGCTGGAGCGTATGTGCTGCAGAAGCTCTGTGAATGCATTTAAGCCTTTGTCAACTCTTCTTCAGTTTATTAATGGGCTATGATCATAGTGGGCTTTTTGGTTTATGAAAGAGAGCAATTATGTCTCATGAATGTCTTTTTAAGGACCACTTTTTTGACATGGAACAAAGAGCAAATATTTACTCAGGCTTGATGAAGGTGACGAGGGACTCTAGAATGGCCATTCATCCACTATTCAGGCTGAGTTCCTTTTTTAAAGTGTGTGCTAAAATTTGAAAGAAAACTCTCCACGGTGCTCTGCCTATTTACTTCCACAAAGTAAATGTACAAAAGCTGTGTGATTTTGTACACTGGGGAGGTAGAAGGTCATCAAGGCCAAGTAGGCTCCTATATATCAGTGAATGTCAAAGACACCTGAATGCCTCATTTGAGACAATTGCCCTTGATTTGTGACCAGGACAGTGGCTGTTCTTTTAGTCAGTGCATATTCAGCTTGTGTAGAGTAATTTATTTTCACAATTCAGCTGCCTTAAAAATACTATGAGTTGTGATTGTGTGGGTTGTCTTGAGTTCCACCATGTACTTTGTAGTGCACTTATTAAGATACTACGAAAGCGATTACTATTGATCTGGTAACAGCAGCTCATTTGTTTTAGGAGGGACTGGAATAAAATGAACACTTTTTTCTTTTGAGATTAGACTTTCCCTATGGCACTTCTCAGTTCTTTGCAGTCCTACTTTATCTTTCTCTGCCTGAGGGAAGAAGCTGTTTAATGCTTGATCATTTTGAAATCGCATATTTGGAGAAAAGTATGCCTGACACCTTGGCTTCACCACAGCCAGCTGTTCCTTTGTATTTTCATGTGCCATATAAAGGAACTGTGGAAATTCCCATTTTGTTTTCAGAATCCACCATGGTATGCCATCTTGTTCCTGGGGAGTAACACCACTCCAGCACACCACTAAAGCACTCTAATTCCTAGCCATGGTAGTGATTTAGCACCGTGTGACATTAGAAACATGACATAGCAACTTCTAAAATGAAAGAGAAGCTAGTGGAATAGCTGAAAGTACTTTTAAAACAAGAAGTACGAGACATTGGGGGAATGTCTGCTCTTGGAGAGAATGATGGATTTGAAGATGCTTTTGTTCAGGCATATAAAAATATTCCAGAGGTATTGTGTTTGAGGATTATGAAAAAGTCAAGCCACAATTCCTTCCACTGTTGTATTTCCTCCTTTATTTTTGAAGTCATACATGAACAAATTGAATGAATAATTTTCATTTCTTGTCTGCAACAGTGTTGAAGAAACAAACACCATATATGTACACAAAGTACACAGATTTAGGAGCTAAAGAAGTCTAACCATATCCTGGCGAACTACTTGTTCTCTGATGTCACAAATCTCCTGTACCAAACTGCTGCTGGTTTGGTTAACGGGTCCAGGTTCACCAGTCACACCTGGGCAGTATTCTTATGTTGCTACTATCACAAACACATGGAAAACAATTCCCTCTCTAGTTATGTTTGAAAGCAATTGTAGCTGTTAAATGAAGTTAATAGTTTTTTTCCCATCTTGTAAGAATTCTCAGGAAGGGAAAAAAGGAGAAAAGTCTGTGAAATGTCAGCAAAGTCACTAGTTCCAGATAATAACACTTAATAGCTTCTGTTAGTTAGTCAGAAAATAGAACAGCATCTTCAATCTTTTTAATTTCTTTGGTTTAGCATTAGTAAAGTTCTCATTTTGAAGAGATGCAGAGGCTTGGGTTAAAAAAAGATGAGCTATTACAGGAGGACTTGGCATTTGTTTTACCAACAGTTGTGTGTGACTCACTGTTGTGTGGTGTTCTGTATGCTTTTGCATAAGTGTGATTCCAATAATGAATACATTGAGAACTTGGGTTAATTTATTAGCTAACAATTTGTTTCTGTGTTAAATTTACTTGTTATTAAATGACAAATCAGCTCTAAATCAGAAAAGAGATTAATAGGTGTAAATAGAAATGTGCTGTTGGAATAACTGAGGAACTGCAGTACCTGTAAAAGATGCAAATTAAACCCACTATAATCTTCTCTTTATCAGTGCTTATGGCATAACTGAGCAGTATAATCACTGTCATGAGCAGGTATAACTCTGCCAGCTGATTCCTCTGTCCTGCCATGAATATGGCAGTGAGAACATGCTTGAAGCATGCCTTTTTTTTTACCCCTCAGAAAAACAAAAAGAGGAAACAATCGTCCTGCTCAACAAAAATAAAAAGGTGGAAAATCTGTGCACTCACTCCTAATACAAGAAAGAAAAGAGTCGTGAGATCTGCTCTCAAGTAAACTGCTTTATTTGAAGCTTTTCAAAAGTGAAATCTTGGGTCACTCTATTACCTCCCCTATTTCTTTACTACCTGCAGCTTTGCCTATGATAATTGACCCCTATTTTATGTAAGTTGTCTATGTTCTTCGTAAATTAAAGAAAATCAAGATTACTATGAGAAAAATGAGACTTTTTCAGGAATACATTTAAAAACCAAACTGAACTTTAGAAGAGAACATGTACAATGAAGGTAGCAGGTGAACTTTAGTTTCAGAAACTATGTTTACACATTTTCAGGGGTAGCAGTGTAGCATTAGTGTTGCATTTAGGCTCCAGCCAGTTTACACAGTGTCATAATCTTATACTATTGATCTGATGAACTGTGGTACCTTACTTCATGAAATAACTTGCATGTAATTCACACCTGTCACTAGGCAGCTACACAACAAGGGATTTGCTCTGGAGTAAAATTTCCGGTAGTGCGGCTGTACTTACATAAGAAATGAGAAAGAGAAAAACCTGGCAATTTGTACTGCGCTATGTTGATTCCCCCAGTCTCTTTTAGTAGGAACAAGGACAATCTTTTATCTTTTCTGAATCTCTGCTTTGCATGTTTCAGATAAATTTTAATTAACAGTATTTTCTGCAATCCTGAAAGTTTAATGGATTGAGCTTTGTTGGAAACTACTTCTTCATTGAGATGAACATGAAAGTAGCACGTGATTAACTGCTAGCAATGCAAAAATTCTGTGATGGCAGATAAGAAAAAATACCAAGTGAAAAAAATTAACTAGCTTTAAAACAAAAATTAAAAACTGACTTTTAATTCCAGAGCTTATCCCTTAGCAAAATCCTGTGTCTGAAAGTGCTTTTCATGCCAGCAGCAGCAAACTCAAACTAACATAGCATTAAATGTTTGATATTAAATCTGGTAAGATTAACTCATAGTCATAAACATTCTTTCATATACTTTATAAAAGGTGAAGTCTAATAGTCAGTATGGCTGCTCAATACATATGATATGTATTTGTGTATTAAGTGTGAATTACATGCATATTTGATTTTTAAAATTAGAACACTAAGTTAATTTGAACATCAGCAAAATTGAAATATTACCTTGTTTTTGTAAAAACTGTATCTTAAATAGCATAAAATGATCAGTCTAATTATCAACACTCTTAAGGTACTGTAAGTAGGGCTACAGCCTATTTAGTCTCAATATATTGATAGCTAATTGGCAATGTCCCAGTGTATATTTTCTGGAGCAAATAGTCTGAATTCCAGCTTATATGTTGGCAACTGACCTGGACTTCTGCTAGCCATCCATCATAACTGGCACCTACTGCATTACTGTATATAGTAATCTCAGTAGGTTTGAGAGAGATATCAGGAATTAGCAATCTGAAAGGTTGTGGTTTTAAAGGTGTAACTAATCACAGAACAAAAATGTTTGCTTGGACAGTATATTTTTAAGAAGAGCTTACATGTGTCATGTGCAAGAGATCAAGTTTAACTTTTTTATCATAGAAGTGACTTTCTTAATTATGTTCTCTGGCATGGTTTCCCTCGTTTAAGTCTTTTGGGGTCGGTTGAGATGAATTATCTCTCTATTCTGAGCTGGCAGTGACTGAAGGCACAGAGCTTCAGGAAACCTGGAAAGGTTTTGTGTTCTAGATATTCTGTCTGAGAAAAAGATGTAGAACCTTTATCGTGACAAGTGTTTTAACTTTGTTTTCAGTTTAGCAGATTGAAAAATGCAGGAATCGTTCTGCTGTGAATGAATGAGATCACATTTGTGGGAACAGACGGATCACCATATTTTAATCTGTTATGTTTAATATCATGCTTGTGAGATTTACATTGTACCTCAGAGCTCTAGAGGAAAGCAAGATCTTATTTTCCAAATTATTTACACAGAATGGATAAAGTTTCAGGTGTCTTAGTGTATGATGCTACAAAGGTTGCTTTGACTTTTGGCTGGTTTGCTTATAAATTCTGTGTGTTAATAAGTGTTTTCCCTAAGCATGTTCCATTTTCTCTCTATTTCACTAATTCAAATGTGATTGATTTTTAGGGATGATACATACTGACTAAAGATTTTTCTCAGTCTTACAGGCATTTATTTGTTTCAGGCTATATTTCCTTGCAGGTAAACCATTATAAACAGCACTAAATTGCAGTCCCTTTCAAGAAATATGCCAGCAGAGCCAGTAAAAGGTGTATTTGTGATTTACACCAATCAGAGCGAGATTAAAGGTATCCACATGGGGTAGTGGCACTTGTACATTCTGTCACTGTAAAACCTGTCTACAAGGCTCAGCAAACACTTAGGAAATCAACAACTTTGCATTTGAGGTGATGCAGAAGCACTCTTTGGTAATAGTGCAGCTGGTCTTGTGACCTAGGCTCCAAAAGCAGCCAGACTGGGGTTGTTCTGGAAAGCACAATGTAGATTAGAATGTATATTCAGATACGCTGCTGAAAATCTGTGCTAGCAAATAAATACGTCATCAATGAGGATTTAATGCCTGAAAAGACACTGTGCTGCGCCTGCTTCTCTTCTCTGGCCAAGCAGCAGCCAGGTTCTTTTCTGCATCACGTCCTCAGCAGCAGGTACGGAAAGCACCTGGTTAAACCTGCAGCCTGGCACTTGAGGCACACTTAAGGAGGTTCTTATGGCTGTGCTGATTGAAAGGTGACTCTTCTGTCTGCCAGACACACCCAACACATGAAAGAAATTTAGAGCCTGAATTGTTTTAAAACAAAAAAGCATCCTCCCCTTGGTGTTGAAGAGGAAAGTTATAGTTATGCCCTTTGAAAGTAAGTCTGTCGCAGAGATAGGAATTACTTGAAGGGAAAAAAGGTTTTCAGTCCTAATTTGCCTGAGGTTCATCAGAGCAAGCTGTTTGTTATAGGTGTCTGTCATCAGAATAATTTTTGGCAACAAAATTCCATTTGCTCATTGTTCATATTGCTGTCTAAAAGGCATCTAACTCCCCTTGCTCCCACATGAGTTTCAGTGGGGATAGTTGCTCATTTTGCTGTTTAATACTGGTATCTCTAAGTTTGCCTTTCATATGTCCCTCAATCTTTTATTTCTTGGTGTACTTCTGAATGGATGATTCTGGATACACAGCTTTTTTGTGGATCTTGGTGCTTCATTTATTGCCTTCTGTCTCACTGTGCTGTGTCCATCACAGGCATGATCTGTGGTCAGCTTCCCTGAACACTAAACAACTATATGAACAAATTGTATGAACAAATTTTATAACAATTATATGACCAATTATAATTAACAAAAAGATGAACAGCTGTGCTAGTGCTAGGTGAGTTTTTAGATGGGGATTCTGTCATTTAATCCTCCTCTCTGAAATAGATGTGTGTTTCCTGAACATGAGCTGGCACATGGAAAGCATGCCAAAGTACTTCTAAGTAATTAGCCATACAAATTTAAAGTCTACATTTACATTTTAAAAAATACACGTTATGAGTGTTTGTTTTCATCTACATTTATTTTGAAGAATATTTTTTTTACTTATCTGTCATTCAGCACGAAAAGGCCAGAAGTTCAAGTGGATCAAAGGTTCTGCTGGTCCTTTTTTGTACCTAATATTTATTTCTTCTCAACAGGTGATTTATATATTGGAGGAGTGGCCAAAGAAATGTTTAAATCCTTGCCCAAACTGGTGCACGCAAAGGAGGGATTCCAAGGCTGCCTTGCATCAGTTGACTTGAACGGACGGCTCCCTGATCTCATCTCAGATGCTCTCTTCTGCAATGGGCAAATAGAAAGAGGATGTGAAGGTATTAAATATGCTGGTTTTGCTTTTTCTTTTTTTTTTTATATATATATATCATAGTGAAAGTACTGTGCCAATCCTGCAGGTTTGTTTTTTTTTAATATATTTACACTCCATACATCAACAGACTATATTTTACCTGCTTCTAATTGATCTTGCTTGACCCTTTCTCACATAAAGGCTGTGTTTTTTTAGTATTATGGAGATAGGCATGTGCCTGATTTAAAGCACAGAGATTGATCTGAGAACATGAGTTAACTTCAGAATATTAAATGTAGGTTCCTTACTTCCTTACTTCTCCAGTGACAAGATTTTTTTGCATGTGTCTTATTTACTTCTGTTCTATTTTAATTAATGATAATAACAGTAACAATTAGCTTCAGTGCAGTTCTTTGTCTTCATAACACTCAGGCATTAGTTAATGCTGAGACATTAGTTAAGTAATTCCAGTTTTAAAGCAGACATTTTGAGTTGGTTAATTCAAGGCTAATTTATGAAACTTTTTAATACCAATTTTCTATATTTTTGCTCACCCTTTAGATTAGTATTGACATGAACCTTTCTATCCGAAATCAATAACAGACAAATGTGTTTTATCTCATAATTTAATGTCTTTATTGACTCATCTGGAATACCACAAAATTTAAGTGAGGACAGAATTAGAAGAAGTGCATTTCTAATTCAGAGGTATCAATCTCTAGCTATTTTTCCAGCTCTCATTTGATCCCAGGTTATTTTTACTATGGTTTATGGAATAATTTGAATACATTTTCCCCTCCCAGCATATCTAATTTATTCACATAATTTAAGATATTTTATTTATGTACAATTATATGTGTTCTCCCTTCTCTCAAGTGCCATTCTTCTCTGGACAGAAAAATGTGTAAATGACATTAAAAAATCTATTTCAAGTTGGAATCTTAATGATTTTGGTATCAAGTTTGTTAAGTGTGCAAACTGACATTGTAAACATCCAAGGAGAGCTGGGAGGTTCACCAAGTTCCATGAGATAAAGCTTCCTGGTGGATAAAATCTGTCTCCTCTTTTGTTGTGCCTAGAGTACACTTGGACAGGTGGAACTTTTTAGTTCTTTACCTGCTAGTTTCAGTTAGCAATGTAAGTTCAGTTGTTATACACAGAAACAGACACTAAAGCTACAGAAAAATGTAAGCTATATAAGGTGTGAATTTTGCATATTTCTTTCAGGAGTACAGAAATATGTATTAGTTTGCCACTGAGTTTAGACAATTAGATTCTGCGTTTTGAATGGTTTTAGCAATTCCATCTCTGCGCCATCCCTTTCGAGAATCAAAGTATGTCTTAATTCCAATATGCATTTCATAGCTTCTTTTGAAATTATATCATTTCCTAAATGAATTTTCTTTACTTCAAAGAAATATTGCTACGGATCTGGTGTGTGAGTTCACCTTTTAAGCCGCTGGCACAACTCAGCTGTTGGTGGATTCAATGAAGCTACCAACAGTTTAATAAAGGCCATAAAGCTATTATCCTTTTTGGTAGAGGGTGAGTTTTTTCCATCACCAAAATTGCCTGACACAATAAACTGTTCAAACCAGATGTGCTGCCTGGCTCCCAGAGAACTGCCTCCTCAAACTGCCTACAGAAGCAAATGTCTAACAGCACAGAATGAAATATCCCCTTCTAACCTTTCTGCTTAACCTTGCAAGTTATCTCTTCCATCTCACTTGTTTACTTCAAGTCCTCATGTCTGACCCATATGTCAATCTTTTGTTTGCAGACCACTGAATCAGATGTCCAAAAAGGTGTTCTGCCACCTAAAAGATGATTTAGGTCACTTGCAAATTTGGGTGTCTCCTAGAAAACCCTTGCATGCCTCAAGCTGCTTTTACCTCTGCTGCTGTGTCCAGCCAGGACTGTCTCCATCCTTACATAGCGGCCAGTTCTGCACCAATCTCACCTGCAATGGGATGTGTAAGCCCTGTAAGACCCCTGAGAGATCAGGTCCAAAGATCTCAGGACCCAGCAGCAGAAGTAATTTCAGAAGTGTTAGTCACCACTCTCAATTCCAAAGGCAGCTGGTATATGTCCAGTGTGAAGACAACAGGTTCTGGAAAATCTGTCCTGAGAAGTGAGACACTTGGATTCGCTGTTTTTCAGATTTATGGGATTGAATTCCCCATCTTTCAGGTCCACATTAGGAGGGGAAATTTTTTTTTTCTCTCCTGTTAAACTGTCAAACTCTGAAGCCATAATGTACTTCTAATTAATTTTATCTGTTAGATTTTGTACTTAAAATATTTATATTTCTCAATAGTTTGATGGTCATAAGTGTATTAAACATTTTTAGCAAGACAAGCCATGGGATTGCTGTGGCAAGTTGGAAGGTTTGCATTTTGAAGCTTCAAGCACAGGCAGAGACATATCTCTTATCATTGAACATGAAACATAATTTACACTTGGCTGAATCCACCTTGTTGACAAATTTTCAATGACTAGAACAGATAGAAACTAACAGCTAGAAAGATAAATATGCTAACTAGCTCTTCGAATTGTCAACAGCAAACCCCAAAGCCAGGTTGTGTCAACACTGTTTTCCTCTAGTCAAAACAATTGTGCTTCCTTTTCCCACTTAAAATAAAATATGATACAACCATAGTTTTTATATAGTTATAGGAGAAATGCACTGTGTGTACATGTGCTTATAAAATGTAATTTGTGTATTATATGGACTATATGAAAAAAATCACAGTATTAACATACATGAAGATTCTTGGTTGTAAGATAAGAAATTTGTTTTTATAATATATTATAATACATCTATGTGTCAGTTTATAATGCCTATTGTCATATATTGCATATAAACCCTCACATAGGACAAATGTAAAGGAGATCACAAACTCAGTCTAATTAAAAAGTCTTCAGTGAAAACTGAATAAATAGAATATTTATCAGAATATTATTAAAAAATTGAAGAAAATAAAAAGTGCTAGAGAAGGGTGTATGATAGTATTTTTACTAACTACCTTAGTTCTTCAATATATAAAAATACATATATAGGAAAAGATGAACTTGTTATGGTGAATGTCATAGTATTTACCACCATTAAACTGTTGTCTTCTGTTCTTTGGGAAAAATAGTCCTACTTTTCTAAAAGAAATTCTTACATGCAAGCTAGTCTTGATGGTAATTTTAGAATAATGACTAATATAGATAAGCCAAGAGTGCTAAGAATAAATTTAATACAAAGAAAAACACTTCTTTAACAAGATTGTATCTGCATTTTTTTCTAAATATGTATTTTCACATGCGCTTCCTAATGTGCCTACAAGGTCCTGCAGTTTATGTACTTTCAAATCCTTGTGACTTTTGCTCTACTTTTGCAAAGATGAGGAAATTCAACATTGCATAACTAAAGTGTAAATAAATCCATGAATATATAACATATGAACACCTACAGATATTTTCACTTCAGCTTTGTAAAGTTTCCGAGTAGCAGAATTGGGTGAGAAAAATTGTGTCTTGTCAGCTAGGAGATTCTGTGATTATAATCCTCTGCTCAAGAAAGAGTGATGTAATGCCCAAATGTTTAAACTTCTGTGCTCAGAACTCCAAAGAAAAGGAAATCACTATGTAATGTCTGCCTGCTGCAGTCAGCTATAGGTGGTGGTGCTATTTTTTATTGCTTATCATTATCCTAACAGGAGAAAATAAAAGAAGTAATAATTTTGCCAAGACAGGGATGCAGTCCCCTGTCCTCCTTCTCAGTGACTTTGGTGACTGCTCAGGTCCTGCTTCAAAGAGCTATGCCTCATTTAAAGAAAGAGGCCATTGAACTGACTTAAATCATATTGATATGGATATTTAATTTTTTAAATACCAGAAAAGCAAAAGAAAATCCCTCACTGAGATATTTGAAGGTCTAATGGAAAAGAAGGGTTACATGGGTTTTTCTCCGGGGTGTGATTTTTAATTTTTTTTATGTAATCTTTGGACCAGCTTTGCCCTGTCATCAATGACTGGCAGTGGGAGTTTCAAATGGATATTGGTGTGCCTCCACAAAACAATTTGGGACAGTTTTATAATACAAATTTTAGAAAAAAAATTTTTCCTTGTAGTGTCAAGAGTTAGTGTGAAATGTATGTGAGAGCTCATAAGAAGCTGCAGTTCACAGTCTGTATTTCAATCTTCATTCACCAGTCACAGAGAAAGGCCTAGAAAAAAGCAGACCACAGAGGATGATGGTGCTAATTATTCTTGAATTCAGTGTATCTGAACATGAGAAAAGGCTAGTCAGGATTCAGCCATGCATTTACTCTGTTAATGCATTCATAGATATACAAGGAAATAAAAGACTCAAACTTTTAATTTTCCTCCATTACATGTCATCAGCTCAATTAACCATTATATTTCTAGTAAAGTACTGGCAAATTACTGCTTTCTTATTTTGGCTTGCCTGAAGATTTATGGCTATTAGCATTAATTTGTTTGCATTATATGGCATTTCTTTCTCTCTTTAACAGCAGCATGCACTTTATTCTGAATGTTTTTTTTCTGTGTTTGCTGCCATTTCAATATTGCTTACTAACATTTACTATATTTTGCTTTTTTTATTTTGCTGACAAAGTTGCATTGATGAAAGCTGATTTGCAAGGTAGATAGCCCTGTGTGTATTAAACAAGACTGAAACCCCCAATGCACAGTTGGATTTTTGCAATAAAGGCTCTATACACTTCAGAACTAAAGTGCTTTCAGAACTTCATTGATGATTTTGCCTTTCACACCTCTAAAACAATGAGCTAAATGAACCTTTGTTTTCCAGCATTGCTTGCATAAAGGCTTTCAGTCTTGAATATGTTTGTATAGTGATTGCTTTAGTGCTTTGATCATTCCTTCTTGAAATTTCTTTATATTTCAGTAGTCTAGTTATGATTCTCTAGAAACAGAGTAGCTTTGTTTTTTCATGTGTATGTTACATTTTAGCATGCCAGTTCATTAGTAGTCTGATTTTCCGCATTTCCCCTTTAAGAAGGAACCTGCATGGGATCCCTGAAGCATGTGAATCAGTTCTTGTCAACATTCTAGCCAAAGAATCCCAAACTGCTCTGAATTTCAGACCTGAATAATTTAAAATAATTTGTGGCATCAAAATAACTGTAATAGCGTAGCTTCATCTTCTTATTTCATAAAATTTGTTTCATTTTTCTATTTCATTATCCAGTCCTTCATATGCCAGAGTTTTGATTCCTGTGGCATCTGCCTTTGCTGTTTGAAATGTATTTATAGGAAGAAATAATGAAGTTTTTAGAAAACATTTAGCCAGTTAATGGTCTGACATGAGATTAACAAATATCTGACAACACAGTTAGCATTCCCACTGTACCTGGAATAATTCTGCTTCTGTTTTGTGCGTTCTTATGTGTTTGACATTTTGATCTTACAACTAAAGAAAACCACCCCCACCCCCTTTTAATGTTACATGCTGCTCCAAAACCAGCAGAGTTTATGTGCATTTGACTCGGTAACTCTTTGCTCATTTGATTTGAGATGTTGGCAACTACTCAATGTGACCCACTGAGAAGTATCTTTCTTTGGAAGACAAAGTGCAAGTCCTTTTTTGTGTGTTCTCATTAGGCCCAAGCACAACGTGCCAAGAGGATTCCTGTGCAAACCAAGGCGTGTGCTTACAGCAGTGGGATGGATTCAGTTGTGACTGTAGCATGACCTCCTTTAGTGGACCATTATGCAATGACCGTAAGTACATGAAAAAATGTCCCTTTGAACACCTGAGCCATCCAAGGCAGTATTTGAAGCAAGTGCCTAAAGCTTTATGCTGTTTTAATATTAGATATTTAACTGAATTGGTAAGCCCTGTGAAAGTCTGTAAGGCTTGTGCTAAGAACACAAAATATGCCTTATACATTTTGGACAATGTGCAGTATCAAACACAGGCAGAACTTGGTTTTGTTACACTTTATTCCAAGTCTAATATACCGATGGTTACCTGTTTGACGCAGTCTCTTTTCTGCATAAATATTACAAGTGGACTTTTTTTCTCCTGATTGAAAACACATTTTGCTTCTTGTTATCTTAATGTAGCACTATCACAAGGGCTGTAATTACTGTGAAACAGTTGAGAAGGCTTATTATCTCCCTTTGTGGATTTCTTTAGGTGACACACTAAACATGCCAATAATAAAAGCATGCTGTGTATTTTAGTTCATTTAGATTTCATCTGAATAACACACAGCAACCATCTGGTCTTCCAGGAAAAGCTTAAATGTGTCAAAAATAAGGGTCCTGATTCACCAGCTTCATAATGTTTTTTTATTCCAATCTAACCTTATTGATCTAAATAGTATTATGCAGGAGTGATGGTGGAATAATAATGGAAGAGCCATAATGTTTCACAGTAAATGAAAGTAAGCTGCTTTTGGTTTAAATTTATCACTTTTTTAATATCTAAATGTTGAGCATATTTATACAGGTATATGAAGAATGAATTTTTTTAAAGGCATTTTTATTTCTCTTTGTATACATTTATCTAGGAAAAAAGAGAATGATGACAGAGAGTGTTGCATAGTATAGGCTATAAAACCTAGTCAAGTGTTATGGATTTTTCTGTCTTGTTCTGGTTCTCTACTCTACAGCAAGGCATGCCATCGTGGACAAACCCCAAACCAGCAGAATATTTATAATTTGTAAAGATTTTTGGCTCAAATTGCATTTTTCACAAGGTTAGGAAATTAACTGTATGCAAAAGCTAGTAATTTATTCCCATGAAAGGTCCATAGTTTGAAAACTAGGGAAAGGATGAAAGAACTCATTCTATTTCTCTCCAGTTGCTCTCATGGTAGAAATGAAATGTGGCATTGAAAAACTTTCAATGATTTGAGCAAAGGTTTGGGTTTATGTATATGAGTTTGCACTTCCCAGCAATGTACATGATTAGTCATATTGCTAAACATACATTTTTAAAGTTTCATCGCCCTACCTACTACAAGAGAAAAATGACTCTGTTTAGCTTTTACATTTTATTTCTGTTTTGTGATCTTTTGAGTTGTTTCAGGAGTAACTAAAACCTATGAATAAAAAGTTGCAGACAAAACACCTAACAAAGGAAAAACTCAGTTTATAACTTTTAGTAGTAATTGTTGCGTGGACCTGGAATATTCTATGAATTATTTCTTCAAGTGATAGCTAATGCATAAATTTGGCAAATTGATGAGCTTATTTAAGAAAGATATTTACCTGTGAATGCTCATTTATGTTGTAACATCATGGACTACATGGCACACAATTGAAATATTTGACATTATGCCATTTCTGATGATGGTAAAGGAGTAATTTTAAAAGCTGGTAGCTAAAAACACTGACTTTATTCTCATAAAGATATTTTTTCCTCTTTTTTATCACATGCATGAAATATAAATTTATCCTCAATATGGATGTTTTGTAATAGAATCCAGAGTCTAGTAAATAAAATACATTAGGTTTCTGCTTTATCTTGGCTCCTTGGATTAGTTAAGATACCAGAAAGATCTACAAAACCCATCTAACAAGAGAGAATTTTCATAACGGTAAATTGCAGGAAAGGAAGAAATATGATGTTGTCAGTGTCATCTGCATGCTCCGAGCTTCTCTCTGCTGTGTTTGGGAAGAGCATAATGGGAAGAGAAATGATGAAATGTTACTACAGCTTTTGAAAAGTGGCACAGGCTGCATGCCACAAACTAAACTTCATGGCACTGAAATAGGACAAATTCCCTTCATGTGAGGAAACCTTACAGCAACAGGTCTGGAATAGCACCTGCTTGTTGCTGAAAATGCATCCCCTTCAGGAAAGACGTAGGCACCTTCTTGAGCATATTTCCACTGCAGATTGTGCGTGGAGCGACACTGGTTGACAGATAGTCAGATTTAATCCAGTGTTGCTACTCAGGCAGGCCCTGGCTCACTTTGCATGTGAATATACTGTTTTATATAAAATGGAATGCTTAAGATGTCAAAATCTCATGGATGGAGGTTTTTTTGTCTCAAACTCCAAAAATTGACCACTTGAAAACAAGTGTCAGTGGTAAAAAGAGAAACAGTTAGAAGTACTTAGTCCCTCAACCAAGGTGATAGTATCTCTGTGAAAACACTCTTAGAAAGTCTGCTGTTCTTGCAAAAATGCTGGACAGATGAAGGAGGAGGGAAGAAAGCAATAGTCAGAGAAGAGGGAGTGAGTGTTCAGATGGGTAGGTATTTCACTCTCAGCCAGGATTTAACTCATCACACCTCACCTCTGATTGGTTCCACGAGTTCTTAGGGGACATATATAAGCAGAAATTTCAGTGATAAAGGTGCCAGGATGAGAGGGGACCTGTCCAACCCCTCTGTTCAGAGCGGAGTCAGATTGCACAGGTTGTGCAATGAAGGCTCCATAACCACTCCAGGAAACCTGTCACAGTGCTCATTCACCCTTACAGTAGAAATATTTTATTAAATTTTAAGTTATATTTCATATATTTCTGCTTACATCTATTGCCTATTACTGTGTCACTGGGCAGCAGTAAGAAAAATCCACCTTCTTTACCTCACATATATCAGGTATTTCAAAGCCTGATTGATGGATCCCCGTTGAGCCTTCTCTTCTCCTGGCTGAGCAGCCTCTGCTTCCTCACCCTCTCTTCATAGGAGAGAACCCTTGATGGCCTTTGTGACCCTTTGCTAGGCTTATTCCTGTGTTCCCATGTTCTTGCCCTGGGTAGTCCAGCACATGGGGCAGTGCTCCACATGCATCTCAGCAGAGCTGAGTAGTGTGGAAGGATTGCATGTCTCAACCTTTCTGCAACATTTTACCAGCAACAAGAAGTTTTGGTCTTTTTTTGCCACAAGAGCAAATTGCTGACACACATACAACTTGCTGACTGTCAGGATGGCGAGATCCCTCTCTGCCAAGCTGCTTTCCAGCAGATCAGACCCCAGCTTGTCCTGGTGTGAGGGTTTATTCCTCCCAAGGTGCAGGATTTGGCAATTTTTTTGGAGGTTCTTGTCAGTGCAATTCTCCAGCTTGTCACATACATCTGGTTGATCAACCACTCCTCCCAGCTTTGTATCACCTGCAATTTGCATAAATATGCTCAAATTACCTTGCTGCATTTGAGCTGATACTTGCAACACATTTCCCATAGGAACCCTAGAGCACAAAGATCTGACATGCATCATTCCTGGGCTTTACAGTGCAAACGTTTCATGTGTATCCTTCTTGCCCTAAATTTCCAAAACAGAAAGTGTGGAGGAAATAATGAAAGAAATGGTTTCTTGAAGAGTCTTATAATACATTCCACTAGTATGCTGTGCAAGATGTTTAATTTTTGTGATAACAGGTAATTATTACTCCTTTGTTGTTCAGTGTATTATTGGAGGTGAAAATATGGAAATGAAAATGAAGATCTTTTTTCTTTATTTTTTTCTTTTTCTTTTTTTTTTTTTTTTTTTTGGTTGTAAAATTCTCTCATAATAAACACCAGGTGAGGCCAATTGTTGTCCTTCTTAGTCCAAGAATGTCCTCTGTGTGTCTGCTAGGGAAGAAGAAGAAATTTAGGGAATGCAACCCTGTGGAAAAATAACTGGGTCAGCTAAGTGTAAGGCTGTAGTTTTAAAAGTGTAGTCAGGAACAGCAATTAAAGAAGTTGCAAATCTCAGTAATCCAGTGAGTATGAAGGGCATGCATACCCTAAGCCTTCATGGTAGCAGAGGTGGGAGCTTTCAGTGTGCTGCAGTGTCCTGTCTGCTGGAAAGTAAGCATGGCAGGGTAAGTTTAGACCCCAAGATGCTATCCAGTTTGTAATTTTTTTTTCCTGTGATGTGATGTGACACTTAGAGATTCAGGGCACCAATGCTCTTTAGATGTGATTGGCGGAAGTGTTACACTAATTGGTGTAACCACAGTAGTGGTTTTTCCTACAAATGGTATCATAAAGAGACTGTACTAAAAGGAAGGTTAATGGTTGTTCTTACAAATGGATGCATGTCCAGTGAGAACAAAGTAACCATATCTAACAGCAGGTTATGCAAAGAAAGGTATCCTCCCAGTGAATTAATAATTTTTAAGGTTTTTTTTCCTTTTTTTTCTTTTTTTTTGTAAGAATTGGGTTGAAAATTACTCTGGCACAGCAGAGAAGAGATCATCTGCTTTCTGTAAGTTTGCATTGGTTTTAGTCAGGCAGTCTTTCAGTATAGCCATATTAGTGAGTGTAATGGTATGTTTGTGGAAACAAATATTGCTATTATGTCATGGAAAATAGCAGACATAATAACATTGTCATTGTCACATTGCATTAGTATAGAAGCGTTCTGTGCCAAATTACAGGGCAGCTTCAACACTGTCTGTTACCTTAAAGGAATAATGTCTTGGTGTTGCACTCTAATAACTAACACTGTGTCAACACTTGCACTAAAATCCAGTTCTGAGGGGTTAGTGCTTCACCATGCACTTTCTCCTGACTAGGAATTCAACATTCTCAAGCACTGTAGCTATAAAACTCTTTTAAAAAGGTTCGTTTATTTTATTTTTACTCTTTATCAAGAAAAAATCAAAAGCCCTAATTTAAACAGAGAGCTGTGTCAGTATTACAAACACGGCTTCACATAAAATGTTTGGGTTTTTTGTTATTTGTTCTTATTACAGATATATCTTTCAGCTAAGACTTTATCTGTCTTTGCCAGCTTAAACTCCAAGTGTGTCTTGGCTTGTAATCCCCTTTCTACAATGGGGGCTCAAACATGTATGTTTCCAGAAAAACAAATCCTAATATTTCATATTGAACACACTGAACAGTGGATATTTCTGACTGTTGCTGAAGATATTAGAAACAAGACACTGTAAAATACATCAGTTAAAATTTATGAGAGATTTCAATATTAGAGTATTTGACATGATAAAAATTTGAGAAGGAATTAAATTCTCTCTTCACTGTAGTGTTTGGAGAGTGTATTAAGTAATATTGAGGCACAATTTGAACCGCAAAACTTCTAAATATTGGGTCAGTATTTGGAATTAAATGAGTGACCGGCCACCTTCACTGCAGAGCTCAGATCTAAACAAGCACGTTCTCATACTAAATGAGACAGGAATCATACTTTGGGAGCATGTAATTAACGCATATGTAACAGCCCAGATGCAAGACAAGTAATTCAGTATTGCTCACAAGCATAGATGGGGATATCCTGAGGCTTGCACTGTTTAATGTTTCAGTTTAATGTTTTCAGTGTGTGCAGTCAAATTTGAAAAAAATCACACGCTATATTTATAGTCTATAGAAAAAAATGAGAGCATTTATTATTTTCTCTCGTATTTGCCACGGAATTTTTACAGTCTTCTGAACTCTTGTATGGTTGCAAATTTGGTGGTCATTTGCCTCTCACATCGTCTTCCTTCTCCTGGACTGCAAACCAGGGTGATACTCACTTTGTATTATCAGTCCACTATGGCCCAAAGGAGGCATTTAAATAATTTTGTTGCATAGATTTCCTTCTCATTCATTAATTGATTTAATCGTTATGGATAGTGCATTTTTTGGACCTTTTGACACCTAGAATGTAAATCTATCTTAATGCTACTTTTGTGAGCAGGATATATACAAAATAAATGAGCTTAATTAATCCAGTGGCCAAAAGCCGAATTAACCATAATATCCTCTCTCATTAGTACTTTCCAAAATAATATTAAATATTCCTGCCTAAGACTTTGTAGTTGCTAGCTACCAATAAACATGTAACCTGCTATTAAGAAAAGGGAGAGAAAATTCCTCAAGTGTACTTTAAAGCACGTTTGATTTTCATCTCCAGTAGCTGAGAATGTGAAAGATTTGTCCCTGATAACATACCAGTCTAAATACTTCATATGATTATTTTGCCACTGAGACTCACTTTACTCATGAGAAATAAAGATAGCTGTGCACAAAATTACTGTGTAGGGCAAGATGGTGGAATGAACTAATTGAAGAAATCTGAATTTGTTCAGCTTATCTTTTCTGATATCTCACTACAATGAACATCTGGAATTTCTAATGACAAATATCAGTGGTCTAATTTGTATAAAATACAAAGGAAGTAGGACTTTACATGTCTTGGAAATGCAGAGAACTTGAGATGTTTAGGGAAATTTGAAAAGTTGTAAAACGTGCAAGGAAAGTGTTGCCTTTTGGCTATCAACAAAGATTACTTATTTTTTGTTGGTTTTATTAGAAATCTAATCAGGATAGATTTCCCCTGGAGCTGTTAGGCCCCTATGATATTGTATGGCAGCACATGGTGCTTCAGGAAGAACTATAGAGCTTGATGCATAGATTACAACGTTTTTTCAAGCCTTTATTTTCCCAACTCTGGTAGGTTTTTTTCTCTACTCTTTTTGTGGGTCTTGCCGTATGTGAATTTGGAAGTGTGTACATTTTAGCTTTTTGCTAAGATGTATCAGTCTATTAGTAATGTAAGTCAACAGGCATGGTTTTCTTTACAGTTTGAAAACAACTTTAGGAATTTTTTTCTTGTTTTCATACAAATTCTGGAGTGGTCAGATGAGCTATCCATTCCTAAAATGCTTCCAGAATTTGTATTTTCTTAAATATATTACAAGTTATACCTTTAAAAAATGAAAATTATTGGGTTTTGACAGTCACTGTAGAAGCTCTTTTATGCAAGAATATTTCTAGCAAAGAGCAGCAAGTAAAGTATTAAGTGAGATACTAGATACAGAAAAAAACAAAAAAGAACTTTCAAGCTAGCCAAAATACATTGGTATATTTGTACTTATAGCTCAGACAGAAGCAATTACACAACATTTCTGGCCTTCTCAGTGTTTTTTTTTTATTTCACAATATTAAAAATGGATCATAGTGTCAGAAAATTGCAAGCTTCTCTCTGCCTCTGGAGGAATCAAGGGAATAATTAAATTGGATTTTGGTATGTCAATAATATCTTTCTCTTATTAATGGCATAATAATTTTGTAAATCAAATCCTAGAAGTGTTTCCAGTGTCATGAAGGTGAAAATGATTAAGGGTTAATTAAATATATTCTCATGGAACTAAAATTGTTCTGTTAGGTATCGTTAGATTCCTTTCTCTAAAACTTTCAAATTATTACGATTTAATGGCATATTATGTACAGTTCGGACCTGAAATTTGTGTAGTCAAAAGCTATTCACAATAATAAGCAATCATTATTCCTTCACACAGATTTCTCTGAACATCCCAACAATATCATATATTAAAATAAATTTTATGCACCTGGTTGTTTTCATAACTAGATTAATCATTATACACAGCACAGCTGGAGGGGAAGTTTCAACTCTGTAATGATGTCAGTCGTTCATTTCCAACAACCCCCCCACAAAAATGCAAGAAGTGCTACCTCTTTTAATAGATGACAGCTGCAAGGGTCACAGATGGTAAGAAAGAAGAAGAAAACCCTTCCCAAGCAGAGTCTTCTATAACCGTGAAAACAGATCAAAATGTGTATGGAGAGTTTGGTAATGTATATCTATTTAATGTGTAAGGTATTTAAACACAATGGCACAATGGTGCTTCAGAAAGATAAAATTATTCAGTTTTTCCAAAGTCTCTACAACAGGACTGGGGTTGCTAAGGCAACCTGTTCTTCCTCAGCATGTGCTCTGGCTTGACAGCTGCATAGGTGGGTTAGATTCTAAGTAACTCCACATGTATGAGGCATTCCTGAGCTCATTGTGAAACGAGATTTTGTCAGTCTCTTGACAAAGTCTTCTGTGTGTTCATTTTTGCCAGATCCTGCAGAAAATTAAGGCAAAGAAAAACTTTCTATTAAAAGCAGAATAAAGAAAATGCCCTGAATCTGATCCAGGTAAATGGAAGTGTTTCAGAGTCCAAATTAAAGGTACAGTAATTTCACGATTATAAGCCGCACCTGAATAGAAGCTGCACTTCTGGGTAGCTGGGAAGACCACGGGATTTGCCCATATATAAGCTACACCCGAATATAAGCCGTGCTTTTTTTTTTTTTTTTTTTT
>VRYO01002297.1:1736502-1762608 GCA_009812075.1 Sialia sialis
CCCATGATGCAGAATGGACATTGCACCTGTTCTGGCCACTTTAGGCTTGCCACTCCACTTGAGCAGCAGCTAATATAAATGAAATATCCATATTTTTCTTAACACATACGTCTATAAGGGTGCTTATTCTCACAATGTTACCTGCAATGTTTAAGATCCTTCAATATTTCATTTAAACTAAGGCTTATGAATCTTGTGTACTGATTTTGTGTTTGAAATTCTTCGTAGCCATCTTCTGATTAGGTATTGTAGGATATTATGAAAGAAGGCAACAGAGTCAGTAATAACAGTATGAAAAAATACTGATGGAAGAAATGCTCTTAGGACTGAAGGAATCTTATGAAGTTTTTATTGTCTGGTTGCTTGATGAAGGCAACTGCAAAATGAAGTCCCAGCCTCAGGAAAACCACTCTGTATTAAAAGCAGTCAATACCCAGTCTGAGTACTGGAAAGTAGGAACTAAAGAAAAGAGGATGAAGAACAGCCAAAGCTTGTTTGGTGCCCACAAATCCAATTAAAAGTTTGTGTTAAGGATGCATGTCAATTTTGTGGTAATTCTCAAGGAATGATCACGCTGCTAAGCTTTATGTTATCACTCTCCTTAATGAAGCCACACTTTGAATTGAAAACAGACATATTCAGAAGCACATCATTTCACTGTAAACATTCACACACTTAAAGACTCTTAAAATGTATTATATGCAATATTCAATGTCAAAGTGCATTAATATTTACAGATACCATTTGCAAATCCTCTCAAACTCTGAGTCTGCTTTACCATGTAAGGGAGTCATCACTACAGAATGTTTTGATGTTTTAAAATTCTCTCCCTTTTAAATAGTGTGAACCTTTCTAGAAGAAAACTTCTAATCAGGTCAGTGGTCTGATATTTAGACAGGACAGATGCTTTCTAGCAGCAAACTGAAATTCAGTTACAATTTGAGTCTCAGATAGTTGAATTACTTGATTTTAATATGTTGAAATCCAAAGTCATATTGAGGCTCATGGCATTTTTCCTCTCCTTTAAATATTAAACCCAGTCTTGAAACTAAACTCAGAAATTTTGAAATTTTGAAACCAAAAAATTTTAAATTCTTTCTACTCTCCTTTTTTCCCCTCTTTATTCCATCCTCTGGATCTTCAAAACTTGTTATCTTGGCCTTGGGTTGATTGTGACCATGAGTTTTCCCCTGTTCCAGTAGCAAGTGTGGCTCCTCAGCTACATTTTGCTTTAGTGCTGAGCTCAAGTCTTTCCTGTTTCATTCAGTCTTGTCCTTTTTCCCTGCTAAAATGATGGGGACATATTTTAATAGGTTTCCTTTTGTAGACCCTGGGGGGAAGTCTTCATAGGAGGAAATATTCAAAATGATAGTATCTCTGTAATTGAAAGCACTACCAGGAAAAAATGAAAAATGTTTCCAAATTTGCTGGACCAATAGCAGCATGTCAGATAAAGTTCAGATATTTAAGAACTGAGTGGATTGAATTTCTTTGCAACTGAGGCCTGAACAGTTTTTAAAATCATAATTTGGGGGGCATGTTACAGATGAAATATAATCTCTTTTCCCCCTGAAATTCTACCCCAAAGCTTTTCTGTTTCTTGCCTCTACTTGCTATCAACCTGTAATACTAGTGATATTTAATTTTAACTACTTAAAGCAGCTTTACTGGAATGATGGGCAACTTCAAAGAAAGCTTGTGGTCTCCAACAAATGCACAGAGCCAAGAGATTATATTTTCTCTAAAGATTAACCTTTTCCTGCATGTGATATTCTATGCCAGACAACAGGGAAAAGCTGATTCATAAACCTATAACAAAAATGCAGTGTATTGTAGTTTCAGATATGTAGAAAATATTTTTCTTTTGAGTGTTTCTGCACTGCATGATTTATTCTTTTAACTAGTTGATCAGAAGATAAATAAGCTGTTTTAGAAATTGGTTCAACTTGTTTCTGAGCCCAATTTTCTAGTAATAATGAAGTCAGGATTAAGGTTGTGTTGTGAAAAATGTTGTTGAATTCAAGTACTTTGGAAAATGTCAGTTTTGAAAGTCTGAACTGAAGAGTCTTTACGTTTAGAGCAGGAACATCATCTTAAGTAGAAACATTAAATTCCCCTAATACACTTATAATGTAACCCTGCATAGAAGCTCTCTAAGAGCAGGAATTGGTGGGTTCTTTTCAGTTTCTGTGAACTTTTTCTCCCATGTACCTTCCAAAATGAGGATGTTGGTGGATATGGGATGGCAAAGATATTTTTAAGTCACATTGTGTAATATAGTCTCACAAGCACAACTGTGGTGGCTGCACGGGGGACCAGTTTGGAGAAAATTTCAGACTCACAAACTTCTTAATCCAGCTCTATATCCTAAGCCAAGATCCTTGGAAGCTACATCTTCAGCTTGATATGCCAGAAGTAATTAATATGGAGAGGGGATGCTGGGAACAGAGATTAATATTGCTCAATTTGTGCCATAATAAGTTATTGATGTGTAAATATTGGTGGAATTGTGTATTAAACAGCTTTTAAAACTGGAAAACTTAAGCAAGAAGGAATAGGAATGTGGAAGGCTGTAGGGAATGATAGCCTTGCACATGGGTGTTGGCAGTTGTACAGCTTTAGATGATAAATTTTGGGCAATACTGGATAGTTCAAAGCAAAGTTTTAAGTGCTCATGTGTTAAGAGTATAAAGCTTTCCAATCTTTTAGAAAAATAGAAAAATTGGGAAGAAACTCCATAGGATAACTCCACACAAGCCCTTGTTCAAACTGAAAATTTAAACTGAAATATGGGCCATAGAGAAGCACCTATGCATTGGTAAATACTATTCCCTCATGTAAATATTCTGAATTTAAATCTAATATGTATGTTTATGGGAGTAAAACTGTGAACGTGTACAGCATTATAAAGTGGACTCATATGAAGACAAAACCGTCTAGATTAATATAATCTCAGAGATAATTAAAATTATTCCTTCAAATCACTGTTAAGTGATTCTAAATAAATCCTTTTCTCATTCCTCTATTAGAATATAATTGTTTGGTTTGGTTGGTTTGGGTATTTTTTTAATATAAAAGGGAGAGGGAGAATTTAAGCATGCCCAATAACAACATTTTGGCAATATTTTTCTGACTTCTGACTTAAAATGTCTTCTTAATGTGAAATTCTTAGCTGAGTTTCTGGTACTGTTAACACTGTGAACAATTTGTCTATTTTCTTTTTCCTGCTTCAAGATGAAAAGCTATAAATCCAGAGGTGAGGTTTAATAAGAGTTGCACATTGCACATGTTCAGTTGTGTGAAAATTCAGGCATTACATTAGATTGACTTGTTTGACTGGCAAGAGTCTTCATCTCTGTGGGCAAGTCAGGTTGATAAAAGGAGTAGCACACAGCCCAGAAGTCCCTGAAGACCTCTAGGATTTTATCTTCATTTGCTTTTTAATCCTAACAGTCTTTATTATTCTGTGGGAGCATGTGGTTTGGTTCCTCAAGCTGGCAGGTGGCAGGGATCCGGTAATTTTATCTTGGTTGTGCGTTGCCAAGGCACAAAGGAGAGCCTTGGTGATCCACTTCAGTGTGGTTGCAGAAGTCACTGCATATTGCCTGTGCTTTTAATGTCTTAAATCCCCTCCTAAATCTCACTGTAGTAATAAAATTCTTAAAGTTATATATATATATGTTTTAACTTTTGAAGAAAGAAATATAAAATAATAATTAGATTTCATATACCACTCTGCCACACAGAACTACAAAAATGTCTAATGATCATAAAGAATAAACAGTCCTGTGCAGGCTGCCTCCTTTTTCTTTTTTCTTTTTTCTTTTTTCTTTTTTCTTTTTTCTTTTTTCTTTTTTCTTTTTTCTTTTTTCTTTTTTTTCTTTTTTCTTTTTTTTGGCATGACTTAGCTATTTAATATATGTAAATTACTTACCCTACACTTGTCCTTAAAATATGATTGTGTCATCATTTATGTTTGCTTTAAATCAGCTTTTAAAAGGAAAAGATTTGCAATGACATTTATTTCTACTGCCATCTGTGCTCCAACACTTCTATTTATTAGTATATTTATTCCATTTAGATATAATATGATTTATCTCTTCCCTCAGCTTAGTAAACATTTAGGTTGTAATTCTGCAGTTATTTATGACTGGACTTGAGGCTGTTTTCAAGCACTCTAAAACCTTTATTATTTTTTGGAGTGGCATAAAAACGCCTTAAGTCAAAATCCAGTATATTTCAAGAAAGCCAGAGTAATTACCTTAAGAAGATAGAATGCAATAGCACTGTCAGAACAGGAAATGTCCCCTCTGCCCCTGGCCTTCAGGACAGCAAAACATTTCAAGGACAGTGTGGACTCAAAAAGAGGATTTAAAGTTTTCTTCTGGCTCTGACTTTGTTAACCTGGGTCATTTCTGGGATTCTCAGGTACACTCCTGCTCACCACCCATAATGGCTCTTCTGCCTTCATAGGCAGGGATGAGTTTGGGACTCATTCCTGTAGGATGTAAGTGGGACACAAATAAATAAACTGTTCATCCAATCTATTGTATTGTTATAAACAGAAAGTGCTTTCTGCTACCCAGCAGATTGAAGAGTGTAACTTATAAAGGAAAATGTGTCAACATGTAGAGGATATGCAGTCATTAACATAACAATGAACACTTTTGTCCACTCCAAACTAGCAGAAATAACTCATACCTCTTTGAGAAAAGCATCAAGTATATAATGATATTTGAGGTCTGAGTTCATCAGTGATAGATCCACTTGAAAAGTGTGATAATAACAAAATACTTATTCATCTTCAATGCCTATTTTTATGTGCACTTTTTCCCAGAAGGTTTTAAAGCATCCCAAATGGATTTGTTTCTGTAGCAGGATGTCTGTTTATATTAATGTTTGAGAGAGAGATCAATGAAATTATTTATGAGAACATATGTATCAATTTTGCATACAGCAAAATAAGCAAGCAATGATATTGTGGCTATCATGATTAAGCATCATCTCTGAAAGCTCTTTCCTTTCAATCCTGATATTTGCCCTGTGTTTGTGTTGAGGCTAGTCAATTGTAAAGATCAGATTGGAAGCAATTTCTTTGCTGATTTTAAAAGTAGGAAATAATTTTTTCTACCTATCTGAGTGTCAGTTTGCCATGAGTAAATTAAAATGTTCCGAAATGGAGACTGGCAATTATAGCCAATTGTAACTCAAATGGCGTGCTCTGAGATCAATATTCCTGGCATGGATTTATTTATTTATTTGTTTGTTTTTTTGAATTCATGGTGTTCATGTTCCATTTTGTGTGTTTAAATTGGGATAGATTAATTTGGTGATCAATTGTGTGTAGTGAAAAGTCCTCCTGATATTGCATTTTCTTCATTTTTATGTTTTCTTAAATATTTCCAAATCTCCTTTTGCTTTTGGCATCTTTGTTTAGGGGTTAAATTCCACTGTGATGGAATTTTTTTATAAAACTCTGTTAAATACATTGGAAGCAAGATGGATTTCTAGGAGGCAGCTGTCTGTGTAGACAGCCACAAGTTCTGTCTCTGCCTAATGAGACCCAGGCCCTCATGGCACTGAAATGCTCAGTTTCCTGTGCTGAATATGCAGAGCCTGTACCTAGCTGGGGATCTGCTGTGTATCTGTATAAAACATGCTGTGGCATAGGGCCATTATTAAATTTACTCTATGCTCCTGTAGTTCCTGGCAGCGCAGCCTTGTCTGCTGAGAAGCCATTGAAATCAGCTCCTCAGGCAAAACATTCCATTAAACTTTTTTCTTGAAAGGAAAAAATCTTCTGCTAATTTGCTGCAATTTCTGTTTGCTTTGTGATTCTGCAGCCAAGCCTGTCAATGAAACTGTGCTAATCATTAGGAAGCTGGTGCCTGTATATATTCAGACATCCTCCTACAGCTAGCACTCCTTAACTAAAACAATATTCTACAAGACTTTGGTTTTATTTTTCTAGCATGGTTAGAGCCTTGTGGCATATGATTTTGCAATTTTTTCTGCACCTTAAAAATCCTTGAGTGTTTTGTTTGCGAAATAACTGTGCTTACAGTACTGTACTTTTTCCTTTTATATAGTGTAGTTTAATGGTAGAAAATGGGTGTCTCACAGATAAAATTACGTACTGCATGCTATTGTATACTGTCTCCAAGGCTTAAGCCCTGTAATCTTTTAGAAATTGGTCATTAGTTGCTTATCCTCCATAATGTTACTGTTGACTAAAATTTGTAAAACACGTAAATTATAAGGAAAAAGAAAAAAAAAAGAATAGGAGACAGTGGGTAGCACTTTGTGGGAAAACCATTACAAATAAAGAATGGGTAGAACAAGCATTTTTTACAAAAGGTTTCAAGATGCCAGAAATCTAAGATGATAAAAGAACAAAGAACTATTTGAACTGTGTTAACATACTGGATAAATTTTTTTTTTTTTTTTTCCATTCAGATTTTGAATAAGAAGTTTCCATTCCATTTGACTCCTTCATACTTGAAATCTCTGTTTGTGTTGCTCAGCTGACAAGCATAATGCTACAAAATTAATCCAAAACTACTCTAATTGCCATGTTGGAGAAAGTGAACAACTGAGAGCAGTATTTTTTATTGATATTTTCGGATTAGATTGAAAATAGGTAAATTTCCAACTCAGTCAGCCATGCAAGTGCAGGGATGGGTTTATATTGGTCACATACAGCAGTTTGTTCAAAAAGACAGATTTGTCAGGTGACTTGATTGCTTGAATTCAAAACAGTGTCTAGGGTTTGGGCTGATGTTTGAGACTGCAACAAGATGTGCTATCATGTACGTGTAAAAGTTTGCGTAACTCATACGCTGCTCTTTCCCTACTTGTTTCTGAATCCTAGAAAGAGGCTGAGAGTAACTTGTGCTGTCTGAGGCAAGGAAATTTTACCTGATAGATTAGCAATTCTCTTAGCTTACTAAGCCATTTCAGACTCTCTCACAACATGCTTTATTTTATGCTGCAATTTTTTTTCTCATTTTGATCTCAGTGTCATGATTAGATCAGAGGTTTTACCATGCTGTGATATACTCATGATCCAACTCATTCACTTTTCACTTTTCACTTTTCACATTCACTTACCTTTAGAAAATACTGATATTTAAATCCTCTTTTTACCTTTATTACTGGGCAAGCTTTTGTCTCTTGACCAGTGAGATATCTAAAGAGAGACCTGAAACTGGAGGTTATGTAGTATGACTTACTCTAATCTCACATTTTGCTGAGAGGCAGGGTGGAGATGTACTGCTCTGTTTTGCAGTTTTATCAGAATAATTCCAGATAAACAACTTCATGTTGTATAATCCCTGTTTAAACTTCAATTAATGCTGGGATTAAGTTTCTAGTATACAAATTTTGATGCATTAGCTATAAAAGTTTTTGATATTTTAATTAAATGCCATTTCTCTTAAGCATTTCAGAATTTAGCAGTGTTGATTCTGTGCTGAAATTTCATTTTGCTTTGAATTCAGTAGCTATGATTATCAGGGTACAATTGCAGCCTTAGTGCTCTCTGGTAAGGATGGAAAAATTGCTTTGACTGAAATGATTTGCAAATTTCTGCATATCAAGGGGTTGCCTGCCAAGATTTTGCTTTTCACAAATGTGAATCTCTCACAGTGGGAGCACACATGGGCAATTGCTCTCCAAGAGATGCTTTATTCTCAAATTTGCTTTCCCTAGCTGGAGGCAGTTGCATGTTAGTTCCAGGTGGCTGTTGTGGGCAGCTCCATCTGACCATCTACAGCATCATTTTAGGTAATTTTGCATCCTTGTGAAACTTGTTAAAAAGCCATTTCAGAGACACATTCTGTGCTTTCCAGGTAGGACAGCTTGCTAAGCTAGCTAGGAAGTGTGTGTTTGTATATATCTCTAAAAGATGGACTGGAAACAACTGAAAGACTAAAACAGCAGGATGCTAGGAGAGAAACCGAAATGACTGTATATATGTGGTGTCCCTACCTGGAGAAAAGTGACTTTCAGGGAGATCAAAGGATACTGTTGATCTCAGGCAGCCTTCTGTAAACTAAGGAGAGAATATAAATTTAAAAGTGCAGACATGTACTCTGATGTGAGGTGACTGAAACCAGCCTTTAGCCTTCGTAATTTCAGTCTCATGACCTGTGTAGCACAGTTTCCCATGGCTGCATTCGCAAGAGAGAAAGAAGAACTGATTTTTCTTCCTTTTGTCTTTCCCTTCTTCCATTTAGTTTTAAAAAAGGAACAATGAGATAAACTGCTGAGCAACCCCCACAGCACTCTGTTGTCTTTTTTACCATTATCTTTGGGTTCTTAATGTTAAAGTTGGAGGTGATAAGTTTGACAGTGATCTAGGGAAAAAAGAATAAAATAAAAAAAAAAAAAACAAATCTATTGCAATGATGATCTTCTGGGGTTCACAGGAAACACCAGCCAAGACACTCACCCAAAAAGTCATTGCCAAAAAAAGGAGCTAAATTCCATATTTTGAAAGATTCCATGGAGGGCAAATTCTATAAAAAATCAATAAATTTTCTTCCATGTCAAATCATCATTCTGATCATACAAATACTAAAATAAATGTGGCTTGTTTTTGTGTTGTGTAGTAGCACTAGGGCTGCACTTATTGCTACTGTGTCTGCATTGCCACCACATGCCATTTCTTCTTGGGTTTGAAACTAAGTGTGAATTTACCTGAGTGTTGCTTCTTAGTACAAATTAGTGCTAACTATTTTTATTTCAGACCATTCTGCAAAAAACATGGAACAGATAATGGCTCCTAAGTAGCAGGTTAATAAATAAAGAAGGCATTTTAGGGACTGCTATAACAAACTAGAGAACACAAAGTTGAGGCAGCTGGATATGCACAAACCCTTTTTTTTTATTCCAGGGACACATAGCTGATGACCTACAACTATGTCTGTATTTCCTTAGGGAAAAGAGGCAGATAAAGTCTCTATTGGCTAGCAGGAAAGGTTGTGATGGGTGTCCCCTGTGGAGCATCCCTTCCTGGGTGTCCTGTTCCATACAGCAGAGAATCACCTAATGTTGACAACCATGACAATCTTTTCCCTCAGTGAGCTGATACCTGTCATCAATACCTGTCATCAATACCTGTCAGTCATCAGTACCCATCATCAACCTGCTGGTTTTTGGATGATACTGCCATTTTGACTCTGATTGAAATTGGCATTGCACACCAACTAACTGTTCAACCCTGTGCACACCTGGTTTTTGTGACATTTTTCAAGTATTAGGAGGAATGTTATTTACTTACCTTGATATCTATCACAGATGTAGTAGTCTGGAATCTCACAGGAGGGTATGGTGGTGCTTTTTTAAAAGCATTTGTGTGAAGTTCTGAAGTGCAACTCCACAATATTCATAAGCAATATTTTTTCTGAAAATGAAAAAATGTAGAAGTTGAAATCATTAATCTACTTTCTGTTTCCTTTAGTAGATAGGTATGAGGTAAGACAAATGGGAAAACAAAGCTGTGTAGGGAATGTGAGAAGACTATTGCAAACACTCAAATTTACTCAAAATGTCTTGTCACTCAAAGTAAAAATTTGCCATTTAGAGAAAGCAACAGTTCTGAGCAAGAAATTACTGTAATTAAAGATAAACATGTCTGTGAGGTATTTCTCAGTGCAAAATTAATGAAGTTTGTTCTGAAACAACTTTGCCATGGAAAAACAATATTGAAAAACAATACAAAAAAACCAAGACGAACCTGCAAACATGATTATATCTGGAAACTCTTGAGGCATTCCCTTCCACTGTGTAGTACAGTTTTTTCATGTTTCCTTTCAGTTTCTTAATTAGCTGCTGACTGGGCTGAGAAATTAGCACCTAAATGCTTTTTTTTTTTTTTTCCCAAAGGGAGGTTTAAAGAAAGAGTTACAGTAATTTCAAAATTATAAGCCGCACCTGATTATAAGCCTCACATCCAGGTATCTGGGTAGACCACGGGATTTGTCCATGTATAAGCCGCACCCGAATGTAAGCCGCATTTTTTAATTTTTTTTTTTTTAAGCGAGGATCCATGTGCAACAAAGTAATGAATTAGTAACAGAATCGCGCCAGCACGGGGTTTGGTGTCACCTGCTCAAGTTGCAACAGTTTTCACAGACCAGCGAAGCCTTTAAAGGCAGCCCCACATGCCCTCCCTGGCCGGCTCTCACTTCCGGGTTGGCATTTCGCTGGGATTTGTCCATAGATAAGCTGCACCTGATGATTAGCCGCACTACTGGGGTGGGCTGGATTCTTCAATGAAAAAGGTGCAGCTTATAATCGTGAAATTACTGTAATCTAAACTGTCAAGCTCAGAGTCAGCAAACTTGGAGAAAATTTAGAGCTCAGATCACAGCTGATGTGCAAATACGTTCATCTTAGATGTGCAACATATAGAACTCAATAATTCCATGATTAGTATGTTCCATGGTACTGAATTTGTGTGTGAGAAAAATCTGCATAAGAAGAAAGCAATGGACACTGCAGGTTTGATGAGTTTCTGTTCCCAAGGTACTTTGGCTCACTAACTCTTGCACTTGAAATTGTGCTTAACTCACTCAAATGAACTTGTTTGTGACTATAATCAAAGCAGAAATGTGCAAGTCCCAATCCCAGTGGCATAAATGTTTTCTTTTGACCAGTTGGATTTCAGGTAACCTCAGCTGCTCTTTGGGTTGCAGTTATCTGCCAAATTGGGACTGCTTCTTGGATGAGCTGTCTAGTGCATTTTGTTTTTTGTCAAGTTTAATTAATTCACTCATTAATTGCAGAAAGAATCAGCCAACCTGTATCTTAAACAATCTTACATCATTGTCTTCCTTTATTATCTTAATGAAATCACTTGCATCTTGGATGACTCTGCTAAATTGGCATCTGTAATTGGCTATGAAAATAAAATTCTTTTATTAAAAGATGGGGTAATAATTTCACTTTGTTAAGAAATATTTTTCTAAACCTTATTCTTTCTAAAATTCTACTCTAGTAAGTCTAGTAAGTCTTTTTTTAAATTATTTTTACTTCATTGCATAGTGGACTGTAAGTAGTTAAAATTGAAATTTTTTTTTGTCAAGATTCTTCTAACTGGTGAAAATTTAGTTCTGAGAATTTGACCTTTTTAGTCTGGAGAAGGCAAGATAGTGGGGATCTCATTAATGCATATAAATATCTCAAAGGCAGATGCCATGTCTTTTCAGACATGGCCAGTGACAGGACAAGGCCATAAACTGAGGCCTGGGAAGTTTTTAAACCTTTAAAACCTCAGCAGGAGGAAGAATTTTACATTGAGGGTGGCAGAGCACTGGCACAGCTGCCCAGGGAGGTTGTGGACTCTCCCTCCCTGGGGACATTCAAACCCACCTGGACACCCTCCTGTGTCACCTGCTCCAGGTGACCCTGCCCTGGCAGAGGGGTTGGAATGGACGATTTCCAGAGGTCCCTTCCAACCCTGACAATTCTGTGAACCGATGATTTTTTGGACATTCTAAAGTGCATTTTCACTCTGCATTTCATATACTTTTAAACCAGATTTTCTCATTAGTTGTGTTGTATCAGAAAGCTTTTTTCTTTTCTGTATTTATTATCTATTTAAGTTGTGAAGGAAAAATAAAAAAAAGCTTAGTTAAATTCCAGCTCTGCCTTTGTAGAGATCCTTCACATTTTGGAGGTCAGAACTTCTCAGCCTCTGTGTCTCTATAATAAACTATGCCAAGGGAGTTTTAAGAGAATTTTAATTCTGTAACATCTGTAAAGCCCTGAATCAAAAGGCACCTCAGCATATGTTTAGAACATCTGTCTGAAAATGAGGGCTTGTAAATACTACAGAGAAAGTTTCCATATGACAGATCAGAAAACAAGCTTCTGAGGAGAAGAAAAAGCAGGGATGGGCAAAGTGAAAATAAAGGGAGAAAAAAAGAACAGCAAGCATAAGAGATTAAAGAGAAAGAATATAATAGAAAGAGAGTTACTGATAAAGAACAGGTAGCTAAAAACTATTTTTCAGAAAATAAAAATTCTAAAACAGAGCACAATCTTAAGTCAAAATAGTGTGAACAGATTAGCCACTTGTTATAATTAAATATTTGCTTTATGCTAGTAAAGGAAATTAAAACTATTAAAATCATATCATTCAATAGATTATCCTTCATAGTGCTTGACAATATTTGTTATGCATAGACATACATTAACATTTTTTTTGAAAAATTGAGGAAACAAAGATAGCTATGGCTTTACTTTGTTGTAGATAGAAAAAACCCCTGATTTTTGCTTATCCAAATACAAATATTCCAAGCTCTTGAAGTAAATACTAAATCTAAAACCATTATCACCAGGATTTAAAGCAAACAAACAAAAAGGATATGGACTGTGTGTGTAAAGATTAACATTATAAAGAAATATTTCTTCTTTTCTCAATTTATTCCCCCAGGAAAACATGCTTGAAATATTTTAATTCCCACCCTTCACCCCCACTCCCAAATGGGATAGTAACTGTAAGGATAAAAAATGTGAAAGGGTTTCTTTAAAACTCATTACAGAAGATTCAAGTTGAGTGGTTTTTCTGGTTTTCATCCAGCTGTTTCTTTATGATACCTATAGCTTGCAGCATTTATTCTCTTTAAAATTAAAGCAAAGAGAAAAGAGAGCTACAGAATATTTCTTTGTCAAGCAAGACAAACCCATTATTTATTAATTTTTAATTCCTCAGTTGCATTTTGAGATACAGCAGATGTAAAGCTGTATTAAATGTGTTGTGTTGATACCATTTAGCAGCAAAAAAATGAAGAAAAACATCATTTGATCTGCTCTAATAATTTGAAAATTATCTATAATAATAATAATAATAATTCCTTTCAATGACTAAATAAATAAAAATGAAATGTCATAGTCATTAAACATCTATCAGAACATCTGGCACTGTACAGCAGTAGCATGGAAAGCCTGCTGTGCATGGAGCTTGTCATTCTGTTGTCAAGTTTCCTGATGGCTGGGAATGTGACTTTATTCTTAGTATAAGTCAAAAACTCATTGTTGGGGCATAAGGAGTAATGGCAGAAGAAAAAGTCCCTTCCAGCCTGATGGGAGGAGCAGTGGAGTTGTGGGATTGACTTTTGAAGATGACACTCAATGTGTCCAATGAATGGGAAAGTGTACTGGAACACACACAGTAGGGAAGTTTAGCAGCTACAGGGAAAACAAAAATGTGGTCAATAACAATTAGTTGACTTGTTTGTAGCTTCTGCCCTACCCCTGTCTTGTTTTATTTCTCTAACCCTCCGTTATTCTTTGCAAACACCTTGGGTAGAAGGTACAGTATAGTACAATTGATAGAATATTAATTAGTCGTTAACAGGTACTGAGAAATTACAGCTTTCAATATACTGATTTTTTCATGACTTTTATAGGTAGATAAGATTTAGGAGAACAAAATGGCAAGAGGTGAATCAGTGGTGCTAAATGATGTCCAGTAAATATGCATTTACTAGATATTTGTGCTATCAAAAAAGCTCCCAGTAATATTAATGATACAAGAGCTTTGTTTTTCAGAATGTAGTCTCTGATGACAATAGCTGATATTTCCTTATAAATAAAAGATTGTGAGCTAATTCAGAAAAAAAAAGAGGAGGTTGTGCTTTGAGAGCTGTTGACTTTTAGATGTTTAACACCTCAGTCCAGTTTTCTCCTGCTGAGCATAAACATTTTGCTTGCTGCACAGATTTAACCTTTTCAGCAGGGAAGATTCATGCAGAAGTTGCCACCATGTATATGATACATTTTGAATTTAATATTTTAGAATGCCAAGGAATTCTATTCTACAAATAAAATAAAAATTCCTTATCACTGCACTACCTGGTTATGTAAGCACATTCCTCTTTTTGGAAATGTTAAGAAGATCATCTAATTTTTTTTTCTGAGAGATTATGTTTCTAATTTGTTGGTGGAATGTTTAGGAGTTCTCACTTAGATCTATAAAATTTGTTTAAACACTATAATGCATTTCCTGAAAATAAAAAGTGATTTTGGAAATAATAGCACATTTCTATCCCTGCAAAAGCTTTAGAAGGTATTTGGAACAGTAAAATTTATCCTTTTTATTGTTGCACGGATAAAACTGCTTGTATTTTTTTCTTAGGACAGAGCATAATTTAAACAGACCAAATCTTTTTCTGAACAACAATATGAAATTTAGAAGAATGAAGCTATTAAAAAGTGCTACATCTGTGGTCATTGTATTTATGAATGCAGACACTGGAATGAACTGGAATGTTCTATGTACCAAGAATGATAGTTTTCATCATAGAGCAGATTTTGTGAGGTGCTGCCATGAAAGCAAGTGTCTGTTGCTGGTTAGCATCCCTGTGATGAGTTACTCTGGATTACACATGGATTACACACAGGTTTAGGAATTTACCTGTGCAGTCCAAATTACTCAACAGCCTCTGTGCAGCAAGGAAATCTTATTTCCATACATGCTTTATGTTCTTGACTACAAGCCCTGAGCTCTGGAATGGTGACTTGTGTAATACTATAGAGTTCATTGGTGAGGTTCCAAAGTGCACTTTGCTGCACTCAGTGCTCAAACCACTCTTCTGCCTGAGGGCCAGGAGTCAAACAGTGGTGCACACATTAGGTTTCTTCATTGGTCCAAAGCGTCGATGGCAAATGGATTACCTATGCCACAAGTATATATTGCTTATCAGTGTGAAATTCCCACACATGGGTAACTCTGGTGCCTGGGGATGCCCCGGGGTAAGCAGCATTGTATAAATGCAGGTCATTATTGTGAAGTTTTATTATGTGAATCCTTTGTCTGATGATTGTTTTCTTTAGACCCTGTGGGTAACATGTGAGTAGAGGAGAAAAAAAGAAAATCTAAATAAAGCACAAAGATGTCCAATCTACCCTAACAAGAAGAATAATTAAGGAAATCAGTGCTGAAGTCTAAATATTTCACAATTAGGCATTCATTTGGAAAGAGCAGCTGCTCTATGCCCTCCATATACTATTTTGCTTGTGTTATTTGCCGATTACAAAACACAGAATATACTTTTATTGACTGTATTTTCCCCTACAGTCTTCTAAGAGAGTAATGATAAATATTCATATTAAGAAACAGCTTCAAGGTTCTAGCACCAGCAGCAGCTGTGCTTCTTACAATGTCTGCAGTCACTTGGGTTGACTAGATGTAAATAATTTACATGTGCTGTATATAGCAGCCCTTTCAGATCTCAATATATTTATGCGAATACGTAACTTAGATTTTGCTGGCAACCACTGTGTTGATCAAATTGAAACAAAAAGTAGGTTGTAGCTGTTCAGGGAGTAGACTTCCAGTTGCCCTGGACAACTGCCATGTGCAGTACAGAAGCCATCACAGTTAAGTGTTGAAAATCTCAAGATCTCAGAGGAATATTTTAAAGCTAATTATCACTATCAAGAAAGTCCTTGACATCAGAAGGCACTGCCTGAAGTTCTATACAGTGCTTGTCTAGTTACCTATGATTTCAGAATTTATTAATATCCAAACACTTCAAGGGGAAGACAGTAAGCTCTTTTGATATACAATAGAAAGATTGTTCCCTCATATTCTTTATCAGTGATATGAAGCTGTAGCAAGTATAGGTAAAATTGCTTTTTCCTTCAGTATCTACCATGAAAGTTTGGCATCCTGTGATAGATGCTTAAGTTTATATTATGGTATGTAGATCTGCAGTGCCATGGAGGATCATTTTGGTCACACAAAAGCACAAGGAGAATCACCTGTTTGAGCTGTGAGCTTACATCCCCTGCCTATAGATGTATTTCCTGTGTAGAATAAAAACTATGTGCAAGTGAAAAAACAGTCCTAGCCATCTGTTAAGGCATACAGGTGATCTATTTGCATATACAGGTAGAGATTGGAAAAATTCCCGTGCTGCCTTTGAGGTCTGGTCAACAGGAATAATTGGTAGATGTGTATGCCTTACCTATTAATCAGTTTGCTTTTCTGCTCTAATTATTTTGGTGGCCAGTTCTTTTGGATTATGCTTTCACCTGAAAACACCAAACAGGACTGAGCTGGATACTACTGTATAAAGACATATGTGATTAGGAAACTTCCAGTATAGAAAATCATGTTGCAAAGAGACCTCCATTATTTATCACTTTTAGAAGAGCACAGGAAAGATTTCCAAAACTGCTAATGGGAGGTGTGCTCTGCAGCTTTCAGGAAAGAAATAATTCATTGTTTTTAGCTTAATTTTATGTTCCCATCAACAACAAATACGTTTCACTCTATTTTTTTTTTTTTTGTTTGTCAGTGTAATTAAGTTTTCTTCTGCATATACATTTGGAGTTTTTTATAAGGTGAAAGGAAAAACATAATTCTTGCCTCTGTTGCCCACAATGGTGGTGGGGACATTCAGATGTCAGTGCATTGTGCTATGACACCAAGGCAAACAGTAAGGAATTGTTTTTGCTGGAGCGATATCACTGTTTGGTTAATGATTGCTGAAAGTTAGTTGTATTCATGATGCAAATACATCTACCCACTGCATAGAGAATGAAAAATGTCAAAGCAGACTCTCCAGATTATATCTTTTATTGATTTAATTTTTTTCTAAAGCCAACAATATCTTTGCTACAGGCATATCAGATGCACATCAGAAACAGGGAGGTGCACAAAATTGATATTTTACTTACAGAACAGAAACCAATGGACTAGTTAGTGGCATTTCCATAACTTATGGTGAATAACAGAGTGCCAGGACTTTAACAAGTGAGCTCGTGATGCAGCCTGTGTCACAAGGGAGCATGTGTTCAAAAAGAGGAGTATTCAGTGACTGAAAGAAGTGAGCTGTGCTTTTTCCCTGTATTAAGTAAAAGGGCTTGGCTTTTACACAGAAAAAGACTACACCAAAGAGTGTTTTAAAAAGAATCAACTTCCCCCTCCCTGCCAATACAAACCCCCAAAAAGTAGTATTTAGCAGCATTTTAAAAATGTAAAAATTTAGTCCTGAAGATGAACATGGAGACCATTAACTATACAAAATAGGATTAAAATACTGAGCTGGGAATAAAACTTGAAACCTTTGCTGTTTGATATAGTCTGGTCTTTACAAATTAAAATCTTTGCTTTTTAGTACTATTTTTACAAGCCCTTGGAAAAGTCCTCTTGGGGTTTATTAATGCTTATTAGGAAATAACAATCATTACATATAGAGGTGGGAAACCACTTCAGGCCTTCCTATATTTTTGAATTGAGAGGTGGGAGAGAGAAAAATAAGTATACTTGTGGATTTAAACATGCTTTTAGATACCTAGTGAGACTTTTTTAAGAACCAGTCTCCAAAGGGTTTAATAGTAAATACTTATATATTTCAAAATCCCAGCTGTGTTCCTTGATTCACATTTAAAATTTTTTTTGGCCATCAAAAGTGACTTGTAGGATAAAGTTTTTCAAGTGTTCTGTCTCAGGTGCCTGCTTCCCATTGAGTTTTGCTTTAGTGTTTAAATCACCTGTGACTGAAGTGCTAATAAATGGATTTAGGAATCTGAATCAAAAGTGACTACAATTTAAACAAGTAAATCCAGCTAGTGCTACAAAAATTGACAAGGTTGCTGTTAAACCCTGTAGGTGTCCAGATTCTTCAGTCAAACCTAGATTCATGAGTGAATCCAAATAATCTGTACAGTCCAGTTTGAAACACACTTTGCCACACATTTATTGATTTTACAAAACAGATTCTTTGAAGTGTCTCTGTCTTGCTACAATTATAATATTAGAGGGCAGCTCATAGCTCAAGTTTCAACGCTACACAAAATCTTATGTCTTTAATTCCAAAAGAAAGTAAATAATTAAATGCTAATTCCTGGATAATTATTCTGATTATTACTAATGCTGGTCATATATGTACTATTGGCACATATTCCAAAGAATTTTCCCAATTTAAGCTTTCCAGCTGGTGAATACTACTGTTTCCATCTTTCCCCTTCAATAAAGTTCTACAGTAAGAATTGTCTCAAATCTCAATCTCTCTCTCTTTTAGCAATTATTTGCTTTGTCCTATGTAGAACAACTACTTTTCCATATATTTTTCCCTTTTACTCCTTTTTTTTCTTTTTTTTTTTTTGTTTTGGTTTTGTTGTTTTTGTTGCTGTTGTTGGTTGGTGTGAGGTTCAAAAACCTCACACCCTTCATGTCGGGTTATCTTAAATTATTAAAGCAGCTAATAGTTGCTAAAAGGCTGTTTATTACAAAGAGCATCAGTCTTAAGAGCAAAGTAACAGATGTTAAAATCTATGCTAAGTTTTGTTACACTAGAGTCCCAAATAGAAGTAGAAGCTGCTCCTGTCAAGGTCCTGGGAAGCTGATGTTGCTGCAGCAGCTCCTGTCTTCTTCTCGGGTGATGAAGATGCTGGCAAACAAAGCAGTAGCAAAATAGAAAGCAATGGCAAAGTGATGCCAAAAAGCAAAAGCAAAAAGCAATGGCATAAAAGCAGTGGCATAAAGCTGTGGCATACGCAAAAAGCAATGGCAAAAGCACTGACTCTCCCTAATACATAATCTTATATAGGATTTTTCTAACCAGCTAACACATAAACTCAAACCACTACTACTGAATCTATGAGAATTCTAATTTCTTAACACGTTAGGATTCATACAAACTACATGTATGATCTATCTTGTTCTATCTGAAAAATGTAAGCAATATTCTCACTGAAGTTCTATTTTGTCTAAGTAGTGTCTAACAAGGAGCTTCTGGAGCCTCTACTAAAAACCTTAATTACTTACTTATGCTAAAACTCAAACTTACACCTGTACCTTATCTGTGAATACCTTAACATACCTCAATCCATCCAAAGACTTATTCAATCCCTGCACTCTGATTTCTCTCTGACTAATTCAGAGAGACCTGGCTCACTGACTCCAACAGTTGGGTGGTTGGTCAGTCAGTTGATCTTTTGTTGAGGTTTTTTGAAAATTTATATTTTTGTTTATAAGTAGGGGTTCAAAAAATCAAAATAATATTCTAAATTGTAAAAACAAGGAAATCTACACTGTAGTTGCATATGTGAATCTTTTGGTTTTCAACTAGATTTAACTTACCAGTTTTTTTTAATAAATAATGATTTCAGCTTTCCATCTGCCATATAAAAATGTGATGTTCCTCAATGTAAATGACTTGAGAACAATCATTTCTCTTGAAAAGTATTTCCATGGGAAAGTGGTTCATAGGTAACTTTTTGACATGGAGGCAGTCCAGTGGCAAGTTTGGGAATGAATGTACTTGTAAATTGCATTTACTTGAAATGTAAAATTCTGGAACAAGTTGGAAGATTGCTTCCTTATGTTTGATTGCGTGTTGTGAATTAGTCTCTTGGTTCCATAAAAGATTTCCATTAGAAAATTTCCTGAGAAATGTTTAGAACAAGAGAACAGCCTAACCTAAAGTGTCAGTAATTTCATGGTGAGTTATATGTCTTGAATAAAAGAGTTCAGCACCACTTGGTTGCCATGGTTCATTAGTTATCATCAAACCCCCAGATCATCTTTGAGTAGAAGCCCAAAAGGCTCTAAATATGCACATGCAGTGCAATTATGAGGCAATCAAAATAAAATTTGACAATTTTGAAGTTAAATTGAAAATAGATGGTGCTTTCAAAGCCTGAGATTAAAGGGAGACAATCGTATGTAAATCAGATACAATACCACTGAATTATCTTGTTCAGTGTCTGTGCTTTCTAAATAATAGACAAGGTAGTTGTACAGAATAATTCCTTTGAAGGATCTGACAAGCATGATTTATGGCATAGCCCAAAACACATTATTTGCTTGAATATTCAGTCAAAAGACCTTCATTTTCCCCAATTCTAATATTGTGGAATTATATCTAAATCATGTCTTAACTTGGGAAGTCACAGGAGGGAGAATATAAATTACACTCTTACAAAAATATACAAGAGATTTAAATTGGAAAATTGCTATTTTGGAATGCAAGACAGCAAGCTACAATTAATCACTGTTCCTCCGCTCATCAGACATCACAGTGAAGCTTCAAGAAACATAATGCAGTATTTTAAAAGGCTCATTTTAAAACCTTTCTCAAATACTACAAACATCTGTGGGGGAAAGAAAGGATATTCTTGTTTAGAATAAATCATTCAATGAGCTAGTATTTGAAAACCTGAAACTAACCCGGTTTGCATAAAACCTCAAAATTTTAAAAAAGCTTAACTTGACAATTATTTTAGATTCAGCCATTTATGAAAGTTGCCTGTGGTCTCCATGTGGAAGGAGAAAGCGATAAACTGAAACCTTAACCCCAAAGAAATATATCCTTCAGGTTTTCTGTAGATTTTAATGGATTGATTAAATAATTCCTGAAGCACCTTTTTCAAAAACTTGACACAGTTTCATATTATTGAGGCTCCCATGGAGACTGTTGATCCAAACTAAGCCAGACAAGTTTCCATCTAGAACCCTCACCTCCATGTGCTAAGGAGTCATGACTCAACTTTTAAACCTCATGAAACAGAATTGCCAATGTTTGAATCAGCAAATGTTCTCTTTGAGCAATGTGTAACTCGGGTGCATTTTTCTAGCTCTGTGTTCTAAAGGAAAAAATCCTCTTCTTAAGCTCTAAAAAATTCTTGAACTCTATGTGAGGACTTTATGCTTTTATTGCTAACTCTCTTTCAATTACACCACAGATTTTGTTTGTCCCTTAATCTTGTCTAACTTTCCAACAATATAAAGAAAGGACAACGCTTCACAAAGAGAGAACCTAACTTATTTTAGGAAAATAAAACTATCCACACAAGTATATTTTCTGTTCATGTGGATTTTTATTTTTTGGTCATATTTGCTTGGTATGATAGATTTTTATTTCATTTTTTTAAAGGATTCCACAGAGGTAAATTAAATATTGCATTGCTGAGTCTTGCATAGCTATGGATCACAGGTACCAGAAGGACCCAGAGCCTGTTCAGCATATCCCATTACAACATTCTGAGTATTCATTCACAGATCAATCACTCATCATTTGAACTATTTCAATAATTTCTGAAGAATGATAGTGAAAAAGCTGTCATCTGTCAGTCTTAGTGATAACAAACTCAACCTGAGGTAATTTGCAGAAGCATTCTTTAAAGGACTTTTTCCTAATTGCTTGGCTTTCCACTCCTATATTTAGAGAAGGGATTTTAATACTTAATAGGTAGAACAAGTGATTCCCATCTAGGTATTTATTCTGTCTAATTACATTTTACAGCTATACTGATCCAGAAACTCAAGAGCACACTGAGAAGGGGCAAGTCAGAGAGCTACTGCACTTCTAAGTCCCATAAAACTATCTTGCATAAAGTCTGACTTTCCTGTTGTTGATAAAGAACATGACAACTATTTGAGAGGAGACTATATTTAAGTCTCAAGTGATTTTAAACATCTGCACAACCTTTTGGACAGCTGTGTTCTTTGGGCAGCTGGGATCTAGGTGTCTAGAATGCCACTACACATCCATGACTAGGTTTCTGAATTGCTTCCTTAATGTTTTAAGTGCTCAGATGTTGCAAGTTCATGCAAGGCACCAGAGGCAAGTGAGGAGCAAGACACTGCTCCCATGTGACTAGAGTACAGTAATTTCACGATTATAAGCTGCACCTTTTTCCTTGAAGAATCCAGCCTACCCCAGTAGTGCGGCTTATATTCAGGTTCGGTTTATCTATGGATAAATCCCAGTGAAGTGCCAACCAGGAAGTGAGAGCTGCCCAGGGAGGGCGCCTGGGGCTGCCTTTAAAGGCTTCCCTGGTCCATGAAAACTGTTGCAACTTGAGCACCTGACACCAAACCCCGCTGTCAGCAATTCTGTTACTAATTTGTTACTTTGTTACACATGGATCCTTGCTTTTTAAAAAAAAAAAAGTGCGGCTTATATATGGACAAATCCCGTGGTCTACCTGGCTACCGGGAGGTGCGGCTTATAATCAGGTGCAGCTTATAATCGTGAAAATACTGTACAGGAATATCTGCGAGAAAAGATTCAACTTGCCCTGATGCATACAGTGTATTATATAACATGTTATGAGTTTTTCACAACAAAGATGGATTTTTGATTTTATTTTTGTTTATTATTATTGCTATTGTTTTCGTTTACTGTGGTGGATTTGCTTGGACAGCAGTAACAGGACACAGATGCAAAGCTTTGGAAGATTTTCCGGTAGCAGCAGCTGGCTCCTTGGCAGTCTCCTCAGGCATTTGTGTTTATGCTTTGGAGTAGCCTCTGGGTCTGTCATATATATATAACAAGTCAGCTGATGAGTTGCCTTCTGTGTTTGGATGACATTTTTTCAGATAGCTTGGAAATACCTTAAATATTATTAAAAAATGTGTGAATATTTTGTACCCTTGCAAGACATATACATGTGATATTTATATGTGATGCATACGTAATATACTTACATGTAGAATTTTAAAACTCCATCCATTCAACAGATTTCTGCTCTAGAAAGTGCTTTGCAGAGAGCTGCTCAATTCTCCTTAAACAGCCTTATAAACTAATCACCCAAGTAAGTGGAACTAAGACTTAGTGCTACCATGAAGCCTGTTCTCACCAAAAACATCATTTTATTTTGTACTATCATCCTGTGAATAGTCAGCCTAGTTAACCATCTCCCTTATTCCGGTGTGGATTTAATTTACTTGACCATTTAAAAAATTTCTTTATTAGCTGCTGTGCTTTCCATGTATGTAAAATTCTCCATACATTCAGAAATTACTTATGAGACTCCCAAATTAAAAAATGAAAAGAAAAGGAAGGAAGGGGGGAGGGCAATGAACACATGTTCATGTAATACTGTGCCATATGCTGTAGTAAACTGGGTGTATGAATTAACATATGTGGGTTTTCTTATCACTGGCCCTTACATAACTTTGACATGAATGTCCAGATTGCCAGAGGAAAAGGCAGTGGGATGCATTTTTATCTCATCTTTGACAAGGCTTTAATTGAAGAGTAATTTTTTTTCCAGTGCAACTAGGTAACAAAGGTGAGGATAGCCGATATTTTTTGGTGCATTTAAGACGGTAAGAGTGTTTATATGAATGAAACCAGGCATTTTTGAGACCATACCTAACTGACTAAGCCTGCATTTCATCGCAGGTGTAAATTTTTGCCCACAGTTGTATCTCTAACTTATGGGTAGGAAATTAAAAAAAAAAAAAAAAAAAGCTAATCTATAACATCAGAATTATTTGTCTCCAAAGGTTATAAAAAATCCCACACTTTCATAAAGCTATTTAAAACTCAATAATAAAAAAGAAATACACAAGAGATTTAATCTTTCTGGTTTTGCTTAAGAAGGACCCAGCATCATTTGCAACGATCTCACCTTTCTTCCATGCCTCATGGAATCTTGTTGAGACAAGCACACTGCTGCTTCTTTCTCCTGTCTTTAGAGAGTTATTGCTCAGGTATTGGGTCTGTTCCTATGTGCTTCAGACCTGCATTCTGGTGCATGCTCCACCCAGCTCATGTAGTGCCTTCTGTGAGGCCTTGCAGGGCCTGAAGATTTAAAATAGGAATCTAGAATAGCAATGACATTTAGGCTGCAGGGCTTTTCATTAAATTAAAGGCACTAGGGAGACTCTAATAATAGAGATGAAGCTGAGAATGGGCAAAGTAGAATTTGATCTGATAGTGCTCTTGTAATTTGATTATGCTTATGTAAGGGAGAGCTGGGACTGAAAAGGGGACAAGAGGAGAAGAATCAATAGAGTAAGATGACATTAGGAAAGGTTTTTATTTCTACTGACTAGCTAGTAAGAGCTGAATAATGTAATTTTTATTCCCATATGAATGGATCCAAACTTTGGGGGTGATCTGGACTCACTGTACTACAAGGCTGCTTCAAGGCGTGGTTTAGTTCTAATCCTGTTCTCCTTTCCATGCTGATGTTTTGGTAAATCTGAAGATAAATTTAATCTAAATCCTGTTTATGCAGGAATGGATATGAAAAATGTATCTCCTGCACATGCAAATGATCTGGTAAAATGTTTTCTGGACATGGTTTTTGGCTGCCTTAGTGATGTGACTTGCTCAAAAGCAATCATGGCACTTAAGGGGATGCCTGTGAAGTTAAACAAGGACTTGGATACCTCAGAAACTTCTAAGCATAACTTCAGACACTGATATTTAGACTATGTTCATGTTTCCCATTCATGAGGAAAGAAGCAGCATTTAAAACACTCCAAAAGAGGTTTGAATATTATACCTACCATTCTTATATCCTTTGGATGGATGATTGTCTTTCTCTAAGGGAAGCTAAAGGCATATTCCTGTTGATAAAAGCTTTCTGTTTGTGTTGCGAATGAATTTAAGATAGGACACAGTTTTTTAAAAAAGTCTGTTAATGATCGTGCTGGACTCTGAAATTAAACTCAGCAGGTGAGAAGATGCTGCTTGTATTTCAAAGGATACAGCAATTCCCCTGCAATCATCTGGTGGAAAGGAATTGCCTGCTCCTTGGTTAGCTCCATCTGTATTGTTTTGTAAAATGAAACAGGGACAGAAACTTGAGCTTCAAAACATTCATGGATTGTAATTCCTTTGATTAATCACTTAATGTATATTGTTTTGTTTTGTTTTGTTTTGTTTGCATTGCAAGGCTCTTTACTGGGGTTTATCCTATGTCCAGCAAATGCTAGCACCAAATCCAAATATTTGACTGGATACATAATGGCATCACCATTCCGCCTGGGGGTAATTTTAGATTAGAATTTTTGTGTTGCTTTCATATGGAAGAATCAACTTGAAACTCAAGTATGGGATTCGAGTGCACAATGCTTATATTCTCAAATTTTACTGCAATATTTGTGGCCAGTTTTGAAATTCCACCTATTGTGGGGAATTATACATAATTACTATGTGATAAAATATACAGCAAAGGCCAATCAATTCATCATGCTTTTTAGTTATTCCATTCAATGAATCAGTTTGTGGGATGCATTAATATGAAAAGTTTTATCAATTGATTAACCTTTAATTTGACATGAAAAAAAATCAAATTGGGACAGAGATAAAAAAATTTTGTTGTATTAAGCCTTACTTCACTTTTAGAATACCTCTTTCTCAGTCATCTACCAAGGGAGCAAATTTAATTTGAGTTGCAAAAAAATTATTTCTCACCATGTTTTCCAAAGTATTTTTAGCAGCAGGTTTTAGCACTTTGTTTGCAACCTGAGTATTGTCTTGGCTCAGCCACAAAGCCACCAGCCTTCAATCACTTACATTTTTTATGATCTCTAAGAAAGAAATTCCTGTATTCTTCATCAGTTTTGTTTGGGTGCAAAGGAGTATATATTTCAAGCAACCACTTCCGAAATCTTGTTATTCTCAGCTGCATTATATTAGAAACTGATGTAAACCTTACCTTTTTTAAGTGGTGATCCTGTGATTGTATCTCCTCAGGACGTGGTAGACCCTGTTATTGCAGCAGCTCAAAAATCACACAGAAGTGCTTATCACACAACTGAGCAGTTCCTTAGTGAATATATTGATCTAGACAGAGTTTTATTGTAGCATGTAAACTGCAGTTACTAAAACTGCTTCATGATTTTGGGCCAAAATATATTTTGATTCTAATTCCAGATAATATGGATTTGGGACAGAAAATATATCCCTTGATTATATTCTACTAGAAATTTTCAAAACTAAATTGTTGCAGTTTTAGTGCATGTATTAATTCCACTCTGGCTCTCAGGAGCCAAAATAATTCAAAGGTTGCAAATAGATTAAATGCATGAAAAGAGAAAAAACCCTAGTGCCTACTTATCATGATATTTACTTTTGTTTCAAGAAAGCAAACGGAAGGACAAAGAAAAAGTTCCAGGCTTACCAGGATTGCCAGAAATCTTCTGGAAAATTATTGCTTTGGTAAAAGATAGCCACACCAAAAATCTGCCATATAATGTTAATAACCATGGTTGATTTAAGGAGACAAGCTTATTCTGAAGTTTAAATCCTAGAGCTCTTGTTTCCTAAACAAAACCTTCCTTTCTGTCTGCTATATAGGTCATTTTGGTCCTTCTTGGACCTGGCTTACTTGGCTGGACAG
>VRYO01002297.1:1780880-1889244 GCA_009812075.1 Sialia sialis
CCTGCTGCATCCCCAAGCTGGACCAGCCAACTAATTATGGACTTGTCAGGTCGTCTTGTATAATCCTCCCTTAGACCACGAAGATCCTTATATTATTGCCTTAATCAGGAAAGGATATGAGCAGAACCTTTCTTGGGGACTGTTGCTAACCTCTGAAAGATACAATACAAAGGATACATAAACCCAAATAGAGCTTTTCCTTTGCTCTCTCTCAGACATGTACACACACACCCCACTTCCACTCTTTGTCCTTCTCATTTAATTTCCCCATGCACTCTTTGATAGCTATGGTAATCTGCCCAGCAGTCAATGTTCCCCATGCAGGCTGGACGAATTCTCAGAGAGGCAGAGAAGCTTGCATCCCAGCTGTACTGCTGTCGCAGTGGTTTTGTTGTCATTTTTAAAGTGTTTGCTTGCTTTCAGCTTGGTTTTGTGTTATCTTTTTTTTTTTCTTTCTTTCTTTCTTTCTTTCCTGTTTTTTTTTATGTGATCTGCTGGAAAATGTATTTGGAGAGAAAAGCAACCTGTAATGATGTTCTGTTGAAATGAGTGATGCTTGGCTTACTGCAAACCAGAAGGAAAATAATGACATGAAAATTGTACTTGTTCAGGAGCAGTAAGCAAAGATTATATATAATTGGACAGTTATGAATCAATGAAACAGCATAGTTTTCATGCAACTTGGCAAGAATTCAACATCCCTATGTATAAGAAATAAGGATCAAAACACTTCTAGAAAAAAAAATTAATTTCATTAACTTTGTGTGTTCTGGGATGAAACACATTAACTTTGATCTTTCCATTTGAAATTTATTCCATTTCAGTCCTGAAGCTTTTCTGAAATATGATGGAAAAAGCTTTACTTTCCTTTTCAAGAAGAGCAGCACTAAGTTTAAACATCTATTTCATAAGTATATAGGGGAAGAAATAATAGTGAATCACCAGATTTTGCTGTTGTGGATTCTGCAGTTGCTTGGATCCTTTGTTAGAAGTTTGGAAAGTAAAATGTTCCTAGCTTCAATTTTCTAGTACACTACGGACTTCTGTTCCAGGATCTTCTGCTACTTTTCTTTCTTTTGTTCTACATTCTACACATCTCTTCAATACTCCTCCCATATTCCCTGGATCTTATGATGGCCTTCTGTTGCATAGGTTTTTCACATTCTTCTAGTGATGCCAATTTTTTAATTTGATGGGTATGATATTGCAGCTGTGAATTTGATAGATAATAATGAAGTTTATTTTTATCCAACTGTTTTCTTTTATCACAATTCTTGCCTAATTTAGGTGCTTTATATTTTCTAGATGTACTGTCCTGCTGAAGTATCTGGAATAGAAGCACCAGTTAATTGTTTTAAAATCTATATTCAGATTATTACAGAAAAGTGCAATGAGGCAAGCAGGTAATGCAAAAGATGTGAGAAAAGAATCACATCCTTGAAAAGTATATTCTGAGAGAATGGTCTTGACTGGAAATACAGTAATGAGCAGTGGAGGAGTGAGCTACAATAGGTTTATTTTCAAGTTGTGGAGATTCAGTTATAATATGGATCAAAGAAAACTGTTTCTTTGAAGAGCAGTGGACAGAGAATTACTGACAAGAGAGTATCCTGCTGGAAAGAAATTCAATAGACATGATGATCTCTAATGAATTTAATAAATAAGAGACAAATCTTGAGATATTTTACATACCAACAAAAAGGCAAAGTTCTTTCTCCGAAGGGAGCTGTAAGTAAAGGAACTTGCTCAGGAGATTTCTCTCACTCTTCACATCAGTGCAAATTACCAGGGGAAAAAGAAGAAATTACAAATACTAGGAGACTTGTCAGGGATGTAACATGGAAATTTACAGAGACATAGATTAAAGAAGGGACAGGGAATTTTTATTCCTTCCTATCCTCAGTAGCAATAGATCATAACCTTAACCCTCTGCTGTGTTGACACTACAGTTTTCTCCCTCACAACTATTGCAAGCAAATTTTACTCAAGTTTTAAATTGGTAAATTTAAGTGAGTTCTTTCAATCATGTTTTAGTCTACCTTTGAAACATTCATGCACAGTTGTCTAAATCTGGACAAGCACTGGGTGTTGCTTCACTCAGCACATGTAAAAGGCTCCATGGAATTTCGATTAGGATACCACAGTTTCCAAGTCTCTGAACCATGCAGAGACTTCAAATCATTTACAGGATGATGTGGAGAATATTGTCCACTAAAGCATTTTAATTCAACAAAGAATTAAAATTACTTGAAACAGCAAGTTTCAAAGCTAAACATCATAATTGGAAGTGTAATCCCATGAGAACAAACTATTTAATGAATACTATCGAGCCCACTGGGTCCAGAAGCAGGACCATGTTTCAATCTCATGCACATTATGTAATAGTTGATAAAATGGTCCAACTTTAGGAAATAGGATCTAATCATGACAATTTTTGTCAGTGTTAAAAGATGGGAAACACACATGGAGAGAGGTAGATAGATGGATTAGATAGATTAGATGATATAGATTATGGATAGATATAGATGATAAAGATATAGATAGATGCATAGATATATAGATAGATATAGATATATAGATAGATATAGATATAGAGATATAGATATAGATATAGATATAGATAGATACCACAGGCTGTTCATCGAAGGAGCAACCTCTTTTCTTTTCTACTCATCTAAAGTCTTTGTGCCTGATGCATTTGCCTCTTCCTTGAATTCATTTGGATTTGTTTTGTGATCTAGCAAAGGAAATTGTGGTGAGGTGAGATTTGCTTTCTTATTCATTTGTTTATTATTGGCCTAGAAAATGTCTTCTGCATCAAATGGGCAAATAGACCTGTCATCTCTAGTAGCATCACATGGGGCAAAAAAAAAGGGTGTGGATAAGACATTTCCTCCAACTTATTTCTGTACCAACATGGGCAAGGGGAGGCCTAGTGGAGAATATTTTTATTTCTGCAGTTTAACAATTTCCAGCAAAAATGATTCCATGCAGGAGTGCTATTTGTAGGAATTTAAAGATAAAAGGGAGTGCAGGACATTGTCCCGGTCCTGAAAGGTAAATGAATTATATTTGAGTAGTTGCAAGAAAACTGTGCTGTTCAGAAGTAATTCTAATAGTGAAGACTCCACCATCTTCTAGGTGATCTTTTACAGCACCTCACCATCCTCACTGTTGAGAAGGTTTTTACAATATCTGCCCTGAATCTTAATTGCTGCAATTTAGCATATTTCTTTCTGTCCTGTCTATCACTGTGATTGAGAACAGGTGATTTCCTTATTCTTTAGAAACAGCCTTTAATGCATTTGAAAGCTATTATCATGTTCAATCTCAGCTGTCTCCTTTCTAGCCTAGTTCTTTCAAGCTTTATTGAAGCCCCTGTTCCCTAGACTCTGGTCATGTTGCTCTCCTCACATTTTTCTCAATAGCCTCGTGTCTTCCTGGGATATAATGTCGACATTTTTACCTAAATTCCTGCTGAAGGTTTGTTAATGATGAGCTGAAGGGAGAATTGCTCCACATTTTTGCAGGCTCTGGTTGTGTTTGTGCTCCAATATGCTGTGAGCAGGTGTCGACTCACGGTGTCACCCTGAACCACGTTCAAGCACAGAGGCTCACACTAAAACCAGACAACTAAAAGAAAAAGAAGTACCAAGCATTTCACCCTGCCACATATCTATTAGAAAAATATGATCAGATTTTATTGGAGATTACTCAGCTGAAAAGACACATAGAAAAAGAAGTTCCTGTTTTCCAAAAGAGATCAGTGATCAACACATACTGATTTCAGAGTGCTTGATTTATCCTCTTCACCAACAAATGGTACTCTGATAATCTTTTTTGTCAGTAGAGAAATATGCATTGCAGATTAATGGCTGGGTTTGTAACTCAGTCCTTGTTTTTATAGTCACTCAGGTCAGAAAACTTCCTAATGAGATTTATGTCTGTGGCTAAAGACTGATGAAATAACCTGCTGATCTCAGCACTCTGACCAAAAACCTCAGTGGCACAGCAGTTTGTCAGTTTGTCCTTTTCAAACAAAGAGATTAAATTGGGGAGTCAAAATAAATTAACAAAACTGAACTATTGTTTGCCACCTGGGTCTATGTTGAGTAATGACACAGGAATTCCCTGCTGCTAGTCACATTTACAACATTTACATTGCAAACTGTACTGGAAAGGAAAAAGCAAAGTTCTTCAAATGCATAATTAAAATTCTCTTTCTGGAAAACTAATCTTGTGAATCTGCGTATTTCTGAGCTTCTTTAGTAGAAGGAAGCTTTTACTGTATTGCTTGCACATTATAAATCTCCTTTGAAGAAAAAAAATAAAAGAAATGCAAACTAAGAGAGATGCATTTTATAGACAAAAAAACTTTTTCATATACTCAGTTGTATAATTGAAACCCATCTTGACTAGAGAAGTTACTTTAGAAGGTTTTAAGGTTGTAAGATATTTCCCCCATGCAATTCAATAGCTCATTACTAGTTAAATATCATTATATTATACTGCATATAGATCCACTGTTCTGGAAGAATTCCACAAGAAGCAAATGCACTTGTGGGATATCCTCAATAGCTAATGGATATTTATTTCAATGGCATAGACATTGCTTTAAATCTCTTTCTGCATTAATGATAAATTGATCATTAGTGCAAAGTAGGTGAGAATTAAAAATGGCTTCTAATAATTTATAGCTCATATTGATTTTGCTGGAATTTTTCAACAGTAAGGCAGAGCCCATGCCTTTGACTTGGGTAGATTCCATTCCGGTCAGTAGGATGTTTGCTGAAAAAGCCTTCCTTTCAACCCTCACTTTGTGAGTTTTGACCACCAAGTTATTTTGGAGCTCAAAAGCATGGGGCAACACCAGCATTGCTCTTGCATGTGCTCTAATTCATAAACATTTCTGTGACTGTAATTTTGGTGTAGATTTTCATTCTTAGCCAAAGGATTGTTGCTCGTTGTCCTGTGTAATGCCAAGTGTATCAAGAGTAGGAGTTTTATTGAGGGAAGTGCCCTGATTTGGAGTTATATTAAGAATTAACTAATCTTGGGTTTAGATATCTCTCTGAAAAGAAAATATTTGAAAGAAGATTTGTTCAATCCCAACTGAAGAATAGGAACAGAGAAAAGGCATTTAACTTTTTTAAACTAAGACCACAAAATTTATGAAGGGAAACATAATTTTTTACAATGTGATTCTTTAATTTTCATAATGTTCCTATTTTTTTTCACTACAAATAATTTGAGAGCAATTCATTTTACCAAATTTAAAAAAAAAAAAAGGTTTCACTGCAAGTCTCTTCTTGGTTCTACTCTTTTTGCTGCCTTATAATGTGCTTTGATATATCTAGATGGGAAGGACTACACCAGTATTAAGCTTTTTTTAAAGAAAGCAGCCACAGATCAGTAGCATATACTGTACTAACTCCTCTAACAAACCAGCAGTTCTGTGAGAGGCAGGGATATGGAAAAAACATGATAATTCATATTATGTGATTGTCTTCTTCCAGTGCATGGCATAATTCTGATTGAAATTACTGGCAGTACTTTGTGTGCATCAAAGAAAAAACAGCTCCAGGAACTGACATCCTGTGAAATGTGGAAGAGCTATTATAGGCTGGTGGTTCAATACAGTGGTTTCTGAAACCTTCCTGACAAAACCCATAAGCTTTTTCTGGGCAGTTATGCTCAACTCTGTGACCAAAGATGGTCAGCAGACCACCCATCTTTTCTATTTAAATTATAGCTTTAGTATGTGCAAAGATTCAAAGAGCAGGTTTCAAACCATTATTCTTTTTAGGGCCCAATTCTTCTCATTCTACTTGTTAGAAATAAAATTAGATCCAAGGGTGTTAAAAGAAAGCTGCTAGCTTTCTAAGCCTTTAAAAATATGTATGCATTGCACATTTTTTCTCTGAGTACATCTTTTATTATGCACTGAAATAAATAGGTAAAATTAGGCAAGTTTTGATAGAGCCATAAAATTGCAGCTGAGAAGTCCTGGATTTTCTTTCCTGTTACAACCTGCTTTTAAAGATAAGCTGGTTGTGACTCTTCATTTTCATTATATAGCAGGCACTTTGTTTTAGCTAGGAATTTTTAAAATGTAATTCAATAAAACTAAAACACAGGTATGAATCAAATAATTCTCTGTTTCCAATCTCTTGATATTTTCAGCTATTATTTGCATATATGCTAAGGAGAACAAGCTTGGCCAACAAAGTTTCTTTACTGTGGTAATGTTTTCCAATACAAATTATGCAAAGTTGATCAAATATTTACATGATTCCCATCTATCTATGTATAAAAATTGAGAGAGGCCCACATTTCCACAATAATTACAAACAATGGCATTCATCAGGAAGCAATCTCAAAGTGCTTTAAACAGAGAATTGGCTTTAAAGTTACACTGAATATTCTTGGTTGAGCTTTATCGATAAAAAAATTGCAGATGGAGAAGACTTAATCCTGCAATGTTGCATGCTGGACAATTCAAGCCTTTGGAACCTTTTCAGGGTGTAATTCCACCAAGCCTTACTCATGTAAATACCCTTTATCGTTGGGACTAGTAATATTGACCCATCTTGCCAGTTAGCTGTTAAATGGCAAATGCTTTGTAGTGATTTGTCCAAGGTTGCACTTTGAGAAACTGGGGCAGAGGCAGGTGTAGAAGTTCCATATTTTCCATACTACTGAAGAGGATTGTAGGGTCATGTTTCAGGGAGAGTGTGGTACCTCACCTGATAGTCTAGCCTTCAATCACCACAACAGGTAACTCATACTGCATTGTCACTGGATGAGAGATGTGCCAATAAAAGGCAGATAGTTGTCCCTGTTTGAATGATTCCCCAAAAGTCTATATATTAATACCCTATATTTGTCCTTAAGAAAAGAACAGAATGTATATATCATCAGATTTTCTCTCTCGTTAAGTTAATTACCTTTGGCTTCTATAGTAGCTTAATTTTTCTTGCCCTATCAATAGGCCTGCTGAAAGAAGCACAACACAAAGGGTTTTATCTGTGTTATTGATTGGCTAGAAAGTGATGTGTTTGCAAGTACTGGAGCTTCTCCAGTGCATATTTATTTACACTGGGGGGAAAAAAATCAGTATTACTTGGAAAAAAATAACTAAAGCTTTCATTTAACATTACAAAAGAGAGTATTGCTTAATCCCTGAAGTAGGAAATTGCTTTTCTTCATGATCCATTGCTTTCATACTGTTTCTGGCTGCTGGTGCTGAAGGAAAGAAAAACGGTGTTCTTGTGTTCTTACTCTGTTTTTACCATATCTATTTACTTATTCTCACAAAAAAAAAAAAAAAAAAGAAAAAAAGAATTATTTGGCTGGTAATTTGTTGTTGAAGTAAATACAGGGAGGGGAGAGTCTGGGTATGAAAAGTTGTTTTTGTCTCGAATGGGCATTTGCAAATATGGAAGCAGACTAAAACTTTATGTGAAAATCTGAAAAGAGAAGATTAAGGATTTGAAGTAGTATATCAAAGCCTAAGTATATGAGCTATTGCTATTCTTTGAGATGTCGTTATGGTTTTATACCTAAATTCAGCAGCATGCTCCCAGAAGATGAATGTTGCTAAGGAATGTTTTTTTCTTGTGTTCTGATCTTGTACATATACAGAGAGAAAGAAAATGGCAATTAGAAGCAAAAGGCAGAGCTGGCTGAAAATGATGGTATTTTGTTTCACCTTGCTTAAGACTCATCCTTTTTTGTTAAAGGCACCTATTGTTTTATTGCTTCTAATATGCACTATAAAAATATAGTGTTTTACAGCTCAATGCTGAAAAACACAAATGGACTGTAACTAAGGAATGATTATTTAGCTTTGAAAGTTACAGTACTTAATTAATGATTCCCTGACATTGTCAGGGCAGGTCACAGAATGGATTTTAGAGGAATTGTAAGTTACCAGCAGTGGTTTTAAATTTTCCCCTAGGAACAGCAGTAGAAGTTGTATTTTCTCTTTTCCAATCAGTGAGGTCTCTTGTTTCTTTTTTTAATCTGATTGCTTTCTTGTTTTTTTATTAATCCATTTAGTCTTACAAACCATAATCAGAGGTCATGACAGTAAAATAGCAATCTGAATACAATTGCGGTGGCAAGCTTTGGAGACTAGTATCTTACAGAAGAGGTACACGTACATTTCATTTTGAGTTTTAGCTTGTGCTAGCTATATGAGGAAAGTAGCAAGACCACACCATATGCCCAATAAAAGCTCCATTAGAAAGATTAGTAGATTAATCTAACTTACTCTGTGGTTTATTTTATTTAGAATGTAAGTTCATTAGTTTGCAGACTTAATGTTTTCTACTGTACTTCAAAGCAACCAGTAACAATTCCACTGAGATTCCCCAGATCTCGCTAACACCTGTCAAGATAAACACATGGCTCTCTGGGGGAATCACCTTGGCAACATAACTGAGGGAATCTAGAAAAAAAGTAGTCTTTCACACGCAAAAGAGTGTTACACAGTCTAAACTTGATAAATTATTTTTCACATGCCTCCGAGGTCATATATCTCTTTAAAGTAAAAAAAAAAAGTCAAATCAATGTCTGAAGATGAAATATTTTGGAATGTACAATACTGCATCTGAAATGTATTTTAAAGAACCTGAAGGATGTGGAATAATTGTGCAATTTGAATTGAGCCTCAGAATGGCTGTCTGAGACTAGCAATTCAGTTTCCATCCCCCTAGGGCTAATATATTAGATTACAAGGATTATTGTAGTGGCAGTATTTGTGCCACTACATTTAAGATTATGTCAGCATTTTCATTTTAAACCTGTACGTTCAGAGGTTCATAACTCAGCTATAGGAAATTTGCTTGACTTTACAAATGTGTTCTGCACAACAGTGACACTTTTTCTGGGGGAAAGAAAAAGAAGCTTAAAGCTAAATAAGTATTTGAACATTTCCAACTTATGACTGCCAAAAGTTGAAGTCATCTCCTTGCAACTCTACTTTTTAAATTCAGTTTCTTCTATAGCTGACTTGTAGCACTCCTGCTGTCTGGAGTCTGAAGCAATGTATTGCACTGGACAAAAAGTAGATGGCTGCATTTTATCCCTTTCTTTGCCAAGACTGAAGCAGGACTAACATGTTCAAGGAAGGCAGGAGGTGGAACTTCACTGTACATCCCCTTCTTGACCCGGGCCAGAAAAGTGAGGGGTGTTGTGTGATGCTCATAAGCCATAATGAGTGATACCTTAGAAATCCTGTCAGGAAACCCTGCTTAAGAATGCAGTCCTGACATTAGTGCTCCACAAATACTATTTAAGGCTCTCTTGGCTACCAGTGGGCTTCCTACCAAAAGACCCCAAAACAAACAACAACAACAACAAAAAAGCAATCAACTTGGCCTTGCAAGGTCTTTAAACTCAATTTCCCCGTTTTGAGGCTCATTTTGTGGCTGTTGCACTCAGTATATTGTGAGCTTTCCTTGACATGGCATTTAATATCTCAGTTATTGTGGATGGTAAACAGTATCAAGGGCTGCAAACAACTCTGTAATGCACACACTTTTCTTATTTCTGGAGGCTTTTATCAACAAATAAGTTTTGCGTATGCTTCATATGCTTGTACTGGATACAAAAGAGCAGAATACTGGGTTCTATTATTGGCATTTGTCATCAAACTTCTTGATGACTAATTTACAAGCTATTTTTGTGGTTGCTTGTTTTTTATCCCTAGCTGGAGTATTTGCTGAGAAGTTCAAATCAGTATAGCATTCAGGCTGTACCAGGGATTTCTCTTTTCTGTGGTAATGCAGTGCCAATTCCTGCAGCAGCACTAGGAAAAGTCAGAGAGACTTTTGCAGGTTCTGTAGCAGCAGCCTATGTGCCCATAGAATTAACCACTCATGTGGTAGCCCAGAGAGAGCAGGGCTGGAGAAAATTTGCTACAGGGCTACAAATCTCCTAAATGCCTCTATGTACATACAGGTGGACTTGGCCTTATTTCCTTTGGCTTTCCATTGGAGTCAAAAGGGGAAGCTACACAAAGTGTTAGAAAACCTTTTTGCCAAGTTAAACTAAAAAAAACAAACAAAAGACATTAAGTGGCATTGCAGCACTGGGAGCCACCAAAAGCCAACCCCCAGTGGATCCTGAGCCATCCTTCTCAAGCCAGCTCAAACCAGGCCTAATTTAACTAAGGATGGACAAACTTAGCAAAGAGCCCCAGTGACTTCTGGACCAACAAGGGCTACTTCAGACCAAGACGGACCTTCTCCTTGAAGTGAAAATTCCCCAGTGCAAAATGTTCTCCACAAGCCCCTTCTGTTCTAAATTGAAAAGTTCTAGCTTATATGCATGTCTTCAATGAAATGAAACAAAATGAAAAACAGCTTGATTTTGACAGCAAGGAATAGAGAGAAAGAGATTACTTTATACAGACAGAGTCAAGAAATATTTATTATGAAGATTTTAGCCTATCTGGATGGACAGAAAGGCTCATTAACTGTACCAGGATTTGTTTTGAAACATGCGTAGAGAGAGTATAGCTGTACTACAGAGAAAGCAGCCTAAGTATTTCCTTTGTAAGCTCTCCTTTCTCACAGAAGTTTTGAATTTCTGTGCATTTTTTGGCCACACAAATACTTCCTTCATTCCCTTAGGATCATATTTTTTTTTACCTTCTAAAATCTTCAAGTGGTTCATATGATAAGTTCATTGGAATAAAGTAAACAATTTCTGCCCTAGGTTATGTAGGCTAGGACACAAACTGGACACGAATGACAGGCCTTGATTCAGTATCTTGTAATTCCAGTAATTTCCAGTAATTTATAGTTATAAGGCATACCAGATTATAAGGCGCACCTCCAGGTTGGTGGCAAATTTCCGAATTTTGTCCATATATGAGGTGCACCGGACTATAAGGCGCACTCTTTTTTTGCAGCGAGGATCCACATGCAACAAAGTAACAAATTAGTAATGGAATCACACAACCGCGGGGTTTACTGGCAGGTGCTCAATTTGCAAACATTTTTCATGGATCAGTGTAGCCTTCAAACGCAGCCCCAGGTGCCCTCCCTGTGCCAAAGGTCCCGGCACTCCCGCCCACCCCCAGTGCCAGCTGACGTGGCTCTCATGTCTTGGCGGCTCGGCTCCACAGCTGCCGTGGCTGGCACTTCCAGGCTGGCAAATTTCTGAACTTTGTCCATATATAAAGCGCACCGAATTATACGGCGCACTTCCGGGTTTCAGTCAAAATTTTAGTCAAAAGGGTGCGCCTTATAGTCATGAAATTACTGTAACTGGCTTTTGAAAGGAACGTTGTCTGCTGTTTAAAAGAGGAAAATTACCACCTCCACTGTTACCAGACATCAGTAAAAGTACTGGGAGATATAGTGTATAGGTCATTAAATTCAGCAGTGTTTATAGTGGAAAGAGGAAACATTAGCTTGACTGTTTTCTTCTCTAAGCCTCTGTCTGCAGGCTGGATAAACATAAATTCTGGTCTGTGTAACTGTAATCACAGAATGTCCATGTATTTTCAAAATAAGGGAGAGTCCAAGCCTAGTAGTGGGGAAAACCTGTAACATAAAACATTGGTGGTGTGTTAAAGCTCTCCACAGTTAATTACATAGTATTCCTGTAATACAAATACAGATTTGTGGAGATGTTTTGGGCTGGGGTTTTTTCATTGTTTTTATCTTATTATTTTGCTGAACAGCAGTTAAGCTTCAGGAATTTAAGAGTGGATGTTACAACACTGAGTGCAGCAGCGGTGGCCAGAGGAGCCTGGTTGCATGAGGTGGCACTTAACCAAAAGGAGCCCTGAATTTAACTGACAACTTCTGCTGGCCTAAGGCATGGTCTGCACTTCAGTTTTGCTGGTGTTGCTGAAGTTGTCCATCTTAGCTGATCTATCTGTACTGCTGCAGACAGATATGGTCATACCAGCAAGAAGTAACTGATTTTATTTGAGGAAGTAATGTAAACTATACTTATGGGAGTACTTTTTTTGTTTGTATAAATTTTCTTTAGGAGCATTAGTGGCATAATGACACTAGAACAAATTAGGGAAAGATATGTTCTTACAATAAGGATATTTTTGCTCAAAAAATTTAGGAGCCTACCAGTATTAACAGAGCTTATTTGGTGGAAATGCCTTGATTAAAAGTAACATTTACTATTAACGTGGCCTGCACAGGGTAAGAGTTAAAGGGATTAACTTCACTGAGCTAAGTTCTTGAGATACGAAAAACTATCTTGTGAACACTAGAGTTCATTTTCACATTTTATTTACTATGCCTGTAATGGAATATTTATTTGTTTACATAAACTCTTGTCCATTGCTTTCTTGTGTACCACTTTTTCATTCTTTGAGTGAACCTTCACAGAGTGATACCAGGATGCTGATTGTGCTGGAAGTACAATTCTATGTCCTTGGGGATTAAAACCAAGTTATTTCAACTTCAGTTAGTCCTCAGCTAACAAAAAGTCATACTCTTATGTCAGCAGGGGATACAAAGGCAAGCATTTTAAATAAGAAATGCTGCTTACCTTCAGTTTTCATAATGTTTGCTTGCAGAAGACTTTTAACTTATTTGTCACTAAAAAGCCTAACTCCAACTGCCAAAATACCCAATTAAACTTTTTAAATAGAATCACAGAATCGTGGGACCATTTAGGTGGGAAGAGGCCTCTAAGATAACCATTAACATAGCACTGTCAAGGCCACTGAATCATGTTCCTAAGCGCCACATAGAAACCTGGAATGGTTTGGGTTGGAAGGGACCTTAAATATGATCTTGTTCCAACCCCCTCTGCCATGGACGGGACACCTTTCACTAAACCAGGTTTCTCGGAGCTCCATCCAGCCTGGCCTTGAGCACTTCCAGGAATGGAGCATCTACAGCTTCTCTGGGAGAACCGTCCCAGTGCCTCACGCCCCCTCACAGTAAAGAATTTCTTCCCAATATCTAATCTGAATCTCTACAGGTCTTTCAAATACTTCCAGGAATAATTAATTCACCACTTCCCTGGGCATCCTGTTCCCCCTGGGCAGCTGTTCTAATGCTTGACAATACTTGTAGGAATTTTGCCAAATATCCAATCTGAACCTTCCCTGTCATGACCTGAGGCCATTTCTTCTTGTTCTATCACTCGCTACTTGAGGAAAGAGACTAACACTCACCTACAGCCTTCTTTACATCAAAACACGCCGAAAGTATAAGTGTCTGACTACCAGGATTTGCTTCAAATGATAAGGAAGTTTTATTAGTTTGCTGAAAACACAAAAAAATATTTGACCAAGAGAGGATTTTGCTATAATGTCCCTCTTTGGCCTTCCTGTCTCCATCTTGCTTTCATACACACTTCTTTCTTCACCTTCCTGGTATTCTTTTAATTTTCAATCTTTTAATATTTTCTGCGAATTAACTCTCTCCCATTTCTCACTTTTGCACTGCATTAGATCACCCTTCTCCCCCATGAAACATGGATAGTCCTCTCTTGTTTGTGGTTCAGAGTGCAGAACCAGAAAAATGTCAAACATTGTTAAAATTAGAGTTGCTACACCCAAGGTGCTGATCATATTACCAGATCCAGAGATGCCTACTTAGAGGCAGTCACACCATTCACACTTTAATAGGGCACTTCAGTAAGAGTTAGATGCCCAAATAGTTTTGTGAAGATTTGGCCTTTGTACACTCAAATCTTGGTTTAGATGCTCAGCAGCAAAACAATCCATTAATTTAACAGTCTCTAAGTAATGTTTAATAACATAATGTAGCACCTAAAAATTACTATAATAATATAATATAATATAATATAATATAATATAATATAATATAATAATCTATCTGATGAGGAAAAAAACTTCATCCAGGCAAGATGGATGAAACTTTAGTGGCAGTTGTGTATGTGCACTGCATAAATAGAACATATTTAATAAAGTTGAGCACTTAAAACCCCCTTTTATCTTCAGTAAAATATTAAATTAAGAACCTTGGAAGTACCTAAACATTTTATTCATTTGTCCTTGTTTTTTAAGCACTTTAGGCCTCCTTGGCACAGTAGATGGAGCAAGAATTTAGATTAGGGTACTTAAACTATGAAGATATTCAACAACAGAGTGCTTCCACAAATTCCGAAGTGGGTCATCAACCAAAGCCAAACAAACTGCGGAAAGCCTAATGGGGAATCCTCCAGTGGGGATGGAGCCATGCTTTCCTGGGTGGTGACAGAGAAATTCCCACTGTAAGGCAGCACACTGCAGCTCCCGATGGCGGCCTGAAAACAGCACAGCAGAGTTAGTCTAGACGGGACATGCCAACTGAAATTTTATCTGTACAACTGCGTTGCCAACTGTATCGTTACACAGTTGGCAACACCAGCTTCCTATTTCAGAGGAGTGATAACAATTTTAAGTTCCTCGGTTGTAGGATGTCTAGAATTGTTCTTACAGTCAAGTTAACTACTGCCTGTTTCTAAAACGGCTGCAACATGTGAACAGTTTAATGAAAAACTGGTTCCACTGACTGAAATATTTTGTTTCCTGAGTCAATTGATAGGAGACCTAGTGGTATTTATGGATGAAATTTCTAACATACATTACTTGCATGAACAGGAAACATATATCAGGAGGTTTAATTTTATGAGAGCTATCGAATCCAGGCTGACGTTTCTTTAAGGTTTCATACCTTTTTTTTGCTTCTTTCCTGAACTCCAAAGCTTAGAGAATTATTGTCTTTTTTTTTTTTTTTCTTTTTTTTTTTAAGAAGGTGACAGCGCATGACAGTTGAAAGCTGATAGTTTGGAAAATTGGTGTTTCTTCTTTCACACGGAGGCTTTTGGAGACTTTTTGGAAAGTCACTGACTTTCCCTCTGACGAGCCAGGGATGCTACAGAGTGGTCCCCGCCTGTCAGGGCCGCTCCCCCGGGCCAGGGCGGGTGCGAGCTTCCTTCGGGGTGTGTGTTTGCCTTTCCGCGGAGTGCACAAAGGGCTCGGGCAGCGCTGCCTTCCTCGCTGCCTTAAGGCTTTGTTATACTTTACCTCGGCGTCTTGGCAAAACTTTGGGTGCGTGGAGAGGCTGCGATGCGACGCGTGCAGGTGGCCGGGGGTGTGACCAGCACGGTCACAGGGCAGAAGCTGCCGCTTGCTCGCCCCTGCTCTCGGGCTTGGGGGTCCTCTCGTCACCGTGGGCGGCCCCCGGCACGACCCCGCGGCGAAGGGCGTTTCTTTCGCCGTGGGGGAGAGATCCGCCCTGGGCTGAGCGGAGCCGGGGCGAAACACCTTCCTCGTTCCTCAGCCTACGCAGTGAGCAAAGGTTGTGACTTCCCTGCGCACCCGCGGGAATTAGCGCCTCGGCGAATTGCAGCGGTTTTTGTTTAAATTAACGCGAAATGTATTAAAAAAACCCCATTCTCACGCCCACCGCTCGCCCTCTTGCTTTCACGCATCCGCACCCCGCACCCATGATCTCATGCTGCTGAAGGCATGGCACAAGATCTACGGCAGGCTGGAAGCGGAGGAGGGAAGGAGGGAGGGACGGAGGGAGGAAGGGAGAGAGAGAGAGAGAGAGAGGAGGGCCGGGAGTGTGCGGCTCGCACACCCTGCTGTGCCCAGGTGCGGTACTGCAGGAGATGCGCCTCCGCGCCCGGCTCCGGGGGGCGCAGGACCTGCCGCGGGGTGATGGGTTGGCCCTTAGAATGCCGACCCTTGGCTTTTAAACGTGACATCGACTCCCATGTGTGTCTCCTCGGCACTGTGTCTGTGTGTCTGTGCGGGGGTGGTGGTGTAGAGTAGCCCTTCGCCCTGTTTTGGGGGTAGGCGTGGGGCGAGCGCCGCGGCGGGGCCCCGCACTCTGGTGGCGATGCGGGAGCTGCCGGCGCCGCCCTGCAGCTGCGGGGGAACGGGAGAGCTCAGCCCGGAAAGGATTTTTTTCAGCCCAGTTTGCGGCTGCGGCGGGTGGCCGAGGTGCGGTAGTTGAGTAGTGCTGGAGAAAATCCCGGTAACTCTTTGTTCGGCGCCGTGCGTGTAATTACTGGATAATCACAGCCGGTGCCCGAATAGACGGAGGGAAACATCTGATGGACGAAGTTTAGGCCAATTAAAAGACCCAGAAATCGTTCTTTTCAAGATGAAAGTGGGTTTTCAAGACACTGATACCTCTGAACTGTCGGAGGAGGGGAAGTGCTCCTGCCGTGCTGCTGACTCCGCGGTGCGGGTGGGGAGGAGAGGCGTGTGAGTGTGTATGTGTGAGTGTATGTGTGTGTGTGCCCCCTCCACACCGCCCAAGCCCCGTTCTGGAAGTGCGCGGATCCCGAAAGGCTGAGGAGAGGCAGCGCGACTGTGTGGGAGCTGAACTCAGCCTCCCTCTTTAACATAGGCTCGTCCTCTGCATTGCATCCAAGCCTCAGCGATTTGCTGTTCGGAGACTGCAGATTTGCATAGCCCTGCTCCTCGCAAGCATGCTTATTTTTATTTATTTATTTTTTTTCCCAGCTTCTTTCATAAGGGTGCACTATTCTCCCTGAAAACATCCTCGGGTGTTACTGTCAATAGCCAGACCACTGAGATTGCCGAAGCAGCCTGATTATTGTCTGGCGGCGTGTGCGAGTGTGTGAGTGTGTGTTAGCGAGTGTGAGTGTGTGTGCGCGCCGGGAGAGAGCTCGCTCGGTGAGGGCTCACCAGTTTGGAGATGAATGGAGGGAAGAGCAGCAGTTTGATTTTTCTCTGCTTTCCCAGCGCTGGCTGATGGAGTGGCACCCCCTTTTCTCTTTCTTAGCAGAAATGTGGCATGATTGGCTACACTGTGGATTACTGAGGATGGGGGAATGCTTGGCTTTCTCGTAGACCTTGCAACTGTGGAGTATTGTTAATGAGCACCAGCCCCGGGAAAGCTGAAACTAACGATTGTTTGGGCGCGGGGCTTTTCCCCACTTCCACCTCTTTGCGAAGGCTCTAAACTGCCTGGATTCTCTGACTATGTCTCGGATTGTTTTGGGTAGAAGAAGACCTGGAGAAAAGGATCCTCATAGGCTTTCTCAAAGGGAAGAGATGGCTCGCCTGGTGCCGTGAGCTGCAGCCAGCGCCGTGTGCGAGTGTGCGAGCGCCTCTGCCCAAAGTTTGCCTCCGTTGCTGTGGCTGCTGCTCCTCCCGAGGACGCCGCGGGCCGGCTCGCCGAGCACCGGAGGATGGGGGTGCTCCTTAGGGGCAGCCCGGAGCCGGGACCCGCCAGCAGCGGCAGCAGCAGCGCCGGCGGCCGCTTGGCCCTGCTCTGGATAGTCCCGCTCACTCTCAGCGGCCTCCTTGGGGTGGCGTGGGGGGCCTCCAGTTTGGGCGCTCACCACATTCACCATTTCCACGGCAGCAGCAAACATCATTCAGTGCCTATCGCTATCTACAGGTCACCGGCTTCCTTGCGAGGTGGACACGGTGGGTTCGGGTGCCGCTCGGTCCCTGTGCGGTCGGGGGCGCGCCGCCCCGCAGAGGTCAGGCGCGGGCTGCGGCGGCGCTTGGGGGGAGGATGAGGAGCACGGCGGAGAAGGAAGGGCTGGGCTGCGGGGCCGGGCCCGCCGGGAGCCCGTCGGGCGGGATCCGGCCCGTCCCGCCGCTCCCGGTGGGGCGGGGGGCTCGGCGTGTCCCAGCTGGGCGGAGGATGCTGCCGGGGCATCCCCTGGTGCTGGCGGCGTGCCCGTGCCGTGCTCCCCGCCGGCTCGGCGGGCGCGGGGCAGGCGCTGGAGCGGAGGCTCTCCCGCACCCCGCCGCTCCCTGCCCCGCCGCAGAGGGAGCCGCCTGGAAAGCCCAGCCCGGAGGCCCCCGGCTGGGAGTGCCCCGCCTCGTTTCCCCCCAGCCTGTCCCCTCCCGGCCCCGGTGCGGGGACACACGCTCAGGGCAGGGCGCCCGAGCACCTCGGCGCGGAGCGAGGGGCAGGGAGGGAACCGGTGCGCTGCTGAAAGCGCTGGTGATGGTGGTGCTGCTTCCAGTTCATTACCTTGGTCCAAAGTCGCTGAACTAAAGCAAAGGTCAGCTCATTATGCTGGGGATCGGGGGAGCGGTAAGCGCTGAGACACTGAGGGAGGCGATGCCCACTGTAGCGGGCGGCAAAGGGACGGAGATGAAATTCTTTCCAGGTGCAAATACATTTTGCTTAAGAAAGACAGTGCTCCGGTAGTTAGTTTGTGAAGTGACAGGAAGCTGCTTCAGTGCCTTTTGGAGAGCCCCGTGTAGTTCTGTTTTTGCACACAGATCGTGAGAACCTGGACATCAATACATGCAGAATAGATGCGCATATATATGTTCGGTAGTACCAAATGCCGTCAAAAAAAGCATAACACCAGACTGTGTTTTAAGGATTTAAAGCTTCCCTTTGTTTCCGAGGGAGAAAGAGAAGAAACCCCTTTGTTGGTTTCTGATTAGATTATACAGCTTCATTCTTCTTCATTTTCTCGTGTTGCCTTTCTTCATTTGCACGACTATGCGATGTCATTTACAGGCTTTGCAAAGTGAAAAACAGATCTTGTACTTAACCTTTGCTTCTCTGTGCAAGATGACCTAGTTGCAGGCAGGAGGTAGTTAGGAATTATTGGATTTTTCCCAGTGATTAACAATGCTAGTATTGGTGGAAACGGGAGCATTGTTTACCTGAAAACTCCCACTGTGTGCTAAATACTCTCTGATACATAACTGCTAGAATAGATGAAGTGCACAGAAATGCCTCTTCTTAAGCATTTTATTATTTTCTAAAAACTTATATGGCTGGTCTAATTAAAACCAAAACAATTGAGAAATTCAGGCCACCACTCTGTAGTGCACTTGAGGCAGTGCAAGATTGAGAATGCTTCATGTTCTGTAATGTATGTGCTACAGGGAAGAACTAAAGATGTATGTGTGTGCACTTACATGTATATTCTTACTGTTCTCAATTTCTGCCCATTTGTGATTATCATGTAGGGGCTTGTTATTCGTTTGAGGAAAGGCTAAAAGGATGAAGGGAAAAGAAACATGATTGTAAAGGTACCAGCTACAATTCCTTAGAAAGCATTTTAAAATCACACCTTTTGCCAGAAAACATTACCTTGGACCCAGTCAAAGGGTGACATGTAAAAAGGCAAGCTTCTCAGAAGAAATAGGTCTTGTTAAAGAAAATTAAATATGAAGAGGTGGAGCTGCCACTTAAGGACTTCATAAGAAAGCCCAGGAGCCTCTCCAGAAGTTAAGTAGCTGATTTTATGAAAAGAGGGATGTTCTCTGTCATAAGGTGGCATTTCAGAATATTTTGTTTTATGACTCTGCTTTCCTGTGCTTGTGAGAAATTCTGCTATCTGACAACATTTTAAAACATTAAATTCTTTTTGTTATTAATTCTTCAGAGAGGTATTCCCATTTGCTTCTGTAAGCCTGACAGAAGCATTTCTGTCTCAGGCTGAGCAGTGTTGGGCACAGTTCTTGTGGAGCCCAACACTACATTTCTAAGCATCTGTCAGAGGGAACTGGGTGAGGGAGAAGGGAGTGTGTGTGTGTGTGTGTGTGTGTGTGTGTGTGTGTGTGTGTTTGCTCCTTACCTGCTCCACTCCAGTGTCCCTAGCCCCTGCTGATTTAGCTGGGTGAGAATTTGCTTCTCAGGCTTGTATCCTTCAATCTTAGCTCCATTCAGTTTTGCAGGTATTTTATTCTAGTCTAAAACAATTATACATTAAAAAAATAATAGTTTTTATGGTGACCTCAGAGCAGCTTTTTTTGTTACTTTGTCAGCTTTTTGCAGCATCATACCTGCTAAAAGTAGAAAATAGCTTTTAGGGCAGGTCAATTAATCAATCCCAAATGGAAGCATTGCTCTCTAATATGGTGAATTAGAAGTGTGAAAGAAAGGAGAAATAATCACTTTGTTCAGGCACTCAATAAACGTCACGACAGTCCCCAGACATCCACACCCTTTCCCTTTACCCCAGCACTGGCTAGCCCTGACACCCCCCACCCTCTTGGGTTTATGTTTTTTTAATCTTTCAGTTTTCCTTGAGCCAACACAATTTCAGCTAGTAGTATAAGCAAAGCCAAAAGCCCAGCATGGTTGGATTGCCTCCATTTCTTTTAAAAAAACAAACTACAATCTTGCTGCTCACATTCTCATCAGGTAATTTTGCTGGGATTTTGCTTAGGAGTGTGATCTCATGTGGTTTTAGTGGACAGTATTGTGCCTCACAGAGACATAAACAGAATCCCAACCAAGCAATTAGCTCATCATATTAGACAAAAAGTAGTTCAGCACACAGTCTTTTAGTACACTAAAAGTCAAAATTAAACGTCTTTCCAGCCTGGCCAAATGATTTTTCAATTTTGCTTTCTTACTTTCATTACATTCAAATGAAAGATGTGTGAAAGATGCAAAAGTTTAACCACAGGAAGGAATAGAAAAATAATTATGTGGATCATAACATTAACAATGTAAAGAGAACTACTGAGAAGTAAAAAACTAACATTCACAAATATAAATCATACACTGCTCAGCCGTCACCAGTAGTCTCTTGTAGCATGTGATTTATCTCCTTGATCCATTTAAAGAGGTGGCTATTGCTTTTGCAAACTATGGTTTTTTGTTTTTTTTCTCTAGGAGAACCAGTTCATACTCTAGATTACAAAAGCAGGGATGGTCCATGGCAAAACCCATAAAAAGGGAAAGAGGTTGCAACTTCCTTGGTAACTTTAAATGAAGAAAGACTGTTTCTTTAAGAATCCAGGAACATGATGGATCATGTGTGAAGGGAAAATTGCATGTTGAATATGTTAAAAGTGTAGCCATATGGATGGCTGTCATCATTCTCATTCACTTCTGCCTTCCTGCAAACACTTCTTTACTGTCTACTCTTTTATGGCTCCCCAATTCAGTTATCAAAGGACAAGCACAATGTGTCCATTTTTGATTGCTTCTCCTTTCTGTGCCCTCAGAATCTTGTTGAGGCTAAATACATACTGATTCTGGTGGTTTTTGTTTGGTTGGGTTTTTTTGTTTTGTTTTTTTTTTATTTTATTTTAAATCTGTGAGAATAGGAACCAGGAGGTGAATTATGAAGTCTACATGTGCTTGGAAAGAAAAGGCAAAAACGGGGAGGGAATAGGGTGCACACGCTGACAGGCAGAACAGAAAGAGCTAAGCTCTATGTGCAGTAGGGGTTGTGCAGTTAAGGGCCTGAGTTAACTGGTGCCAGAAGAGATTTGACACAATGAGGCTTAGGACCAATGTGTGGGCAAGGATTTAGGCGGAGCAGAGACAGTCTGAAGTAAATGGAATGGGGACCTGGGAGCAGATCTTAAGAAAGTGGCAGTTTGGGTTGGTGCTAGGGGCCTTTGTGGTGGAACAGTAGAGGGATTTAGGAGGTTGAGCTTCAGCAGCCAAGTTCCTGAGCACGAAGACCGGGTTTGTGGAAAATGAGAGTTTCGAGAAATAAAAATTGTTTTGGAGCTGAGAGATGAGGATGGTGTGTTACCACAGCATATCCACTCCTTCCGTGTTTTCCATCCAGAGCATGATGTGGCAGCAGGGACACACATATTGATCTCCCACTCCTGAGCTAGGCCAGCTTCTTCCAGGCTCTTGCTTCACCATTGCTGGTAGAGCTCATGTGCTCTGGATTCACCCAGATGATGTCCATTTGGAGAGACTTCTGTAGCAGAGTCCTCAACTCACTGGTACTGGAGTATAAAGCAGCCTGGTTAGGCAGCCCTTGTTCAGGGAAGATGCCTGTTGAACTCCACAGGAGTTTTCACCAAGTAAGAACTGCAGGACTAGAATTGCAGCATGGCAGTGAAATAATTTATATCACCATTGTGAAATATATGATGCAGACAACTTTGAAAGATGTCCCTATGATGTATAGAAAACACTTTATTTTTGTAAGAAAATCCCATCTTATTAGTGTAGGTAAAATAATTTTATGGCCTTTTACTATCTTTTTAATATACTGGAATTGTTATCTTGGTATATAAAGATAATAGACCAAATACTTTTAGGGATTAGGATAAATGAAATGACAATTTTGTGCTTATGTTGCACAAAAGAGTTATATTTTAATTAAAACATCAAATGTAAATGTTTCCAGATGTTCAAAGCGTTGTTACTCAGTGTGATGTTAGAGGTAGAGGTGAAAAAGTCTCATTTTCATCTTATAATTGCCTTTTTAAATGTTATTTCAAACCTGTTTGTATATCGCAATCTTTTTAAATGCCTCCTTTTCATTCACAGATTTTCCAATACATACTGACTCTCTTGCTCTGAGTACTTCTTATAGAAAACATTTAGACATTTTCAGGTTTTAAGACTGTGAAGCATAGTAGCTTTCTCAATGCCTTTAAATTATATAAATTTTATATCCCCTTTCAAAATTCCCAATATGCTCCATCAGTTATTTTCTCCATCAGCTGCCAAAGTATTAACATCAGTTGGAATGGAATGAATAACAAAGCAATCTCAGTCAGCATAGTGGTTAATTGGCTGTGCAGTTGGATATGCATATTAGGAAGTGGGGTTTCTATATTATTATTTCTGTCAGTATGGCTTGTCAAAGAGGCACACAGTCTTCAGCAGGACTGGGGACAGTCTGCAGCACTGTAATCAAAAGTGGAATGTTGCCCATGGATTTCTGATAAGCATCTTTATACAAGTCCCACTGCCTTGGTACATGCATAGCTATTGATTGACTGGGGTGCCTTTACAAGAGCTAAATAAATAACAATGCTGTTGTCACTTATCAGCAGCACCACTTTTGCCTCAGCCTGTGGTAACCATGATTTTTAGATTTAAAGCATGTCTATTGTCTTTTAATCAAATACTGTTTGAAACAAGTTATCAGAAGAAATTAATTTAGCATTCAATGCAGTGTACTTCCCTGCTGTTTCTAATGTTCAAAGATGGATTTTTTTCTGATAGCGAAAAGTTGACTGGGCTTTAAAGGGAAATTTCCTTCTCTCTCTTCTTTTTCCAAGGAAGAACTTAGTAGACAAAACTACTCTCCCCAGTGTGATTTAAGCACAACTAATTCTGCAGTTCTAATATTTTCTCCCCTTTCTCACCCAGATGGTCATTACCATGGCAAACCAAGCTTGATTATTTTGATTTCAATAGATCACACAGTTTAGTTCACTGAAGTTTGTCTTTTGTCTTTCCTTGGTCAAAGTTTGCAGTAGTTCTTAACCTTTCTGAGTAATCAAGATGACATTGCTGACCTCCTTCTTGTCTTTCCCCAGACTCAGTTAATTTATCTTTCTGTGATTAAGTTTGATGTCCTCATGTCTATCTCAGTATCTGTAATGCATTTTTCTAAGCTAACAACTTCCTTTCTAGTTTGTAAATACAGTGTAGGCAGAGCTGATAGATCTTGCTGTGATAATAAGTTAACTTGTGAATATAGCTGTGATTGTGAGGAGAATGGAGTAGTCTAATTTGATGAAAGAAAGTTTATTATAAATAAAACCACTGTTCTATACAATTAAAAGCAACAAACAGAGAGGGGCCATGTACTTACCACCATTTAGCTATTATTTTCCTTTTGAACAGCTACATGGATGTCTGAAAGAACCTTCCCTGCCTCTCTCTCATGTCTTTATATACATTTGTGCCCAGGCATGTGCACATATCACAGTTGTTTTGTGATAAGGAGAAAATAGTCCATAGAGGTGGGTTGAAAAAGAGAGTTTCTCTAAGAGCTGAAAATGTAAAAAACTACTCAGTGACAATAGTCATTAACCATAGATGCAACTGGTCAGAACAATAGAATTAATTATTCCTTTCCCCATTAATTGACTGAAAAAAATGAGCCCGTGAAATAAAGTGGGAAAGGAGGAGAGAAGAAAAGGTGCTGCTGGATGTCACTCCATAGGACTGGGATAAGTTGGTAAGGAGGGTGCCATGGTTAGAAGCGGTCATCATCTCTGACCTGTGATTATTGAATCACTGTAGAAAAAAAATAATTCTGGATTTCTGAAAGCACTGAAATGGTCCAATCCATCAAACAGCCCAGATAAAGGATGTGACTGGCTCATGCACTGTAGGTGGCCTAAAAGTCCAAAAGTGTTTTTTTTCTGGGCCTTAGTTGACAAAGAAATTGTGCTTATACAATAAGTACATCATATCTGGGATCCTGAATCCCAGAAGGCCAGACAAGGTTGGAGCTGAGGCAGAGTTTACCTGGAAGGTGAGGAATGTACATAGTCTTTTTGTTTGTTTGTTCCACATATTTGAACTGTAAGTAGCACAAAGACAAGTCTTCCTTTAAGATCCATAGCTAGGTATATCCTGAAGAGCTTGTTGCTCAAACATGGAGAGACAGAGGCTCAGCAACAGAAGATTTGCTCAGATCCTTCTAGCAGGGCCTTAGCAGGGGATGCCCTTGGACAACTACTCCAAAATGTTAGAAATGTTAACTCTTTCTTCAGTTCTCTTTCACCGCAAAGAAATGCCAACAAGCTTCTAAAGCAAACTGACTGCTTTCTAAATGTGTTCTTTTATCCTTGAATATCTGCAACTGAGTTAGGGCTTCTCTAATATACTTAATTAATTCAGTTCATCTGCATTTGTAAAATAAAGAAGAGCAGAGAATGACTAGACTTGGAGAAATTTCAAAAAAACATGAGAAAGTTTCTTTACCTTGAAGAAGAATCAGATATGGTCTTAATCTGTGTTTGCATTGCTGAATCACTGGAGTTGGTTGCTTTTCTCAGTGACAGCAGCTCTAGAGCCCTGGGAAGTATGTGGAGAGGAGATGGGGACAAATTGCACAGGCATGGCTCCCCCTGACTGACCAGTGGAGATGAAAAGATGTGAAGGAACTGAGTGCTATAAAAGGCACTGTTTCTAATTGTTGATCAAAGCCTGATTTGATTTTATTGAGGTCAAACCCAAAATTTCCACTTCATGACATGATTTGTTTTGCCTCTGTCAGATGCAATGTATCTCAAGCACACAGCGCTTCTGTCCTGGTCCCCCTCCCTAAAACAATGCTGCCTAAACTGTGAAGAAAATATTGCAAATAATAATGCAAACACGTGTATTTTCGGATTTTTTGATGCAGTTAGTGGATTTGTTCACTTTATTTCACATGACAAGAATTATGAGGGAGCTTTCAGCAAATATAATGCATTGCCGTATTTATGGAAAACATATGAGCATGAATTGAATCATGCTGTTATTTTGGGTTTGGATAGTCAGTGCCCACAGAGTGGAGTTTAGAAGTTGTGACAAAGCAACAGATGTGAGATTAGCCCCTTTGGCTGTGTCTAAATGGATGCATCCTAAAATCCTGGTGTCCCAGTTGGTAAAAACATTCTGTGGCACTCATCCAAGCCCCATCTTTCCACTCATCCTCTTCTCAGGCTGGCTTGTGTTTGCAGTTTGCCTTGCTGTGGATTTTAGATCTGCCTGGGGCATGCACCCCCAACCCTGACATTCAGAGCAGCTCTCAAATACTGCTGTTGATTACTCTAAAAAAATAGAAATTCTGTGAATGTCCTCTTCCTAAATAACCTGTTATCTCAAGTGAGGCTGAATAGAACATTACATGGGCAAGAGAAGGTGAGGGTAAAGAATACACTTATTTTATTGCTTAAAAGCTTTTCCAAGCAACTTTTTATTTCTTGGAAATTCTACTGAACTTGTGGGAGTATGACTGCTCCTGTTATACCTCATCAATTCAAAGACTTTATTTTTCGAGTCCTATGTCTAAGAAACTTGCAATATGGTAGTGTTAGAAATTGTTGGCTAGAAGGTGTTATGTACGAGAGTACATAGGCCAAATGATTATTTTGCCTGTGCTGACTTCTAATGGGAACCCAGTCATAACTAAGATTGAAGCAAGAACTAATTTTGTAATGAGGATTTTTAACTTTTATAGCATTTTCTCACATTAGCTCTTGAAGCTTCTTTTCACTACTCAGCACAATTTGACAGCTTTAGCTGTTGTCTGATGTGAGTGTAGTAAAATCCACTGTATGGCATTCACAGAGGGAACTTGGTTAAGAAGGAGTAGTAGCAACATAAATTTGTAGCAACAACAGCCAAAACAAGCATTTCATTTTGATGTTTGACTTTCTTACTGTGCAAAACACTGCAAAACTGCAGTTAAGCATGCAGATAAGAGGAGTTATTGGTCTGCTAAGAAGAACGGTGGCCTGTAACCCAGACACTTAAATTTCAGTACTAGCTAGCAGTGGTTTTGTCAGTTGTATGATTATCTAAATGAAAATGCAGCTCCCATACAAACCTGCAGAAGCTTAGCTTCAAAGAACCTGAGGTCAGCAAAGGTAAATAATTAAACTGGAAAAACCACGTGATATATCTTCTATATATCAATACAGACAGCTAGGACGCTGATATAAATCAGAAGTGACTCAGCTAAAGATTCCTGAGATCCTATATATTCATTGTTCTTGCATAAAAATGGATAACATTTCCATGCCAGGAAGCTTACAGACTTTGTAAAGGTGGTTTCTGTGAAATCAGTGTATCCTATATTGGTTTTGCTGGCACTTGATATAGGGATGAATATCAGTGTTTCAGTACAAGGTCACTGCTGGAGATGTGAGAAAGACTGCTCATAGTTGCAGTGGTGTGACTAAATAAATAACTTGCAATTTTGTAAAAATTTTTTGTTTATTTCAAGTAATTAACTTGAGCTCAGCTGGCTGTTTGATAATCACTCTCTTCCTTATTTCCTTTTTCCAAATGTAATTAACTGAAATGGAAGAAAAACTGAAAAAAAAATAAATTATATATATAATCTAGGAATAAATTTACATGTGCATACAGTGTGTGGTGGTACTTTTGTATTCTGTACGGGTCAGTTAATTGACAAGTATAGTTTGCAGAAAAAGGAAGATCAGAGGGAGAATATGAGCAGTCATTATTGCTAAATGAGACTTAGTGTAAATGAGTTCAACATTTCTAAAATCCTCTGTTTCTGTCATGTGGAAAACTAGCACCTGCATTTACCCTTGTCCTGCATATGCACTGCTGTCTTTCCAGCACTGCTGCCTACCTTGGCACAGGCTTGTCTGGATTAGCTATTCCTGTTTCACAGAGAGGATCTGAGACACAGTGAATCAGCTTTGCATTCACCTCCTCTTGAATGACTGAAAGAAATCACCCCCTGGCCAAATTTGCCACCTGAAAATTCCCTCTGTGTCCCTTGTGCACTTGCCCGTGATGTAAAGGCTGGATCTGGGGCATGACCAGAGTGTGTAACACCCTGTTCTCCACTGGCACAGCTTAGAGCAGATCCCACGCTGGCTCAGCGTATGCTGACCTTCAGTCATCCCTCTGTGAGCAATTCCTTGGGCAAGGCTCTTCCCACTGCTGCATGTCAATCCAAAACCAACACAGCGCAGGTTAAGGATTATTCTGCCCTGCCTTTGCTTGTATTTGTTAATGAGCAGCCATGTGTTTTTACCCGGGAATACATACAGCTTTGCCTGCTTAAATGTGAAAAGCATCTCTCCATAAGTCATACAGCAGCCTGGAATGGGAAAATGAATGAAAGAGTTCTGCGTTGCCATTTCATTCCATTGTGCTGTGCCAATGCTAAGATCCAGGAGCGTTAAAATAATGTGCTAGTTACTGAACAAATACCACTCTTCCTTCCTCTGCTGTGCTGGTCGCACTGTGGAATTCACAGAAATGACATATGGAAATAAACCAAAACAGATAAAGGTGTATGCAAAGACATGCCAGGGGACAAGAAGAAAAGGAAAATGAGTTGACCAGACATCATACCTTAGTTTAACATAAACAGACATATTTTCTCCTTGTGGAAATTTCTGTGTTTCCCTCACCGCTCCTCCAGGAGTAACTCCACAGGTATCTGGTTTGATTTTTATAGAGCTACTGTAATTTTTTTTGATGTAGAAAAGGGCTAAAATATGGATCTATGTGTGTGGTAGAACACCAAACTTTGAGCTCTCATGCCATAACAGACGAGCTTTGCCTGTCTTTTTGTATAAGTAAAATCTTCCCAAACTCCCCATTATTGCTTACATTTTTGTGTCCATAAGAGGGGCAGTTCCTTTAAATATTGTTCTCTGCTTATCTTGTAATCTCAGTTGCTCATGATATCTGATGTCTATTAAGTGAGAGGGCCAGTCATAATGCATTGAGTCGAGATTTGAACTAGTAGTTTCACCTCCTGTCATTTTGTTTTACAGATATTGTTTGCCATTTAAATGTTCCCTCTCCATGTAATTGCTCTGGATGTTTGAATGTTGGCATCAGTAGGGAAAGTATTTTCTCTCTATTCCATGAGTGAATGTGAATGAGGTGAGGATTTCATTCAATGAAGACAGCTTTGTTGAAAAGGATTAGTTGCTTTCATTTACTGTAGGACTGTTAGCATAATTAGCAGTTCATCTGAATGATTTCACAGGCCATTTTTCATGACAGTGACTGGGCCAAGACTTTCTAGATTGCAGTGAGACTGTCTGATTTATCATGTGCAATATCCGCAGATATGAGGAACCAGCAGTCATAGAAAGAAGGTCAGCAGTAACTTTCTTTCATAATTTTTTAAAAATAATATGTCAAGTAGCATGTCTTTTATTTCTTATCTTAGTGGATGTTGCAGTTTTTAATATTTTGTATCATGGTGGCATCTAGAAATTTCAGTCAGAAGTTGTGAGTCCATTGTGCTAAGCAGATGGATTGAATAGAAAAAGACATGAAAGCTGAGGAAATAATCACTCTTTACTGCTGACAGTAGTCTTCAGGGTAGGTTTCAAAATAGCTCAAGAGCTGTGTAAAATTAATAAGCTGTTCCCCATGTACTGAAATCCTTTTTCATATTATACTAGCATGAGCGATCTCTGTAGAGAGGGCTGCAAATAAGAATTGCAAGAGGATAGGGCTGAAGATTGTCCCTAAAAGTCCAGATTTTACTGGGTGCACAGTAACAATATGTACCAAAATATTCTGGATGGAACTTGTCCACTACAAAATCTCTGCATTTATGCAGTCTGTTAAGTTTCTCATAACAAAGTTTATTGGGCATAAAATTCGAATCACTGTCCTTTTGTTTCTTTGGCATCTTTATAATTTTGTTCACTCATAGCAGGAAGAGATGAGAAACCAGGGAGCATTACTCTTATCTAATAGAAATGTAATGTTAATGAGATATTTTAGTAGATCTTGGAGGTACTAGGCAAATTTGTATTCTCTGATGTAGAAAGATATTTTCTCAGGCTCTAGATCTGCAGTGTGGTATTAAATGTTTAATTTTGTTGAGGCATTTTTAATTTTTTTTTTCCATACAGTATAGGTTCAGTGCATATATACAGTAGAAAAACTAAAAATAAAGGTGTAGCACTGAATCATAATTAGAAAGGGAAAAAAGCCACTACCTGTCATGAAGAAAACCCTGGAATAATAAATGCCACCATCGCATTTTACTGCTATCATAAATAATTATTCAGCACATGTCCATAGGCTCAATTTATTATATCATATTCACTTAAATGTGTTTATGAAATGATCCTTCTGCACACACACACATTTTATCAAATTTTAGATTCCTTGATAAATGGCACAGACCTTTTTTTTGCTATGTGGCAGTCTGTCATACCTCTAATCCAATTGTGAAATAAAGGTATTCTTAGATCTTCTTCTAATAGGCTATCCATCTTGCTACATTTATTCCTCCTTTGCTTATTTTCTTATGGAATGGATTAAGATTTAATAATGATGTATTTCCTAATAAACAGAGCTAGAGGACAGCTTATTCCATTACTTTAGATAAACCCTAGTTACATCTTCACTGGAGCCCATTAAATATTCTTGGACAGTACTTAGCAATGTATAAAAGGTTTCTTGTTTTTGATTTTAGCAGAGACATCAATCCAAATGTTCTGAGTTATATTGCATAATTGTCAAGGAGTTAAATATGCTGGTATAAATGAAGCTATAGTAGTTAAAATGTATTGGTGTATATCTAATATTTATAGATAACCTTTTTAAAGAAGTCAGGATGTATTGCCACGTTCAGTCATTCTATCTTAATTCTATATCATGGCCTCTGTGCTTTCTTTTGCAGTCAGCCAAAGACTCTTTAGAACATTTAGATTTCAGCTTTGCAGTTTTAATTATCTGATAAAGAGTATTAAATTGTGTTAAGGGAAAAAACAATTACAATTTCTCAGTAAATTCATATCTTACTAGTAGTTTTCCAGGAAATAGAATCCAAGATTGTAACAGATTTGAGAGAAGAGCCTCTCCAGTTCCCTGCTTGTCCTTTCCATTTCATTTGAGTCTTTAGGTAGTGTTACCACTGGCACTCAATATTGCTAATTCAAATTGTTGTGTTTTGGCCAGTAAACTTGTTTTTGGGTCTTATTTCAATACACATAGATTGTGGCAGATTTACTAATGCAGTGGTATTATATACAATAGCCTCTCTCTGACATCATTATTCAGATAGCCTGAAAATAAAAAATTAAACATAGGCAAACTTTAATGTTGTATGAAGTTTCTGCATCTTGTGTTCATAGTGATTGAATGAGCCACGTCCTCACCAGCTCAAAGTGCTGCCAAGCTGTGACTTTCAGGTCTTTTCCTCAGGCCTGGCCCTGAGGTGTGTGTGTACCAGGAGATACAGAGGGTGCTGCTCACTCTGGTCAGAAACACCTAGGTCAGATCCTTTCCTGACAGATAGCTGGAAGCTGTAGTTTGCAGTGTTCCATAAGCACACCTTCCAGGATGGTTGCCAGTAAGGTTTGGTATCTGCATTGCTTTTAAAAGCGTTTGTGCTGGCAGACCTGTTGAAGACACTGAACTCTTCAGATGTCAGTGAGAGTCATCTTAACAAAGGTGTGATTGCACCAGTGGATAAAACTTTTCTTCATTGCTACAAACTCCAGAACCAGGAGAACATTCCTGGTGTGTCAGGGAACTACAGCTCTCCTTCCAGCCTGACCAGCATCCCCAGCTGGTAGCTGAGGAGGGAAACTAATGCCTCACAAGATACGGACAATCTTGTTTAATTTAAGAAAGGAGACAAAGGGATTTCACTGCTGCTTGTTTTATGTTCCTGGGAATCTTATGTAGCAATAGAGTCTTTAGTGGATAAAAATTGTATAGGGTAAACACTATTGCCCAGACAGGCAAATGAATTTTCCCTGAAGTGAAAGCGACACATGTGAAAATATTATCCAGGTATTTTAGCAATTTAAAGGATGTCATTTTATATGCTGGGTATTTCTTAAATGTTCCATTAATTTAAAAACTCTCTATGTAAATGCTAATTTAATTAAAATGTCTTTGTATTTTAAATATAAATGAAAACAAAAGACTAAAGCCTTGCTGAAAGTTTGCATGGACCACTACTTATGCATAATTTTTGTTATCTTCTCCAGCAAAGTAATTTTTTTTTTCTTTAAATGAACAGTATGCAGGAGCATTTTCTGTCTCTTCTTTTAAAATTTCTTATAACAGTATTTTTGACAGGCCACTTTTGCTTTCAGAATTAAAATTTCCCCCACAAATGGTTAGTGAAAATAACAAAACACTGTCTTTTAACTTGGTAGGCATGATGATGATACCAGTTGGCATTTAGCTGTCCCATATACTAATTCATGCATGTGAAAAAAAAATATTATATTTAGAATTTTTTGTCTTTTATCCAGTCCCTATCAGAAAAGATGACTTTAAATGAAAAACAGTTGTAAATTTTGGTTTTCTTTTGCAAATAATTCTTTATTGAGCGAAGAAAGTAATGTTTCGCCTCCTACGTAAATATGCTTTTCTGAAAATACACCTACATAAGGGCCAAGTCAGTCATTTTCAGGCATGGTAAATATGGTAATTTGGGAGCCTTCAAGGAGGGTAGAGTCTGCAGAAAAGGCAGACTATCCATGGGTTTGTGTGGAAGTACCAGATACTCAAGTTTCACCACAAATAATACTATTCCCTTGTTCAGCTAGTTTCCTGGTTGTGCTATAAATCTTCAGCTGTCTTCACTCGTCATCTTTGGAAACCTGTGCTGGATTCAAAATTATGGGCTTTTTAAGCAGACTTGTGTGTATATGGATGTATTGCCCGTGTGTGCATATATGGATGTATTTGTGTGTCTACATTTTCCTTTTAACAGGAATTGTGTCACGATTCAAACCCAGGCGCCAAGCAAGGCTCGCACTCACTCATGCACTCACCACCACCAGTGGCATGGGGGAGAGAATCAGGAGAGTTAAAGTGACAAAATTAGTTCAAGATAAAGAGAATTTAATAAGTAAAGTAAAAGTCTGCATGCAAGCAAAGCAAACCAAGGACTTTTTCCACCCCTTCCCTTCCCATGGGCAGGCAGACAGGTATAGTCATTCCCAAGACAGCAGGGCTTCATCACATCTAACAGTGACTTGGGAAGACCAACACTATCCCTCCAAATGTCCCTCCTCTTCTTCCTTCCTCCCCCAGTTTAATATGCTGAGTGTGATGCCATAGGATATGGAATGTTCTTTTGGACATTTAACTATGTCCCCTCTCAATTCCTCGTGCATCCCACTGCTGGCTGGTGGGGTGGGGTGAGGAGCAGAAAAGGTCTCAGCTGCATGTTAGCCCTGCTCAGGAACAACCAGAACACCCCTGAATTACCAACACTGCTACCAGCACAAATCTAAACCATAGCGCCATAGTAAGTGTTAGAAAGAAACTGAGCTCTATTTCAGCCAAAACCAATACATATTGCAAGCACTGACAATAAGACATTATTAAGATAGCTGAGGTAGAAATTCAGCTGAAATGTTTAATTAACCAGATACTGATCTCTTGTATCCTTAAAAATTAGACTTCATTTACGTGTGTCTTCTCTCAAAGGCTGCCTTTGTATACAAAGGTGTGATTTCAGCTTTCTGTGTGTCCCAAGTATGACTATTCCCATGGAGTACTTGACCAGAGCAGGAGTGGGGAGTTTTATTTCCAGTTGTTCTGAGGCTCTCCACTGGTAAGTTAAAAATTCCTCTCTGCCTCCTGTAGGACTGGTAATTAGCATTGTCTGGGGTTGTGGTTGGAGACGGAGATGACATGACCCTCTGTGATCTATCTGACAAAAACTTCTTCATTATCCTGAACCCTTCTTAAGTAGAGGGTTTGAATTCCCTGGCTCATGACAGCTGAATTATTGGGAGTTTGGCCCTCCCAGCTCTCTGGCCAGTGGATGTCTGCAGCTTAGGATGAAACATCATTGGGTGAAATTCCGATCCTATCCTATCCTATCCTATCCTATCCTATCCTATCCTATCCTATCCTATCCTATCCTATCCTATCCTATCCTATCCTATCCTATCCTATCCTATCATTGTACACCAAGGGGCCTGTTTATTGAACCAGGCTAATTGAACTGAATTTCTTATCAAAGGCTGAATTAATTGCTTAGCTACAAGCTACAAGCTTGTGCTGTGATGTGACAGGTAACAATCTTGAGTAAAATATTTCATGAATGAATGGATAAGGAATAATATTCTGTAATTATTATTTAAAAAGAGAATATTTATTGTTCTTAGGTCAGGAATTTGCAACAGTGTAATCCACTGCTTTAAAATGGTTCAGCAAGAGTATCAGGATATGATTTCTTCAGGAATTTTTATGTCTTGTTTGACTGTGCAGGAATTTCTCATTTCCAATTGCAACAAGCATTTCTTTTTCTCTAACAATAGAATATAGTAAAATATTAACTGGCTAATTGTGTTTTATCTTTCATATTTTAGTCATCTGTGGTGGAAATAACGAAGTAGATGCTGTTTTTATATAATTCCCATTGATACATAAGCATGGTTAAGAAGACAGGCTGAGTTTAGATCCAGATCTCCTATGGCTGAATTGACTAGCGGGAAACCTGAAATTGCCGCATGAGTTCAGAGCAATAATGACAAATAATTACTGTTTCCAGAAGGAAAACAAAAGTTTATAATTTCACATGTGCTATTAGTGCATGCACTACTGTTGCCTTGTGTACTGTGGTAAGAAGGATCTTTTCCTTCCCCTAGCTTGGGATATTTCTAAGTGCCTATGTAACCTAAAATTCTTTTTGGCTTTTTTCTACTTCATGTTCACAATCAAATTCTCTTGTAATGGGTGTTTAAGTGTCCATAGAAGAGTCAGCCCTGATATTCGTTTAGCAGAAGGAAGTGTCACCTGTGTGCATTGTTAAAGGCTTGTTTCCATTCGCGGGTCAGAAAATATTTTTTTTGCACAGCAGATAGGATAGAAAGTGCTATTTCCAGATTCCATAATCAAGACAAATACAACTGCCTGTTGCCATGCACCATATATTTTCCACATTATAGTAATGGATGCACTGCTGCCACCTGCTATGTCAGGACTTACAGCTAATTGGAATAAGTTATGTGTGTTCCAGTTACACTTACGGCCTATAAAAGGCTGCTTTGTCCTAAACTAGATAATAATTTTTGATGGATTTCCTTATGGTAGTAGATACTACTGTACTCTGGGGAGAACCATTGTTTTTCATAAACACAGGTGTTTTCTACACAAATTAAGGCTTTGGAGAGAATTCTTTCTTCCTGAGCTTATGCTGAGCTGTAGGTGATATTCAGTGAAGTGATATGACCTAAATCCCAGTGTAGTAAATCCTGAAAGGGACATGCACAGACTGTACCATCCACCTGTTACAGGATCCATGGGTCAGAGACAGAGACAACACACTCTTTCTGGGATCCATGCAACAACAACCTGTTTTATTGTTCAGATCCTGAAGTAAGAGATTCAAAACTCCCTCGTCTAGACAGCTGACTGGTCTGGCTTTAACACCACCCAGCTCCCTGGCCCATGATACATCTGCATTTAGGGCTGAATGAGACTGGCTGAGGGTACCTGTGTAGATTTGAATGTAATCTTTTCTTGTTCACCCAGGGATTTTAGTTCTAGGCTGGTTGAGTTTAGGGGACAGCTTCAGACCGGCTGTACTGTGGCATCTAGTCATGGCTTCTGCCTGAAAAACTGCTAAGTGTCCTGCTGCTGCTTTAGCTTTGGATCTTTGGTAGTTTCATCAAAAGCTGTTACATCCTTCAGTCCCTGAAGAAGGGTTCAGGCTATATGAATCAAAGGTGAGATAACTGCAGGGTTACGAAGCTCCCCTGAGTATACAAGGTGTACACTGTGCAGCATAGTCCACTTGACCTGCTGGGAACATGGCAGATCCTCTGCTGCCTCAGCTTCATCCAGACAGGTGGGAATTGTCCCCAGGATCTTACAAAATGTGTGACATTCCTCTCGTGCTTTCTCTGAATTTCTCTGCATTGTTTTTTTTTCACTGCAGTTGCAATCTCGTATTTTCTTGCCAGGTGCAATCTTGTCTCAGGGTATAACTGTGACTTCAAAAATCATAAATGTGGTACTTTATGGGTGAAAATAATTATTGGAATATAAATCTGACTAGAATTGGTGGCCGATGGTTGCAATCTAATTCTAAACTCACATAACAAGAGCTGAAGCTGTATGACTACCAGAGCACAGTATGTACAGGTTTTAAAATAAATTTGCCTATAGTAAGTGATTTATTACTTTTGAAAGATACCAGATCCCTATGCTTTAATGATTCTTTAATACTCCAGGGTTCCAGATTTGGCATGACAGAGTGACAAAGGGGATTAATTGTAAGTGATCCATTTTTGCTCCTGTGCTTAGTCTGAAGAGCAGGTATTTCATCAAGAAGCCTTACCTCTTCAGAGAGGACAAGTTCTTGCTTTTTCCTCTCAGATGCCTCATTTGGTCCCAAATATCGGGTCCCAAAATTGTGGAAACTACAAGTTTCATTCTTCAAACCTTTACTTTTCCTACTTCAAAAGTACAGTAATTTCATGATTATAAGCTGCACCTTTTTCCTTGAAGAATCCAGCCTACCCCAGTAGTGTGGCTTATATTCAGGTGCGGCTTATCTATGGACAAATCCCAGCAAAATGCCAACCCGGAAGTGAGAGCCAGCCGGGGAGGGTGCCTGGGGCTGCCTTTAAAGGCTTAGCTGGTCTATGAAAACTGTTGCAACTTGAGCACCTGACACCAATTTGTGTCTTTTACTAATTTGTTACTTTGTTACACATGGATCCTCCCTTTAAAAAAAAAAAAAAGTGTGGCTTATATTCAGGTGAGGCTTATATGTGGACAAATATCGTGGTCTACCCGGCTACTGGGAGGTGTGGCTTATAATCAGGTGTGGCTTATAATTGTGAAATTACTGTAACTGGAATGGCTCTTTTCCTTGTCTCTTTTTCTCCATGAACATTTTCCACCTCCTTTTTTAGATCAAATAGTAAGTGATCCTCAAGTCTATGGCCAATTATTGTAAAAACAGGCTAGCTATTCTGTAAAAGAAAATAGAGGAGTATATGATTATGCGCTATGAAAATATGAGAATATTTGAATTTGTATTTTATTCTGAAATAGTTTAGGACCTTTTAGTCCTCATCATGATGGCAATAAGGGAAAAAAATAGGGACATTACACAGAACATAAAATGATAGAATTTTTAATGCTGTGGATTTCTGTTGTACCCCTCCATATCCCATCTCAGTGTCATGACAATACCATTTACTGTTAGCCTAAGTAGTTATGAGAGTTCAGAAAACAAACTTCAGTCTCAGAGGCTTCTTGGGTCAGGAAGAAAAGAAAAAGAAAACTTCTCTGGTACCTTCTGGTAAAAGTATTTGCTTCTTGTTTGGTATCTCCATCAGATCATTGGAGAACAGTTTGACAAAACACAGGAAGATAAACCCTTTGTTTTGTTTTTTCTTTCTTTCTAGATGTATCCTAAGACTAAATCCATGAATTGAGCACGTGCACAGGAGGATGTGCAGATTTGTGAAATAGAACAGTCTTGTTAGTTCAATATAAATAGAAATTATTTCTTCTTGTTTTATTGTTTTCCTTTGTATAAATACTCTCTGATGACCTATTGTGGAATTATAGCTCTGGTTAAGTGTTGGTTTGTATTTTTAGTAGATAATTTTTGTATACAAACTTGATTAGATAATTTTTAGAAGGAACTAGGATGTGAAATGCATGAGCCACCTTAGCAAAATTGGTGCAGCTCTTTATTGGTAGTCTGGGCAGCCTTAGCTTTTTCGTACAGTAGGTTTTGGCATGTATAAGTGTTAGTAGAAATGGTTATTAGCCTAAGATTGACAATGTCTTGGCTGTGATTAATCATTTCCTTTAAATGGGATTAATAATTTTCCTCTAAATGTGTGTTAATCAAAGACTTAGTTATTTTTTAAAAAAACTGAAGGATTTGAGAAATGCCCTTTGTCTTTGATCATCTCTTAAACTTGTAATTAAAAATATCTAAAGCTAATAAAAGTTTTTTTCCTCCAAAAGTTCACCAAAATGGAATACTCTAGCGAGATTAATTAATCTTTGCTCTTGCTGAGAGCAGAGTGTATAGACTTGGAAGAGTGAGAGTTGCAAAGCTTTATTTTATGCTGAAATCCCATCTACAGTTGCAGAGGAGTTTGGGTTTAGAAGGGGCTACATTCAGCCTTCCCTTTCTCAAGCATTTTTAGAAACTTTTTTCTCCAGACAGGAGCTGAGAAATAAGATTTAGAAAAGGAATGCTTATATTTCCCTTTTTTTTCCCTATCTGCAAATCTACAAAAAATTATTGTCTCAAGTCACTAAACATTACCCTACTTGAACGGGGGAGACTTTGAGTCAAAAACTGTTTATTATAATTAGGTAGACAAATAAAAGTCTATGTGCATGGAGACCCAATAACAGCCTTCCAGTTTCTAAAGGGGTTCTGCAAGGAAACTGGGGATGGACTCTTCAGGAACTGCAGTCATAGAACCAGGAGTAATGGTTTCAAACAGAAAGAGGGAGATTTGGGCTAGATTTACTGTGAGGGTGATGAAGCACTGAAACAGGCTTCCTAGAGAAGCTATAGATGCCTCATCCCTAGAAGTGTTCAACACCAGGCCGGATGAGACTCTCAGCAGCCAGATCTAGGTCCATGCCAAATTCCCATGGCAGAGAATTTGGAACCAAATGACCTGTAAGGTCTCTTCCAGCCTGAACCATTCTATGATTCTATGACTCTTTATCCATTCTATTCCAGTTTACCATGTTCTGTCCTTTTGCTCCTTTCTTCAGTCCTTGCCAGGGATTGTTTTTTTCAACACCAGCTTGCTCACAGTGGCTCCAGAAGCAGCTGTGGCTCAGGAAATTATTCCTGTCTGAGAAAAGATGATCTTTTATACAAGGTCCCAGGGTGAATTACTACCAAAAGTTTCATTCACCTAATTTATATTCCATGACTCACAATTCTAATGAAGTCCTGGTTATTCATGCAATAGTTATTCATAGATTATTCCCTACTTGTTAACAATGGCAACACTGGACTCTGATACTTACCTTTGAAGAATACTTGTAGAAATTAGTCCTCTTAAAATATTTACAGTAATTTCACGCCTATAAAGAGTGCTGGAGTATAAGGCGCACTCCTGGGCTGTCGGCAAATTTTTGAACTTTGTCTATATATATAAGGCACACCGGACTATAAGGTGCACCTTTTTTTTGCAGCGAGGATCTGCGTGCAACAAAGTAACAAATTGGTAACGGAATTGCGCGATCTCAGGTTTCCTGGCATGTGCTCAATTTGCAAACATTTCTCATGGATTGGCATAACCTTTAAACGCAGCCCCAGGCACCTTCCCCATGCCACAGGCCCCGGCACTCCCGCTCACCCCTGGTGCCGGCTGACGTGGCTCTTGCAGTGTGCAGCTTGGCCACTGGCGCTCGCAGCTCGCACTTCTGGGTTGGCAAATTTCGGAACTTTGTCCAGATATAGGGTGCAACAGAATATAAGGTGCACTTCTGGGTTTCGATCAGAATTTTAGTCAAAAGGGTGCGCCTTATAGTTGTGAAATTACTGTACTTCACATGCAATAGTTTACCTTTTGTTTGCTTTATGAGTGCGTGCTCTGACAGTGAGCAACATAAGCCAAGTAAAAACCCAGCTATGGAAATGTGTGTTGAAGATGCACGTGGTAACCCTGTAGCATTTTGTCTTGGCTCCTTTTGTAATTTTACACAAGGAAAGGGATCTATCACTCGATAGATATTGAGAGGATATCACAGTTATGGTGATTCACATATTGCAACTCTGCCATAATAGAGAAAGAACCATATGTAGAATGAAGTAATATGAGCTGAAATAAAGTAGTGCAGAACAAGAACTGAGAGCGGCATTACATTATTCTGTGGAACAGAATCTGGAACTGCTGCAGGGGAATGAATACATGATACATAATATGGACCACTATATCATGCAGATTATTTAATATTGAAACACTGATGTATAATGCACTATTGAAATGGGGTGTGTAATGTGTTTTCCATAGAGAGAATTTTCTTTCAGTCCCCATCTCTTAGGCATGGACATAGTGGAATATATTGTGCTAAAGAGTAGCTGACCTTGTCTCCATTTACAAAAGGAGAAGAATCTATAAATGAGCTGTTTCATAAAGAGGACTATGTGATTAAGAAAATTGGTTTCCAAAAGTAACAGCATCAGGGTCAAATCAATCTTGGTCACAATCAAAGAGTACACATTTATTTTCTCTGAGTGGTGTAATAATATTTTGACAGTTGCAGCGCTCAAAAAAAAATTAGAATCGTTGCATTTAAGAAAAATTGAAGCTATCAACAAGGAAAGCTTATTTATGTGGAATAAACATTCCATCAACAGAAAAGCTTTAATTTTAAAGTGTTTACCTTGGACATTTTTTCCCTAGAGATTGGTTGCATATGCACTGCATCAGTCTGTCCACATTCTGCATCCAATTAGGTTTTTGTAAATTAGTATTTTTTCATTTCACCCCATTGATTTATAATAACTATAGGCTTAATTAAGAGCATCTTTTTTTCTTTTCCATTTTTCTTTAAAGAAAATCAAGATCAAGTGGAATTGCTTACCATTCCACTTAAAGCAAATATAATGCCTTACTTGCTGAAATGGGAAAAAGTCTCCCTAAGGATTATTAAATGCCTTTTACAGGTGTGAAAAAGATCTCGTGTTTTTAACAAATACATCCATAAAACATTTTCACACATTTATAAAACCTGTTGCTAAACTGGGGGAAAGTCTTGTTGCTTTATGTAGGTGACTAAATGCTTCAGGAGATGCATCTCCCCCAGGGCCCTCGATTTAAGTGCCAGAATTTAATGTATTCTGTAAGAACAGAGGCATAGCTTATAAATAGAACATTAAAGCATTTTTATACCCTGCATGTTGGCTGAGGATCATGCTACCAGTAATTTTTTTCAGCTATCATATTTGACTCGTTACTTGTATGGATGTATTCAGCTGTTGGTTTGTGGTGAGTATTTGGGGTGTCTTAGCAAAACATGAGGCTGTTTCACCAGCTGGATGTGACTCCTGATCAGAGTTTTTTAAAATGAATGAGTTTATCAAAATGCAAGCGGAGAGAGATGCCTTCCTGATCCAATGGTGCATAGGGATGAATAAAATGGGGTAAGAATTTTATAGATTCATAGAATCATTTAGGCTCATTAGGAAAAGATCTTAAAGATCATGGGGTTCAACCATAAACCTAACTTTGGCAAATAGCATTTTTGTATACAAGTGTCCAGATTCAAAGAAAGGAACTATTTAAATTCTGTGCACAGTATACGTTGCACTTGGTAGACAGAGCTGAATTATATATGAAGATATAAATAAATTTATACTCTGGGGCCCCTCTTTAATCCAAAGCCCATTAGAGTCAAAGTAATAATCTATGGATCAAGGTCCTAAAGGACAACTCAGTGGAGTTATTGTATGGTCTGCAGAAATCCCAATAGAGTAGCTCTTAAAACTAGACTGCTTGCTTTTTTTATTTTTTTTTTTTTTCTGTTTTCATCTCCCAGCTTCTGTACTTCCCTTTCCAATGCCTAATTTTTTTCTCATACCTATTGCATTTTTGCTTGCTACTGACCAGCTCCAACTGTTTTTCACCCCTCTCTTTGCTTCTTTCTGTTACTTCATATAGTGTTTTTAGTTCTTATCTTCAGGAATACATTTTCCTACTTTGTTTTGAAAATATGAACCTCCGTCTTAGCTCTGTGCCTTCAGCTGCCCAACAAGATCAGTCAGGAGTCTCTCTTTCCATTAGAGCTGAGTACACCTTAGAAGCAAAAGAGGTGCTGAGGCTCATTCACCCAGTTTCAAAAGGATGCCTCAGATGCCCAATTTAGTTTTCTGTTTTGTTGGTTCATTGCATTGGCCAGTTCTGGCACAGGGTAGAGATTTCCAAAGTGCTGAAGTCATCTGAAGAGTCAGAGGATGTATCTGCATGGCAAATCCTGGGTAAACTGGGCCCACTTTCTGAAGGGATCAAAAACCATATGGCCTAACAGCACGACTCAGTGGTCTCACCTTGTGCTAGGCAGGGTTTCTGGATGCCACCAGGTGTGGGAATTTTTAACTGCTGCTGAAAAACTCTGTAGAGACACCTTATTTATAATATAGGAATACATATAGCAGAAATCCTAAATCACTTCTGTAGGTGGCTTGTTGATATCCTTTCAGAATTTTGTCTAAAGGTGTAAATAGCCTTTTTCAAATGAAATAAACTGATTTGGCTCTTAATCATTATTAGTCATGGAATTAGGCAATTTTAATTAGTTATCAAATTCTAATGTAGACCCATACTTAAATGAGATTACGTGTATGGGTTTGTATAAGATGGCTGGGGAGTGAGGCAGGGGAACTGGAAAAAAGATTTTGTGAAGTGATTACTCAGAAAGCTACCTAAGTCAGCACAAATGTTGTCAAGGTGTCTTTAAAAAGAGAAGATGAAAATTCCTTCAATATTTGTAAAAATCCCTCAACATTTTAAATAGGCAATCTGGGGTCAGTTTCTTCCTCCTTTCATGAGTAATGTACATTGACTTTCAAGGACTGTGCTGGAATGGCAATGTGTCATTTTTAACTGAAATCAGTTGAAGGTCATGGAGGGTTTCTAGAGGAGCAGGAGAATGAAAGACACGCCTGGGAAGTTGTGAGCACCTATATTCTTTCCGAGTGTAAGGATTAGGGATCTCAATTAACAAAAATCTGTTGGCCCTGTTATTTCACTGCAGTATTAAGATTAGCTGTTATTGAAGATTCTCACTCATTCCAAAATTTTCTGTGTGTTCAAGAGAAATAGAGTTTGAGCAGCACACATCATAAGTCTGAAATGTTCTTAATTTAAGTCTTCACCATGGCTTTGGATCTAACCTACTCCCTTTTATCTTGAATGAAAACCTTATCAGACTGATATATTTGAATAGATATTCACACTCATGGCTAAGGAAGATGTGGCTAAGTCCTCCCTAGAAGAATTTAATGGAATAGATTGTGGGTAAGAGCAGCCTGCAATCTTTTAGAGTTTTAAAGAAGAGGAACCTTTCAGCTTTGAAATATTTTTAAATATTTCAGCAACACTCTTCATATAGCATCACAATCTGTGGCATCCTCTTCAATTCTACTGTTGTCCCCCTTCTACCCCACCAAGAATAAAAGGATGTAATTGGAAGTTTGCCATAAATAGGGAGTATGTTGTTGTGATTTTTGTATTAATTTAGTCTTAATCAGTAGCACAAAAAGCCCCTCATTTTTTAGTTTTGGTGTGTTGTCTTTTTGTAGAAGGCAGAACTGTTAATTTCTCTTTCACTAAGGTTAAAACCAAACAAACAACTCAAACCAGAAAACCTGGAAATTTTGTGTGGTTTGCTTTGGTAGACTCTTCAATCACGAGTAAAACTGGATGTGAGTGTGGAGTTACTGTATATCATTAAATCTGTTGCACAGGGTTTGCTAATTAAAAGTGGGATACAGTAATACTGTGTGAAGTCATTTGATAAATATAGAGTACTCTTGTGCCTTTGCATTTTGAACAGGTGTTGTTCAGAAATGTGTAAGTCATCTCTACATAAATTAATTTTCCTCAATGTACAGCAGCTCAGGGTTTTTAATGGCATGATTTCATTTTTTGTCACTTTTGGGACTTTTTTTAGTGTCTTTGTTTATTATTTTTCTCATACTGTTTAACAAGGTTAATATTTAGAATATGCAACTTTATTTGTATAGTGGATTTGTAATTAAATGTAATCAGACCATTTCTTATCTTGATGAAGCTGAACTACATACAAAAGAGGAGAGAATGACAGCTACTCATTCTCTTTTCTTCTTTTCTGTAGCAGTGACTATTATTAGTAGTGGTATAGTATTTATCACTAAATCTGAGCTATGTTTCCCGGTTAATATGCATAATATTATTTCTGTGTTTCAATTGATGTGTATGAATCATATAAGAGCTGAAATATCTTAAGACTAAGTTTTAGGGACCTTGTTCTCTGAGGTGGTAAATGTGCTTAAATGTAGGTCTCTAAGGTTAAAATATTGGTCCTGCTTTCCAAAGCGGGGAAATTACTTCTGTGCATAAAAAAGTTAGATGTGTCATGAAAATGTCTGAAGGCATTTTTTAGAATAACATTTCAGGTGTTCTAGTAGCATAACAAGAAATACAATATCTATGAAATCACAATATATATTATAGGAAAGCAAAAAGTAAATTTCTAAAAAATCTGAACTAGTCCTCAGTTTGCCACAAAGTATTAAGCAGACACAGCTTGCAAGACAAATGAAAAATCTGCCCACTGTGGATCTGCTTTATCTGTTTGAAATGAGCAGACACACATGAAGCATATGTGTATATATAGAAAATAAATGGAGAAAAACAGACATGAATTTATTATTTAATCTTATTTTAGTTAATCTACTTTAAAATGTAGATGAAATTATTCCCTAAAAATTCAGTATAGCATACACCAACTTTCCAATTCTCTCTGTGCAGATGTGTAACCATGTAAAATTAAGTTTCATACAGTTTTCTATTCACTTGTGTGACAATGTGAAGGTTTCTTCTCCCTGTCCACCTCCTCCTTTCCTACATTTTTTTTATTGTCCTATTGATTAAAGACAGGAGAAAAGAATGAGTGGAGAAGATTAATGCCTTTAGCCACAGCTGGCCACTTTTTTCCAAGGAACATTTCCATGTAGGTTCTTGTTTCCTTTACAAAGCCTGGCTAGTGGGACACTTCGTTTTCCCAACATGCTTCAAATGCTTTTTGTGCCAGTGAAATCTCATCGTTGTTAAGTATATATGATTGTTTACATTGTGCATTCACTACATATTTGCTTTGCATGCTCTTTGCTTGAGGTACAAAGATGAGCTGTGTTAACAGGATAATTTACAGGTGTGTTTTTAATTTTGCATTCCAACTCGAGATGCTACTGCGCTTTTCTGCTACTGCTGAGTTAGGCATTGAGATGGGGAGTTTTCATTTTCTAAGGTAGTCAGAGTAAATTGATATATGAATTTAATTACCTGCAAGGAAGAGAGGCTTTTATGATGGGCTCCTTAAAATTAGGTACCATACACAATTATAGAGAATCAGGCTTCAGAAAAACAAATAAGAACTAGAAAGATATTTTCTTCTCAAATGAATCTTGTGTCATACCTGTCTAGTTGGTGAAATGATGCTGGTGTCAAACAAATGCATGTGTGCTCATCAGCAGAGTTATGTTTTCCAACTTGTATGCTAAATACTGTACTTTTAAAAAGTTTCAAAAGTAACAGGCAAGATCTAGTAAAGTGCAGTGGTAGTTAATTGCAACAAAAGGGACTGCCCAAAGTTTTGCTTTTCTTCTTTCTACTTGTTTCTGCCAAGAAAGCTTGAAAAGGCAGCTAGAGTGAAGATTAAACTTGGGAAGCAATCTCTGAGTTTTGTTTATGTGTTTGGCTGGTTGCAAAAACATCCTTGGGTGCAGTCTGTCTTTGCTACAGATTCTTTGGCTCTTGTATCTGTCATAAATGGAAATCCATCCAGAGTAGCGCATAGGACTGGGTTTTGCTGATCAGAAGAGTAATTTTTCTTAAATCCAGTTACCCAGAAATTCTACACTGGCTGCTTCCTGCATTAAAGGGCTTTTCTACAGTGTGAAGGTGACAGTCTGAGGATGTACTAATATTTGGTACTGTCCTCATTTACTTTGCCCTTATTAGTAGCTGAATTCCAAACCATAGAAATATCCCTAAAGTGGCTTAATAAAATACTGGAGATAATCTGAATAAGATGATTTACTATTCCTTTTTCCCAGGCCAGAGGAGAGTTACCATAAAGAAAGGCCTTATATATACTCAGATGCTGGGGAAAAACTGAAGTTCCATATTTTGTGGATTTTAGTGCACATAGCAGTATCTTTAAAAAGCTGACTGTGAAACACATTTCAAATTTTACACCACAGCAGCAAAACTGCCATTCAAGGCACTGTAGTTCTTGCAATTTCCTTTTAAGTGGGAGAAGCACTGCCACTGAATTTAATTGGTCTGATTTATTGCTCTTGGACCTTCCAGCCACACTCTCAAGTAAGCTTTCTTATTTTTTTCTTATTTTTTATTGGATCTTTAACATTTTCCCTTTGAGTTTGATTCTGTGAGATACTGGATGTCTTCTGGGAAAAATAAATGCTTTTTACTCCAAGGGACTTTTCTGGATGTTGGATACACTCAGCACATCACAGGAGAGTGTCCCTCAAAATTCCCTTTGATTCTGCAGAGTGGATAAGAATCATGGTGCATACAAACCAAGAGATTACTCGCACTAAGAACAACATTTTAAGGAGAAAACTACAGTTTACATTATAATCTCTGCAATATTTTCTAGGTTTTTCAAACAACTCTCTCCCTGGACTGCAGGTAATCCTGTATCTTTCTAATACTCCCGGGCAACACACAGCTACAAAATGTCACAGATGTAAATGGCTTTAATCAGTAACTTACTTAGTGCTTTATTTTCGGTTTTCCCAGGGGACACTCTTAGAGTTTAAAGTGTACAGTACATACAGATTGTGTTTTGTCTTTGCATAGCATCTTATTTTCATTAGGGATCCTTTTTTTTTTTTTCCTTACCTTGCACCAAAGGATCTGTGTCACTAATTGGGCCAGTAATTTCTTGTCATATCATGCTAAGTAATGTATTTGTCAATGGCTTCTTCAATTGTTTATTACACTTTTGGCAAATTGAGCAATTAGGTGCAACATGAATTTTTAATCAAGAAAAAAAGGAGGAAAGAATATTCAGACAGTGTATTACAGTGTATTGGGTAAATTTAAATTTCCCATTAAATTTCTTTTCCCATTACCTCATCAAAATGCCAGTACTTTATATGTATACAGAAAAATTTATCCTGCTCTTTATGAGTCTGAAACAGCCTAGAGAAAAGCTGTTATTTTATTGGAACAAATACAGTCTGTTCTTGTTAGAAATTGCCTTGTTCAATTGTCTAGCAAAGCTGCCTTCTAGTTTTTAATTCAAAAATTAATTTCTAATGGTCTCTTACCATAGTGAGCACTAACAGTAACTGTTTTGTTCAGGAAACACAACTGCCATTTGAGATTAATAATTCTGCATGTAATTATTTTCCTTTTTAAAAATTAATGAATTTACTAAGGATTAACCGATTGTGAAAAGTAGGGATTTATTTCCTTTCTGTCTGCTCATTTTAAGTGACTTGATTCATCTGGAAATTTATATTTGTGGTGTACCTGCATATCTTTACCTGTAAAGTGCTTCTATTGCATGTATGTGCATGGCAGTAAATGCATAATTTTCCTGACATAACTATATCAGCTTTTTATGTGGCAGCAGTATCTTTGCTATGTTTGTCTGCATCATGTTTTGTCATGCATTCATTGTTTTGATTTTCTTTTTTCTTTCAGCTTCTCCTCATTCTTACATTTAGCCTCTGAATAGTTTAGATTGCTCTGAGTATTTTCCCCAGATGACCCTTTGGGCTCCTTATGCTGATCTGAAAATTCTCACTGGCATTATAGAACTGAACAAGAGTTCTTAAACAAGCAGAAGGGGCATGAAGAAACGAGGGGCATGATTTACATTAAACGGAACAGAAATTCTTGGAATTACCAATTAGGCAAAAAACCCTTCCAAATATGTTTGGTGTCAGTGTAAATTTTTCTCACATCAACATAAAGTGTTTAATATTTAGTTTGACATTTTTGCCTAACTTTTTCCAACTCTTTCAACCCAGTAAAAGTCAATCATCTTTTTTTCCCCAACTGATGCTATTCATTGAATTTGCACAAAATTATGAACTGTGCAGCCTCAAGTCTGAAAATTTTCTTGCATTTAATGTGAATTTGCAATTTGTTTGTAATATTCCCCGCACACCTCACTGCTGGATTTTGATGGTGTGATATTTTGACTGAAATTTGGACTTAATACTGGGTTCCTTGTAGAGGTAGAGATAGAGAAGTGAAATACAAGCAAATTTAATTACAGTAATTTCACGATTATAAGCCGCACCTTTTTCATTGAAGAATCCAGCCTACCCCAGTAGTGCGGCTTATCTATGGACAAATCCCAGTGAAATACCAACCTAGAAGTGAGAGCCGGGCGGGGAGGGTGCCTGGGGCTGCCTTCAAAGGCTTCTCTGGTCTATAGAAACTGTTGCAACTTCAGCACCTGACACCAAACCCCGCTGGCATCGCTTCTGTTACTAATTTGTTACTTTGTTACACATGGTTCCCCGCTTTAAAAAACAAATAAAAAAAAAATGCGTCTTATATTCAGGTGCAGCTTATATATGGACAAATCCCGTGGTCTACCCAGCTACTGGGAGGTGCGGCTTCTAATCAGGTGCAGCTTATAATTGTGAAATTACTGTATGTCCCTAAAGTCTAGATTGAAACAAAAACTGAGCATTCAAGTTGTAACAGATTAAAACAGAGTCCTTGCCAAGTGCTGCTAATCATGAAAAAATTCTTCATCTCCTTGCACAACATTTTAGGCAGTGAGTAAGTGTTTCTTTTTGTGCAAACCTAAGTGGCAAAGTTGGCTTTGTGCTAACCTGACCCACATGTCAAACAGTAAGTGTTATATTTTTGAGCTCTAATTGCTTGTTAACCTGAGTTTGAGACATGGCTGTTATATGTTTAGGCAGACTGGGGGAAAAAGATAATACAACCATAATGATATGCATAGGAATTCCCCCCAGACTTACCCATGCTGCATGCCTTGGATATTCTGGGATACAATTTTCATTTTCAATGTCCACTTAAAAAAACAATTTAAAAAGTCCTTTTATTTGTTTAAGGAAGTCTGTCATAGACTATGTGATGTCAGCAAAACTATCTGGACAAGACTAAAATTACAGCTTGAGCTTCTCAAATAGCTCTCCTGTTTCCAGTTGTATCATAGTCTCAAATTTTTTATTTCCTGCAATCATCAAGACACGAATCAATTTATTGGAGGGCACAGTACTCTAACTTCTCTGGACTTGCATAAATTATGGCTGGAGTTATGGAACCCAAATACTTGGGAGACGAATTCAATACAAACACAGTGAGCCAGGACTTCTCATCACTCCCGGTGTTTGTGGGACATGGTGGTTTTGTTGCAGGTGTTAATTGTGATGACCTATGGTGACAATGAGGGAAGCAGGGAAAGCAGGAGGACAAGGAAGGCCAGTTGGCATGGAATAATGCACTGTCTGGCTGAACAGTGAGCTACATGGGGAATCCTCTGCCTCACATGGTCCAGGGTTTCCTGACCCCATAACTAATCACCTTCCTGGTAAAAATGAAAAGCGTCATTGACGTAATGGGAGGCTTAAAAAAACCCCAGATATTGGAATGACCTTCCTGTAAGTCTTCTGGCCAAGTGGTGGGATTTTTTCCAAGGTGATAATTTCTAATCTCCATTCACTTCCCTACTAGATCACTCCTGAAATGCCAAGCAAAAGGAATGATTCACAATTACCTTTTTCTTCCCAGCAAGGAAATAAGTGCAGACTTCTGATGTAATTGATAAATGAAAGGGCTAGGGAAACCTTAGCTATTTCCCCCTTTGGCTCCCTTTACTTAAGTATCACTCTTGTTCCTGCTGTCACACCTTGGGTGTGTGCTATGTCTATGTTCCACATTGAGAAGCTTGATTAGGAGTTGTTCAAATGATTCTTTACTTATTTTGAAATCATTCTTTTTAGGAAACCCAACTGGCAGAAACACTGAAAGCATGAAGATATCATGTTTTCTAATAAACACAATATTCTAAAATCTCATACTAAGACATAAATGTTAAGTGAAAGAACTGCAACTTCTATTCTTGCTCTCCATGCTGAATTTAATCTTACAGGAAAAGATGAGGTTAGATAATATCCAGGCAATTTTTACAATTCCATATTCCACAGTGTCACGATGAAAAAGTAAAAAAGGAAACTATTCATTTAGATCTAATTTAAAAATAGTGTGGCAACATTATCCCAGGGTTTGTTTATACTGATGTCAAAAATGTAAACTGTACTTTCAGAATACATATGTAAAAACCTAAAAACAATTCTGAGGTCAATTTTAATTTTTAATCTTGTTTCTGCCTTTACTGGCAAAAATGTAACTATAAAACATATTGTAAAATGCAATCTGGGCATCTCTTTAAGAGGGAATATTTTTTAGGCTTTAGAGCACCTTTACTGACAGCAGCATGGTAGAAGAATATAATATATGACTGCTGTAATTTTAACTCTCTGCAGAGTTTTAGACCAAATATTGCATTAAAAGGTACAGTAAGTCTTTTATTGTTTTGCCATTTTACTAGTTGGGATATTCCCTTAGAGCCTGTGAAAAGTTATTTGTCTTAAGAGCAAACACCCATAACTACGTAATTAAAATCAGCATATGAGTTCCAAGGTCGCCACTGCCATGGAGCTGTCTTTGCTTACATTCTGCTTCTGTTAAGGTATCCTCACATCCTATTGATTTTTGTCTGTGCTTTAAGACTTAATAGCCAGGAGGAAGGAACCATAGGCATCTTTTAAAGTTGTTAGAAGACATTCTGGCCCCTTCCTTTATGATAAACACAGGTAGGTAAAACAGTGGACAGATTTTGAAATGAATGAAGCTGCAGTTACACTCGAAGGCTCTAAGCGTAGCTTTGAAAAAGGCTGAATTTGAATGAAAACACTTTTTGTGTAGCTGAAAATGTTGGGCTTCAAACCCTGAGTTCAGTTTTATCTTCATTCCCATTGCATCGCCTCCTAGAGAATTTAGGTCAAGTATGGGTATTTGCAAAAGGTAAATGTGCATTTCCAACATATAAATATATGCGGGAAATGCATATTTCAGTCATATAAACTAAGTCAAGAGCTGTCAGTTTTGGTTTTGTTTTTTTTTGTTGTTGTTTTGTTTGTTTGGTTGGTGGGTCGGTTTTGGTTTTTGGGGTTTGTTTGTTTGTTTGTTTTTTGTTTGTTTTGGTACAGCATCCAGCAAAAGGAAATCATGTTAGGTGCCATGAGAATAAAATTTTTTAATAAAAATCCCAACTGAAAATCAGTCCTTTCCCCAGTTCTTCTAACTGCCTCCTAAGAGGTCATCTGATTAAATTATAAATGGCCCAGCGTTTCAAAACACAAAATTATGCATAACCTAAGATGTTTTTCATCTGCTTCCATTATCCAAAGAAGAATTAAATGCTACAGCTCATATTGATGATGTAGTTGTTCCAGGGCAATATGCATCTCTGGATATATGAAAAAATACTACAGAAAAATTTAATGGATCCTTCCAAGTAGTATAATATTATCCTCTGTTACTTTCCCAGAATTTATTTGTCATTCTTTTTATCCTATAGTTCTGGGACATTACTGTTTTCATTTGTTCTTTGTCATCTTCATCCCTGTGGGACCTCAGAAGATCATCTAGACCAACCTCTATTCCCAGAAGTTACCATATGTGTATTTATTGTTTATGTCTGTTTGGGGCTCTAAATTATTTCCCATTTTGCTTAAATCATTAATTTAGCCAGACCTAACTGTATTTGTCATATTACACATGTGTTGGACAAGGAAAGAATAAAATACTGAGAAATAAAATGTTTTATTAAAAAGAGTAAAATGAACTCTTAAAAGGAGATTTAGAAGGTATTTTCAAAATTGTGAAATTACCTTAGAAATTCTTATAGCAAGTGCCCATTTCCATAGAGAAAGTCAGGGTTTTTCACAAACATCACACTTTCCATAGATTTATTGTGTCAGTTTTTTGTGTGCTCTCTACTTTATTTTCCCATTACATATGTTGGCAGTTTCTTTCCTGAGTAAGCCCAGCCTGGGAGGAGAAAGACAATGCTCTGTTGTAGGTATTGTGTTTTCCATTAGCCTTTAGGCAAATCCTGCCATTTCTCTGCCAGTTCCCTCTTTATTGTGTCCTGAAATGGTCACACTTCTGATCATGTTGTCAAGAGAAATACTTCTGCACTTTGCTTTGACTTTTTTGCAATTTCTCGTATTTTTTCATTAGTTTCAACCCATTTGAAACTAACTAAGCTTGACTCTTCAAATGAAAACTGGCCAAAATCTCTTTGGGAATTGTTGAGCCTTTAAGAGACAAAGAAAATAAAAAATCCATGTGTGATGTCTGAGAGTGAACTAATTTGCAAAAAAAGGTTTCAGGGACTGCTGTTGCGAAAAAACAAAGATTGAATAATTTCTTCTTTATAGAAATAGAGATAGCTATGAGTTTTGGAAGAAAGAGGCTTAAGTCTAGAAGAGAATTTATGGATTATTTCACATGTGTGAAGACAGTTGACAGGCTTCTGTCTCTATTGCTATTTTCCCCTCTCTGCTTAACCAAAACTCACATCACAAACTTTTAGGGTCGTTTGAGTGAAAATTGCTCCTCCTGAGACTGATTCCATCTCTTACTCTGTTTTAGTTTATATAGGCACCTTTCACTATAATGTCCAATTTCATTATTATTATATTATTTACAGGTAGGAAAATTAGCAGTGCACTACACAAAAAACTACATCTTTCTGTGCCAGATTACTGAAACATCAAAAAAAATTATACCAGCTTGAAAGAAAAAAAAAAGTGGATTATAGTCCTTTCCACAATGTGGATTTAGTTCCAATAAGACCAATAAATGTATATATTAAATGTACATAAATACACTCTCCTGGCAGTAAGTTGCACAATGATGGGCTGTCTATAACAGCAAGAAAACAGGTTAGCTTAAACAAGTCAATTTCCTTAGACTGACTTAGGAATTGCATTTTGCACTAGCAATTTGAAATTGCCAAAGATGTTTAAAGAAAAAAAAGGGAGATTTTTACGCTATATAGATCATTGTCAACACTGAGAAGAGAGAAAAGTACCATGTGGACAAGTCTGGGACAAATGGTCTTTGCAACAACTTGTTCAAAAAACTATCAAGATGAACATTTTCGAAGCTGAAGGTCTATTTTTAAGATGGTTGAAATAGGAAAATTACACTGATTGTCAGTTATTTGGAATTGTTGTCAGTCTTTTGGGTGATTGTACTTGGCAGTATGAAACGTAGTGAAGCTTTTCTGTTCCGTTCCTGTTGTGACACAAATGACAATGTATTGCCTCAGTGAATAATAGGGTGCTGGCCTGATTTAACTGGCTTCTGAACAGACTTCTCTCTGCAACCCACATGGGAAAAGACAGGGAGGTGGAAGTGGAAGTGTTTGTCTTCCACTTGCCATGCCCTCCTCTATATTTTCACACATGTGAACCCGAAATAGATCATTTTATCTGGGATATCCACTTGCAAATTAAATTTACGGTGAAGTTAAAAAAAACAAAAACCCACAATTGTTTAACAAAACTAGATTTTTGGTTTCTGAACAAAAACCCCAGAGTAAATTGGTATTCCTATAAAAAGGTTTGAATGAACGGAGAAAGATTTAAACTTCACTTCAGTCCTGTACACACTGATTCATTAATCTATTAATTTATTAATTTATTTTCATGGGGACAAATACTTTTGCCACTGAAATTAATGTAAATGTTACTAGTATGGTGGTATTGTGCTGCTATAGCCAGAACTGAGCACACTTTTTCTAAGGTCAAAAATCCTATGTAACTGCAGAAGTGCAAACTGTAGGTTGAAAGATTGAATTCTTCCATCTACCAAAGTGAAGATGGAAGCTCAATCACTGAAGTTCCTCTTTGCAGTGATTTTGTTAAAAGCATGTGTTAAAATTGCTTGTGTAGGGCTCAGTGCCTTGACAAGCAGTTTCTATCTTTGTTGAAAAATCATGTACTACATCCAGCTCTGGAGTTCCCAGTACAGGAAGGACATTGATTTATTTGAGTGAGTCAAGGGAGGAGCCCCAACTTGATTAGAGGGATGGGGCAATGCAATTCTCCTACAAGGAAAGGCTGAGTGAATCTGATTACAAAAAAGGCTTTGGGGTGACCTAATTTCAGCGTTCCAATATGTGAACGAGAAAGAAACTTTTGCAGGGGTGTGTAGTGACAGGACAAGGGGAAATGGCTTCAAAGTGGAAAACAGTATGTTTAGTTTAGATGTTTAGGAGGAAGTTCTTCACTGTGAGGGAGGTGAAGCACTGGCACAGGGTGCCCAGAGAAATTGGAGTCCCAATTGGAAGTGTTCAAGGCCAGCTTGGATGGAGCTCTGAACAACCTGGTCTAGTGAAAGCATTCCTGCCTATGTCAGAGAGGCTGGAACAAATGATCTGTAAGGCCCCTTCCAGTCCAAAGCTTTAAATGATGCTGTGATCTGCCTCCTACTGAAAAGGTAATACAGCCACATGTTGTGCAAGCAAATTTAATTTCACATACAGGCCATGGGGATTCAGGTAGGCATAATATTTACCTTTATAGTTCACTGATTAATTAGTATGTTGAACACTGATTTGAAAATAGCAATTATATTCTCCAGTAACAGGAGGTACTCCACAGGAGACAGTTCTGTTTCTGAGGCTCTGATTCTCTGTAACTGTGATTTGGTGGACTGTAACCATACTTTCAGAGTTGTTAAACTAGTCATGCAAATCCTTCTTAATTTGGGGATCACTGACTAGTTAGGCTGTAACAGCTCCTTAGGAACCATTACAGTCCTGCATCCAGCTACCAGTGTCAGTGCTTTGCAGTCAGGTTGAATATTTCTATTAATATTCTGAGTTTATGCTTACAAAAGCAGTAGAGAAATAGTGCTTCCAGTTTTTTTCCAATCTCTGGATTCTTTCTGCACACTAACTGCTGTAGCTTTATTTGAGAAAGCAACAAACTCTTCCACACTCCAAAGTTAACACCACCCGAACGTAAAGTAGGCTGAAGATCTCTTTTCCTGCTACTCAGAGGTACTGCACATGGGTAGTAACTCCTCTGTGTGCTGAAGTTTGCCTCTTCTGCATAGCAAAAGCATTTATTGAAAAAATAAAATTCATATTTTGAGCTAAACTACTTGTAGAACATTGCTTTTAAAAGGGAGATTGTTCAATATAGGTGCCAAAGTCTGTCAAAATGCAGGTTTTTAAACTTCATAAGAGATGTAAGTGAGGAAGAGCTCCCTTGTGCAAAAATAACCAAATAAATTGGTTAATTCATATTTGTTGCAGAATGATAGGTGACTAGAAGAACATCAGAAATTCTGATTTCAGTTTACTGCCCTGTGTTTAGAGCTACACTTAGGTTTTGTCACAGTAGGGTTAGTTGTATGAATAATGGTTCATCAGTGTGAACATGAGGGAGTCACCCCATGGCCCTTAGTGCTGTAATCTGAGTTTGAGAAAAGATATCTCTAAAGTGCAACTGAGCATTTGATAAATTATTCAGAAGAGATGCAGAAGCTTTAACCCACTTTTTTTTGGTACTGTATATCTTTGCAGCAATTGTTGCATACACTTCAGATGACACAAATGTGTGTGAGAGTACAATGTGAGAAGAAGCTTCTCTTTGGTAATTTATGCATTCTCCTTTGTGGGATACAAATAAGAATTGCTCAAATCATAGAATGATATTATGGAATCACAGTATTGTTTGGATTGGAAGTGATTTTAAAAATCTGTGTCCACATCCTTCACTAGACCAGGTTGCTCAGGGTGTCATCCAAGCTGGCCTTGAACACTTCCAGGGCTGGGGCATCCACAGTAACCTGTTCCAGTGCCTTACCACCCCCACAATAAAGACATTCTTCCTAATATCTGATAAATCTATCCTCTTTCAGTTTAAGGCCATTATTCCTTTTTCTATCAGTACATGCCCTTATCAAAATGTCTTCTCTAGCTTTCTTGTAGGCCCTTTTGGGTACTGGAACATTCTAAAAGATCTCCCCAGAGTTTCTCTTCTCCAGGCTGAACAACCTCAACTTTCTCAGCCTGTCTTCATAGGAGAGGTGCTCCAGCCCTCTGGTCATCTTCACAGCCCTCCTCTGGACTTGCAGCACTAGACTTCAAAGTCCATATCCTTCCAAAGTCCCATCCTTCCTGTGCTTGCGGGCTCCCGTGCTGGATGCAGCACTCTGGAAACAGCTGCTTACACAGTTATGGGAAAATTATGTGCTGTATTTGGTTTGAAAGAGGTTTGGTTTTTTTATTATACTTTATTTTAAGATTTGTGTTTAACTGGAGTACAGTAATTTCACAACTATAAGGTGCACTTTTTTTTGCAGCGAGGATCCATGCGCAACAAAGTAACAAATTAGAAATGGAATCACACGGTTTACTGGCATGCGCTCAATTTGCAAACATTTTTCACGCATTGGCGTAGCCTTTAAATGCAGCCCCAGGCGCCCTCCCTGTGCCGCAGGCCCCGGCACTGCCGCTCGTCCCCGGTGCCGACTGCCACAGCTCTCGCAGCGCGCTGCTCTCACAGCTGCCCTTGAGGCTGCCCTTTGCGGCTGCTGTGACTGCCATCATGGCTGCCCTCATGGCTACCGCCACAGCTGCCATGGCTTGCACTTCCGGGTTAGCAAATTTCCAAACTTTTCCCACATATAAGGCGCAGCGGATTATAAGGCGCACTTCTGGGTTCCGATCAAAATTTTAGTCAAAAGGGTGGGCCTTATAGTCGTGAAATTACTATATTTGAATGCACTGCTCATAGTACAACCATAATCATAACGATGGTTCAATCTCACTGTGTTGCATGGCAAGTGCAGGGTAGGTTCCATATAAAATACATTTCAGGTGTTTAGAGGTGTCTTTTAATCCAGCCTGGAATGCTGTGCCACTGAAGCCAGCTCTGCAGATTTATGAATGATGACCATCCAGTTCAGCTTCTTCAGTTCACATCAGCTGATGAGGGATGAGCACAGCTAAGAGCTTGTAGTGATCTAGATGAGGATGAGAACAAGACCTAGACTCATGGCAATTTCTCACAGGAGAGTATGGTATGCGTGGTGCTTCTTTTTAACAGCACCTTTAAAAATATTCACAGTTGCTGTAAAAGTTTTTCAGTCTCTGCATTGAGGATTCATATAACGCCCAAGCTGACATTATGTACAGGCATGACTATTACCATAGGATTATAATTTCTCTTACTGAAGAATTTCCCAACATGAGTGAACATAGTAATTTCTTAGCTCCTCTTTTTCTGGAGCCAAGCAAAACTCTCAAGAGCCATTAATTTTTGAGTATGAAGAAACCATTTCCAGTGTCTTAAACTGACTTATGCTCCACATGATCAGAATTTCATATATTTTATTACGTAATTGTTTAGAAAATCTTGATTTCTTATTCTATTATCTTTCTTCAAAGAATTATGGATTTTATCTTCTCTGTCCTTATATTCACCATTTCATTTCACATGTTCTATGTCTCCACTGGCTTTTAGTTTATACTCAAAAATTTCTAGAGACTTTACTATTGCAGAATTTACGATTTAAAGACAATTTTTAAAGAGGTTTTCAGTTAAAATAACAGAGAAATTTGAAACATTTGGAATTACAGAATTAGTGTGGTTGTCACAGTTTCTCAGACTACAGGCTTAACGTTTTTTGTGTATAGGTGCAACATCTTTTGACACTTTTTAGGAGTACTATCTATAGCTTTAAAAATTATATACTGGAAATACTGTGAGTCCTGAGCTATTAAATCAGCATGACTGTCAGCACAATCAGAAGCAATATTGCATTGTAGGCATGTCTGTGAGCTGACATGGGGAAGAGCACTTTGAACAGTGCAGAGCAGATTTAACCAATGTGGGATCCTCTGAGGGACCCAGGAATGTAATTTTTGCATGGAGTACATGCATGAAATGTACTTCATCATGCAGAGAAGTTTTGAGTTGCTTCTGTCAGATTGTTCCTTTGAATAATCTTATCCAAGAGAAGAATTACTTCATTTTAGAATTTGAACAGACTTATTTCAGAAACATATTAAAGTAATACTGATACTTAAGATACAATTCAGAGCTTTTGAAGCCTCGGGCATAAATTTATTTTTTTGTCTGGAATTATGTTTTTCCTCATTCTCAGTTCACCAACAATTTGCACCTCCTTTTCTTTTCAATAGACAGATTTAAAATCCCATTACAGCATCCTTCTCTTAGTATATATGCCTGACAGTCAGCTTCCAAGTCTATGACTGGTTAAACAGCCTAATAAATGAGTCTTGAATACTACTGCCTAATTGTGGAAACAGAAGAGGTGAGGTTAAGTATCCAGTGCCTCTCTCCTTCTGCAGTTTTTTGAAGCAGTTCGACACAGCCTGACACATCTGCCAGCACTTCACACCCACTTGCTCATGTATAAATGACTGAACAAAGAACAAAGCAGTGAAAAGTCAAGCCTTACCTTTTAAGTAGGAAGGATAACAGGTTAGAGAAAACCCGAAATATGAGCTACACAATACATGGGAGAAACAAAATTCTATTTTGTTTGTGGAAAATATTGTGGCATTTTATAAGAGATTACAAATTATGTCAGCAATTACGTAGATGTACCTGACAAATTTTGAAAATATATATAGGGAAGTGTGCAAATAAAAATGTGTTGTTCTGATGTGCATTTTGAGAGAAAAGGCAATCAAGGAAACCAGTCATCTATATTCTTTAGATTAATTAAATACTTTAAAAAAATTGATTCATATATTCATACAATTCATATAAAACCTACATTCTTTTAAATGAAAGTGAATTCTCCATATCCAACCATTATCTCTTAGAAAAAAAGAATTTTATTTTTAAAATTTATACATCCCTGGTTTACAAAATAAGGACTAGAAAGTGAAGCTTTTTAGGGAAGCAAGAAGGATGTTCTATTTCCCTTCTTCTGACCTGATTGATACTCTCTTTTCTGTCTCCTGACATGTTTTCTATAATGCAGACCACAGAAAAATAACTGGCAATGTGGCTTTTCTTCCAACCTTCAGACTTCAAATGCAGAAAAATGTCTACTAATTTCTATTTCAGTGTTGCCATAGATACAGTTTCTATGATGTTTTTATTTTTTACTTCTGTCTATCCCTCTACCTGTCTGTCTATAAATCTGTCTTTCATCTTGCTAGCTAACAACTTTTATTTTTCTTTTCCCCTTTATTTTCCATTCTTTCCAACTATTCCCCAGCATGTATTCCAGTTGCCTAATTTAATCAGGTGTTGCTTGTTTTTGTTTTGGTTTTGGTTTTTGTTTTGTTTTGCAATTCAGAATCCTCATTCTTGATATTCTGGTCAATACATGAATCCTGTAATGCCCCACAGGTAGTGTCCAACATATCTTGGTGGTCTTTGAAGTACTTCTTCTTTCTACTATTGAAACTCACAGTAATTAACTTTGCTTCACATTCTGTGAAAATCTGATGCCTTTAGGTCTCCCCTTACTGCTGTGTTTTCAGGCCATGCTGGATTTGTCTTTGATTCTGTTTGCAGCGCAGTACACATTCCCTCACACTGCATTTTCCCCACCTTTTGTTTCTCCCAGCCCCTCTTCTCTTGATGTTTTTTTCAAGGCTTATAGTAAATGCAAACAGCAGCAGCAGCTCAGGATGCTCTAGGCTTAATGTACCTACTCATCTGCAGTCATTCATCACCACTGTTGGATCTCTTTCTCAACTGCAAGGAGCAAGACAGTTCAGTGTTGTACTTAAATTGGATGCTAACTGCTGCTGGTGAAAATGTTTCATCCCTACTCATTAACCAAAAGAAAAAAAAAAAAAAACAACTTTATTACTCCTTCTTAGCATGCAGGTGGGCATTTAATCCTAATGCACTAGGTGAAATTTATAATCTCCTGTTCTAGTAGGGATAAGACAGATCATAAAAATAGAGCACTTGTGGTTTTCCATGAAAGTTACACTTTCCCCTCTATGAACATGGAAATGGGCCTATGAATATCTTGGCAATACTCACAACCTTAGCTTTGGAGTTTGGATTTATAGAGCTAATTCAGGGCTTTGGAGTCCCCTTATATATTTCTTGGACTTGTTCAAAGTTACAGATGCTCTGAATAATCTTCTGTGGAGAGTGCAATATCTTCTTTGGACTGTCTATGATCCTACACAGATCACTTTATTCTGATGCCCAGAGTTAGCTGCTGTCTCCTGTTTTCTTACACACATTTCGCTATGTGGCATTCTCCCCTTTAGGAAACACAGAGGTTGATTTTCCTTAAATAATAATTGTCATAAATTGTAATAGGGTTATGCTCAATGCAAATCTGTCCCTAGAGACAGTCTACCTTCTTTGAAGTTGGGCAAATACGATAATTCACTTTTACTACCAAAAGACTTTTTTTGTTGTGTTTTCTGTTTGTTTGTTTAACAGCAAGTCTTTTGGGTTTTTTTCTATCTGATATCCTGTCCTACTGGGCATTTATTCTAGACTTCCCCCAGGTCTTGGAGGAAGTCTCATGTTCCACCTTACTCTTTATCAGATATTCATCTTCTGGCTTTTGTTGAAGCAGTGATTTAACTTAGGTAACATTGGGTTAATATAAATCCAAGATTGATGTAGCTTGAGAATGAGATTGATTAGCAGCATGTTCCCTGTGCTATTACCTGTGTATGAACTGAGAGGAAAAATGCTTGAAAATCAATTTCAAGCAGCAGAATTTTACAAACTGCTTAGAAAGAATTAATTCCTAGTTAAGGTTTCAAGTTACAAACTTCACGGTAAGCTTCACACTGTACGAACTCGGGGCTGGTGTAAAGAAAATTTTTTGTGTGTCTCACAGCCTCTATGTTCTTAGTACCTGTCTCCATCTGATGATCAGTTAACAAAGCCTAAATAATTATTTATCACAAAGTGTTCTTGCTATAATATTTTTTATCAACAATTTGAGAATTTCTCCTTTGATGCCTATTTTCCTCTGAATTGCTCCACCTCTGGCACCTGTGTTAGCAGCAGAAATCAGCCCCTCCCCATGCAGCTGAACTTGTTGGCAGTGTTCTTGCCTGCTTTTAACCAGTGTAAATAGCTCTGGGATTTATTGAGGAAGTGTGAATCGTCTCATCTGGAGCAATCTAAACTTTAGGCATTGTGTTTAAGCTAACCACAGGCAGTCAGGCATCCCAGGGAGGAATTCTTTCCATTGCCAGTTAGCTCTTTAGGAAAGAGCTAAGGCAATAAAGGGAGACACAACTCTTGCAGATATGTTTACAAGCCTTTCCTCCAAGAGGGTAGGTACCTTCATCTCTGCTTCATCCTGTTGTGTCTGTGTCTACCCTGGGGAGGCAGCACAGAATATACCGCCCTTTCCAAGTAGTGCTTCCAGTTTTACAGCTCTGAAGAGAATCTCTTATTAAACTGTGTTTTTTTTTTCTCCAGTTGTCTTCAGGTGAATTATTCCTAATTTACTTTGGCATTTGTGAGAAAAGTAACAGTCTCTAGGATCAATACTTTTGCTTTGAATGCACTCACTTTATCATATTAGCTTAATGAAATGAAAAGAGGCAAAAAGGAAAAGATTTCTTAAATGGTGTTTGCTAATAGTTCAGACACTGTTGTATGTGTACAGTATGGATTATTTTTTTTCTCTTTTTTTAGTTTAGTACTAAATGGGAAACCTGACTTCTAAACAAGTACAGGCTATAGACATTTTTTTTCCTTATCCTCTATTGCTGACCTTATAATAGGCCTATTAAGAAAGAGTCAGTGTTGATCACTTTAAGCATAGTCACAATTTATGAGACTATTATCTCAGATAATCTAAATAGGCAGTGTTATTGTGCCCTTTATGCTACAGTTCTGCTTTTAGCTCAGTAAATGACTGGCTGCATTATTGCCAAGTATTTTTATAGAAGTCCCAAGCAGTTAACGTTTCTGTGGAGAAGAATCTGATAACATCAAGACCAGCACAAACATAGGAATAAATGTAGAATACAGAGCTAGAATATTACAGGGAAAGTTGGACCTGTTTGAATAGCAGAGATGTGGTGATTAAGAGTCTAGGTGTCCTGCAACACATCCATAAGAATCTCCAACAAGATCCACAAGAATCCAGGTATCTTCCAAATGTTATAATGTGGATGGTAGCTTGAAACTATGGTAGTCTCTTCCTGAGCTATAGCAGAACCTGGAGACACAAGCTGGGAAAACTTTGGCTCTATTTTTCCCCCTGTTTTGATTTCAGTGCAAGCATTCAGATCTTTACATTTCTGTCCTGCTGCTTTTCTCCTCTAGCTCCTAATAGTGATAGTCCTGTTTTCCTCCTGCCATTTTGTCCTTGATTTCTTCTCCCTGTTATTGCTCCACAGAATGTGCTGCAGTCATATTTTGATTCCTTGGTACCATGCTTGTTGTGTAGTCTGTTTGCTGTATCTTCCTGTTATAACGTTATTTTTTCCTCCAGCTATATATCTGATTAGTATTCACCACTTTAAAAAATGCTTCAGTTTTACTTTCCCTGTGGACTTTCCTTTAAGAGTGTTTACTTCAGGCAAAGGATGGATTATGCTATCATGTTGTAAAATCCTAATAATACCAATAAATGCCTCTAATGGAATGAATTCTGTCCCTTTTCTACTAGAGTACTATTGAGTAGGTGTCCCACAGCAGTAGGTTTATTAGAAAGCAAAATCCAACTTCAAAAAAAAAAAAGGCAAAGAAAAGAAATAAAGCTAGCTGTATACTTTAGAAAATTAGAAATATCAGAGTCTATCAATCTAGAATCTGCTTGCAGTTTCCAATTGCTCTGCTGGCAATAATGGGGTTACAGTAGTGTGAAAACTGAATCAATAAAATCCACCACATGCCCTCTGAGTTATGGAGCATATTGCATGGCATAGGATATTGCGCTGTATATTTCTCCTAGTAAAACCAAGCCACTTTTGATGCGGTATAGTAAGGAGTCAAAAAATACAGGGCCTGTTTCTATTTCTAAGAGAATGGCTGATATATGCTGCTTGTATTTTTGCTTGGAGTGTAGAACTACTGAGAATTAACAGTGGTCATGATAGGTTTCCTCTTTGTTTATATCCACTTTGTGTTTTACTTCCCAGTGCTGCTGCAATGAATGCATTTGATGATCTTGACCCTGGAAATCTTTTGGAAGCAAACTCTGGCCTATAATGCAGCCTACTTGCTGCAGTGAGTGTACTGCTGGGAAGAAGTTATCCAGGTTTTTAGTGATGTGTTGGGTAAAGGCTGGAGACTCTCAGGTCTCTGTGCATGGAGCTGTATCCTCAAAAGCCTTCCTGCCAGCTCTGTGAAAACTGGGTATGGATTATGGCAGAGTAAAGAATAAGGTGTTTATGGTGCCCTCAGAAAAACAGATGATATTCAATATCCAGTCTGAGGTGACAGCTACAGAAACGTAGATAAATCTCTTCTGGCAAAACTGGCAGCTACAGGGCTGGCAGGGCATCACAGGCAACAGTTCTGGAATTCAGCTGTTAAGTCCCAGATGCTCTGAGAGGGTTCAGAAAGTGCTCATTTACAAGTGCTTTGAGAGCAGGCTTTGTTACCTGACCTAGCCCAGTTTTCTACACCGGCCAGGCTGCTTTTTTCTCCTTCCTTATGTATGATTGTTGGCTGCTGAAGGTAGAGAAGAAGGTCACAGTTGTTGCAGTTGCAGTGTTGGGCTTTTTGACAGTTGCCCAAAGGTCAGGCTGGTTGCTCTTTTACTAACTGTCTTGAGTGTAAGTAAATAAATGAAACACATTGAGGCAGAAAATCACAAAATATAGTAGTTCAGTTCTTTTCAGATTAAATTGTACTTTATTCCCTTATAAAACCTTGCATAGAAGAGCACAAGGAAAACATACCAGTTTGATTTCTTTTAAAAATGTTTTCTTAAGAGTGCCAACTTGGAAAGCAGCTGAAAGAAGCAAGGGGAAACATTGATTGTTATACAGGACGTGACAGCTAAAGTATCTTCTTTAAAGGAGGGAATGGTTCCTCAATAGCTCTCTTCCGTCAGTACAAATTGCTAGAGAAAGCAGTTTACTATATGCTGTCCAGAAATAATAAATTGAGGTATTGATGAAGGATCCAGGTCACCACCTCAGCTGCGGGGAAGCTTAAGGGGCACAGTGTCTTGCTCCAAAATAGTGGGGTATTTTTCTGTGCAGAATCTGTATTTTGTTTGAGATACGGATCTCATACCGATTCAGCATTTGTGATAATAAATCTTTTTCTGAAGTTGAGGCTCTGCATACTAGTGACATCCCAGAATTGAGGCTAAGACTGATAATTACCTTGATGAACATTACATGGATATCAGCATAAATACAGGGTGTGCTTAGTACTATTTAACATGACCTTCATTTTGATAACAGCTCTAATTAGGTAGGTTCTGTAGAAACTGACTATCAGTTATGTTTGCACTACTGGAGAACCTCATGTATTCTGTTTATCTGCAGTTTTGTGACTTCCATTCTTCTCTTACCGGTTTTGTTTCATACAATGAGTTTAATCCCTTGAGCAGATAAAACATCCACAAAATATTTAAGTGTTCCCTGACACAGGTGCCAGGAGGAGAGTGCATTGTCAGCTTAAGTCCACAGCACTCAGAAAGGCCTATCCAGGCTATTCCAGAGAAGGAAGAGGCATCAGATGAGCTGCATCAGCTTCCTGATGCAGTGTACCATTAAGTCTCTTGGACACTACTGCTGACCTAGGGAAGAGGGATATAACATAGGGATAACAGTCTGGTATTTGACGGATCCAGGCTTGTTTGACATGCATTCAGAGGATTTGCATGTGATTTGGCTGTGCTTTACAATTATGTCAAGTTTACCAGATTGACCTAACAAAAGCAGGCTTCCCCAACCACCAGCACAACAATTAGAGCAAGACTTTCTCTTTAGGTCCAATATCTTTTAAAGATGCTTGTTTGCATGAGCATAAAGAGGCTCACAGGTTAACATTAATTACCTCATTACATCTCATGACTCTTTTTAAGTGTCAGATTCATTATGTTGATTTTACTCTTGGAAGGACAGTGTAAGTCTAATCCAAAGCTTTTTCTATATCTTCCCTTTATTTGGGGCATGTATCTACCCTCAGCTTTCCCTGAAACCCACACCTGATCTGTGTAGGGAAGGGTTCACATGCAAGTTTAAGTTTGAGAGAGGATGAAAAGCTGCTATGGAACACAAAAATGCTTTGTTATTTGTATTTGCAATTAGGAGTTCCTCATTTTTTGAGGTAGCTTTATGGTATTTTGGGATCACATATGCAAATTCTCATTTCAGCTGCTAATTCTAATAGTCTACTCTTTCTTAGTAAAAGTTCAGATTCCCTTAATTTTATTAGATTATGAGGCTACAGGGAGAAATCCTGTTCATGAAACATGACATTTTTCATCACTGCTAAGATTCTGTGTAATACAGATATGAAAAAGCCATGTTTGGGTCTACAAACATTAAGGAGGTTTCATTGAAGTGGATAGAAATTGCTGTTTAAGGCAATATTCCTGCATTTTTCATTATACCTCTAGTTTAACAATCTTGCATCTAAATGTCATGTACAGCCAAGATCCTGAATGTAGATGAGTCAAGATTTCTCCAGCAAATATAGAAATAGTTCTTTTGGGATTTGGGAAAAATTTGTTTTTCTTTGTGTGCTGTTCTGCATCATCTTTTATTTATCAAAGTGTAATTTGATGCTTCTATTCCTTCTCTTTTAGCTTACAAGGATTTGGTAGCTTAAGGACACTGATACTGAATGTTAGCTGTAAGGTGTTTTTTTTCCCAAGCAGAAGAGGGAGGAGAATAGTTTGGAGATATGGCCCATGGCTGAGAGATGGACACAATGGCTACAACTGTGTTAAAAAACAAACAATTTGTCAGAGCTCTTATAGATTAGGATAAGAAGAAGGAATGGAGGATTGATGAAAGGGGAAATATGAAGTGACTGAAGCCCTACTCTCATTACAAACAATTGCTGATTTTTTTTTTTTATATTCAAGGTCAATAAATACAAAACATTGTGTTTGCTAATCAGATGAGAACTTCATTACTTTGTTTCAGAGACCAAGGCACACATCATTTTTAGCTGCAAAAGTCTATGGTTTTACTTCACAAGTTAATTGGAAGATATGATTTAAAAAATAATCATTTAGAAACATATTTTTTTAAAGGTGCTGAAAGTGCTCCAGCTTTGAAGAAGATAAAATATATTTAAGAACTGACTAAATTTTTTTAAAAAGTTATGCCTATATTTAGCAAAGATGTTTTCAACCCAATAATCTATAGCAGCAGAGTACAAAGTTGAGCACAGCAGACAGGGACCATTGAGCTCCTGGAGTTAAGGGTGCATTAGTGTTTCTATTACAGTCTTGTGTATTTTGCAAGATAAGATGGTTGTAGTAATTGGTTTCAAACTGAAACATAGCTTGAAAGATTGAGACCTGAGATCACAAGTTATACTTTTAGAAATGTATTCTGGGAATTGCTTAAACTACTGTGGTTTGTTTATGTTATGCTGGATTCCCAAGGTCCCCATTAAGGTTCACAGTTGCATTAAATGTAATTTTGCATAAACAGGCACAATACCCATACCAGTAGTTTGTTGTCTCATACCCTTAGCTGAGAGTGTGGTCTCAATACGTGCTTAATTCTACCAGATCAGGGTTAGCGAGTGTATGACTGAAACAGCGGACAGAAATCCCACTTGGGCATACTGAGGTTATTCAGCTCACCAGGAAAGAGCACAAGGATCACCCTGCCCGTCCTGTATGTACAGGGACAGCTTTGAGGTCCTTGAGGACTGGTAGCATCATTGGCTGCTGAATCTTTGCTCCTTGGCTGTGTAGGCTGACTCAGTGGAAGGGAAATTTATTCACAGAATCATTCAGGTTGCAAAAGTCCTCTAAGATCATTGAATTCAACCTTTGACTGATCCGCACCTTGCCAAGTAGACCTTGACACAAAGTGCACCATAGCATAGCTATTCCACGCCCCCATCCTTGGTTGTGCTCTGGCATGATCTCTGCATGTGGAGCAACCTGAGCAGTGGTGTCCTGTGAGCCAAAGGACATGCAGTGCTTCTCATTTGAAACTTGGGGCCAAGATGCAAGCTAAGAAACAAAGCAAATTGTTTGCTTTGTTTTAGACTCCCCATAAAGCTTTTTGGGTTATGTTTGGCTCACCATATCTGATCTGTGCATTTTCTGTGGCTAAGCAGAACACTGGGCTAGGAATGTCTGTCACATTGACTAAATGTCCTTCAGAAAAGTAGTCCTGATTCTTTCCTAACTTGGGGTTTTAGTTTAGAGGTTATTTCCTTTGGGATTACTGCTTTCTTGGACTGAAGAGAAATAGGCTTATGTTGTCGTTATTGCTAAAAGCAGGACAGGTTCTCCATGCCTTGTTCTGTTCCTGCCTATATCTTGAGGACAAAGGTGTTGATTTACCCTCACCATCTGACAGTGTTGTATCAGGAAAGTAATAGCTTTGAGAGCAGAGAACTGAGCTTCACATTGATATAGTTTCTAAACTATTATTTTCAAAAATGAGCATGAAAACACTTTCTTTTTCTGGTGTGAATGAGATGTTACTGTTGCATTTGGCCTGAGGTATTTATGATTTACTCCATGGAATCAAAACACAGTTTATAAAGAGTTTGTCACAGACCCTCAGGTAGTTAGTTATCCACTTGCTGCTGAAAAAAAGATAACTGATAGGAAGAGATAGACAGAACTATAGAGAGAGACAGCATTTGTATGTAAGGGAATGTGTTACTAGAAACACTTGTCTTTCCATACTGTTAGAATTTTGAAAAGTTTTTTTATGATACGTATTAGTTCTTGCAAATTGCTTGCCAGTTTAATATCAGCAGCATCTAAACAGTAAGTAATTGCCTATGATAATGAGTGCAAGCTAATTTACTGGAATATGTTAATATTCATAATGCACTTTAGAACAGCAGGGTATTCAAAAAACACTATTCTGTTGTTTAATTGTAGTGTTTAGGTTTCATTGTTACTACAAATGCTGGCAATATCATCACAAAGCCAGCCTCTCATTGAATAGCCTCCTTACTGGGACTCCAGAATGTGAGTAGGTAGTGTCCTTTGAGAACTAAACAGGATATGAACAAAACCTTCTGGATTTAAATAATGATTCTTAATTTCTGATTGATGTTTGTTATGAGAATAGGCAGAGAACCTTTTTATGACTTTTAAAATTTACCTTCACAAATTTCAAGTAGAGTAGCATTCAGTTTCCATCTTAATATTTGTGTGTCTTCAATGGAATCAATATTTTTGTGAGATGCAGAAACATACCTACAATATGTTTTATGTCACAGGAATGCTGTAAGAAAATACTGTAGTGAAGGAGTCCTTCCAAGCTAGTGTGCTGCAGTTCATTCTGCAGGACTGGTGTTTAGTGTATTTGAAATCTTGTTTTTTTCCTTCGTTTCTTGCGAAATGTTCTGTTTTACTTTGGGTTGAAGTTTTTTGAGAAAATGTAGAAGAATGAAAAATGGGTTATCCATGAGCACATTTCTTCACAGAATTATTTTCTACGTGCATTAGTGTTACTTACAGTATGGAAGGATTCTTGACATCTTTGCGTATGTTATTATAAAGCACGGTATTAAAGTAAGACTTTCCAAACAATTGAATACTGATCTTCACTTCAGGATATTAAAAGCACTTGTAATCTTCTCCAGCCAGACCCTTGGAAGTGAGTGGCCTACACAAAATCACTGCACTAATTAGGTTGGGTTAGTCTTCAGAGGTGATTAACTGCTCACATTTCTTGCATACAGGAGTGAATTAAGTTACAGCTGATAGCACTGGTATGGATTCAGAGCCAACACTAGCATCAGTCCCTGGTGAGATGATTGAACACTTTGTAGCCCAAAACTCTTTTGTCAAGTTCTCTCCAAACATTGTTGTGGAATCCAGTGGTTAAACCACACTCTGATTAGTAAACCATGTAACCCAGTGAAAAGCATTAAGATGCATATTTTTTACTGCAGCTCTATATCCTCTCAGTCTGGTGGAGAATTGTTGCTTACAAACAACAGCATAAGGACTTTGCAAAGAATAACAGCAATTATCATAATGACAAAGCATGTAGCAGTTTCTGTGCCAGGCCGCAATTGAAAATCTATTATGTAGTAGAACAGAAAGAAGTGGGAAGGAAGTGAATTGGCCCAACCTGGCTGGCCCCTGTTAGCTCTTAGTATAATGGTCTAATAACCTTAAAAACTTAAGTACAAATACAGCTGTGTCTGTGTACTCCTATTAAACACTGTTTGTGTCATGCACAGGTTTGATAATGTAAGTAAACACTGATGTTCCAAAGTCAATCCCTGGGATAATGACTGCAAAAACTCTCCAAATAAAATATCATTTGTAGCTGCTTGCTGGTTCTAGTCTTCAGGCTTCTTTGAGACAATCAAGCAGACACTTTTATATCATGTTCATCTTTTACTTGATACTTTTTGGAGGTTTGAGTGCATATAATGCTGGAGAAGACTACATTTGGCTTTTAAACTTGGTTTGTATATGAAATGAAATATCCTGAAGTTTTGTTCATGCTTGGAATTAGCGAGATGGTACAATACCACAAGACTGCAGTCAATATGCATCTTGCTCATCAGTCCTTCCCTGTGCCAGGTCTCCCTCTAAGATGCTTCTGAACAGCTGCTTCATGGGTGGATTCATGTGCTTCAGTGAGGATTGGTGTTTTTCCAAAGATTTCATCTCTTGCATTTAATTTGATTTAATTTTTGTTACAAGAAGAACGGTTGCTATTTTCGCATTTCACAATGTAATATCTCTAAGAAACTGTCCTCTTTCTATTTTTCTTCAGCTGTAGTCCAGGTCTGTCTACTCAAAAACATTCAGAAATGCTGCCACAAGAATATTTCTGTCTGCTAAATATTGGCAGTTGACTAATTAGTAGGATAACACGAATGCCACAGAACTTCTTACTACTCTTCACTACATTTGCAAACAAGCAAAATTAAACTTCATTGCACATTGCCCATAATACAATTACCTGTTCTCAGCAGAGGTCCCTCTCAGCAAACCCTTTAATTTGGGTTGTTGCCAGTACTTTCTTTCTACTGCAAGCAACAGCAGCATCTTATCTTAGTCCAGCATCTGACATCCTTGGGTGTGGGTCATTTTTCAGTGACTTTAGCAGGCTAGAAGTTAACAGTGCTTTCATTTTCAGCATGTTATACTTTCTTTCAAGAGAAGTTTTGGCTACTTTTGAAAGCTCTTTAAGGATTTTTCAAGATTAAATTATGAGATGCACAATTTAGCAAGGAACATAATATGTCACTTAGAAACAACTAAGTTAATGTAAGACTGGATAGCTGGAATATTGTATTAGTAAGAAAGCCAATAAGAAATAAAGACTTTAGCCTAGAAGCATGCTAGGCACTTGCAGCCAAGCTCTTGTCTATTCTAACCCTATTAAATGACTTAAGGCCAGCTATTTGAAATGTTTTCATCCCTATTTAAAGAATGGGAGGTTATTTTTAAAGGTTGCCAGAAATTCAACAACACTTCTGAGAATCAGGATACTGCAGTAGGTGCTTGAATAAAAACATATCTTCAGGAACTAATGTTTTGCATGAAATAAGTACTTACAAATACAGTAGTTTCATGAATATAAGCTGCACCTTTTTCATTGAAGAATCCAGCCTACCCCAGTGGTGCGGCTTATATTCAGGTGCGGCTTATCTATGGACAAGTCCCAGCAAAACGCCAACCCGGAAGTGAGAGCCGGCCAAGCAGAGTGGCAAGTGGGTGGGCTGGCCCCTGTGCCCCCGGCAGCCGGCGGCGGCGCGGGATTGCCGGCAACGGGGGCTGGAAATGTGCGGAGCGGCCCCCGTGCCCCCGGCAGCCGGCGGCAGCGTGGGACCGCCAGGAACGGGGTGCCACTGGGAAGCCGGGCTGTGTGGGGCCGGGCCGGAGCGCCCCGCCCCATCTGCCTTGCGGAGTGTAAAAAAAAAAAAAAAAAAGAAAAGGCGCGGCTTATATTCGGGTGCGGCTTATAATCGTGAAATTACTGTAATTACTATTTCTCTGACAAGAACACTGCCTTTTGATGGACCTATACAGAGAAACTTTAGTTTTGTTTTTTCTTTTACTGTTTTTTGCCCTGTGTGCACATCTGTGCTGAGCTACTTTTGTGAGAGATGCTCAGGTCCTAGTTTCTGTCTTTTCTGTCTTCAGCTTACTTCAGCTGAGTCAGCAAGCTGAGGAATTCTAACAGCTCAAGTGACTTGGCTTAGGGAATTTTTAACTTTTGCCAGGTATCTGGTGAGTTTGTAAAGTCCATGGACTAGAACCACTGAATGATTTCACACAGGGCACCAACAGATGGTGACAACATTTGGTGTCTATCAACCTGCATAGTATTTGAGCTAATGTCCTAGTTCCTGCATCCTGTTACAAATCCCTTCGACTAACTTGCCCCTTCATTGTGTTCACTTTGGATTTGGAACAACTAACAAGCCATAAGAAGCAAATCAGTGTGTGTGCAGGTAATTTATTTTAATGGAACTGATTGCAGCTGTGGTTAAATTGAAGTGTAGCCCTTGACAATTCCTGATGTTGGGAGTGTGGAGACTGGATAGTCCTATTGTTTTTGAGAGTACTTGACTTTACTGATTTCAATCTGACAGTGCTGCTGAGGAGTACATTTCATGCAGGTAGCTTGGTGCATAGCTGCAGTGTGAGCTGGAGGCTGGGCCATGAGGGCCAGGAGCCCAGCCTTGAGCCAAAGTGTGCTCAGGGACCTGTGGCCCAGCCAGGGACCAGACACTCAGGGACAGCAGGAGCCAACCAGGTCGTTTGGCACACTTGGACTGTGAGGTTATAAAAGCTCAGGATCCCTCCTTGAAGGCACCAGCTTGAGCTAATATTTTATTTTGTTATTCCATTATTCTATTGTTTAACTACTGCACCATGATGAAACTATTTTAAGGCTCTGGACTTATGTTCTGGGACTGTGCTATGGGAAGCTCGGTGTGGAGCTGGTAAGGAAACTTGGTGTTCTTGTGTGAGTGTGTAGCTGGGAAGGCTCTCTGGTCCCAGCTGAGGTGGTGTGAGGGTGACTCCAGAGTACCACCTGGATGGTCAAACATGGAAGTTTCCTTAACAATGACTTTACATTTTATCTGTTTGGGAATACTTTTCAATCCATTGCCTTCTTATGTGTGTTTCTCAACCACATAATTTACACCTCTGTAGACAGTGTTCAAGAAATTTATCAACTATATGTTGACATGGTTGTAGGAGGAATAAAACCTTCCCTTATTTATAGTTGCTCGGCTTTAATTTCCATCTGACTTTTTTGCAAGCTTTAAGAATCAGACGTTGTATCCTTTTTACCTTTAATAGAGTTATAATGGATTAAAATGTTTCATGTTGAGTGCAATATGGCATTTAAAGCAGACTTTAGTTTCCAAAATATGTCATTTTCTACCCATCTACATTGCATAAAGGTCCAAGGCCCTAATGGGGAATTACTTGCCTTATATTTCATATAGAAATATTTCAAATTCATTTTAAACAGCATTCATAGTGTAAAAGTGATAGGTAATAGGCAACCCATACCATTTTTAAATTGAGAGAATCTAGAGAACAATCATTTTCTTTTATCACTCTGGGCCCAATTTGTGTTAGACTGTATTCTTTCATAAAATAGGGATTTTTTTGTGTAAGTGACCACAGAACTTTTTTTTCCTGTGGATGTTTCAAAGCTAATAAAAATAATTTTAGAGAATCAGTGCCATAATACTATCAAGTCTGTTAAGATTCAGTTAATCAACTCATGTTTTGGTAATAAGTCAGATGAACAAATACTCTTAATTTCTATTCTCTTAGGAGTCCTTTCAGCTAGCTCTTGCTTAGCTAAGGTCCTTCTCAAAATTATATTAATTTTAAACCCAATTGGAGGCTCTTAGTTCAATGTCCCTACTCAAACTGAGTAGCACTTTACTCCAGATAAGTGATGTCATCTAAATCAAGGTGTGAGATGCTACTTGATTTAAAATATTAAAATCACTCTAGCTGGAAAATTCCTTAAATTCTTTGAAACTTTTATTATAACTATGTCATTTATGATGTTAAGAATGATGCTGACTTGGAATATTGATGCTAAGCTGTGTCAGGGTTGTTTTTAGTTTTAGTTTTTTGTCACTTACTGACCCTATATATTAATAGGGCTTGATAGCAACCAGGGAATTTAAAACCAAAAAGTTTTAGAACGGAAATGGAGTCTTTTTTCACCCACTTTATTATTGCATGGAAGGTAAAACATAAACTATCCAAATACCAATGCCATAGGCTGTAAGAAAGGAGAAGTCTACTGGTTTTCTTAGGGCTTTTTCTGTGGTCTGAGGAAAAAGCTTTGCTGCTGTGTTAGTATCCTGAATCTTCAACAAATGCCACTGGAAAGGGCAGGATGCTGAGCGTGACTTGGGATTGTGTTGTTTCTATTAGCACTTAGATTTTACCTGGAGACAGCTCTTAGGCGTAGCTGAATATGATAAACCACACACAGCACTGGTTTATAAGTCTCTCTGAAAAATTGGATGCAGAGTGATGAAAAATCTTGTAGGTTCTGATAAAGCAAGTCATGTTCACCTTAGTGCTTTGGGAAGAATAGTTCTATAATGCAATGTAAAGTTGTGCTTGAATTAGTAGTAGTAGTAGTAGATGTTGCGTTGTTGGTTCATTTAAATAAATTGCTCCAGATGATTGAGTTGGTCGAGGTGTTAGAATAATGTGGCTTCAGCCTTTCTTACAGAAGCATGGAATTTTAGAGCCCAGCTGTAGCGCAGTGATATGTGGTTTCCATAAAAGGCTGACAGAAGTCCAATAGACATTTTCCATCTACTTTATTTTTCTCAGCATTTTCTCTTTGACTGGAAAGAAGATGATTTCACTAATGATAATATTAATAACAAAACCCAGCAATGATCTTTGTCAATGCTGCTTTGGTCAGTGAGTTTTCTTACAGTTACTCTGGAAGAAGGGAAGATCAATGAATGAAATGATGGAATTACTAAGGAATTATTCTGAGCAGTTTGTAACCTTACAGGTGACAAATGTTAAGACTGTTTGTAGCAGTCCCAGTTCAGGCATGCAGTCAGATGGGTACAAGGACTAACTAGAAATTTTTAGTAGCAACCAATTTCCAGGAGAACTTTAAACCTTTATCAAGGTTTGCCAAGCTTGGTCAAAGGAGCACCATAAATATTCTCCTAGCCCTATTATCCACAAATCTAAGAGAATCTGGATGGAAAATAAGACATCCTTTTCTACCCTTGTGGCTCAAGCTCTTTGGAGAGTTACAGGCAACAATCCCTTTGAAAATTTTCACTTTCCCCATGCAATGCACCTCCTCTGCTATTAAATAGCCTGATGTTGCTTTTGCAGAAGAGCAGTCGCAATCCCTATTCAGGCTCCTGCTCTCACTCCTGTGAGCGAATATCAGAATGCCTTCAGGAAGCATTCAGTGGAATCTGCTCTTTAGTTTGAAATACTTCTTCCAGCAACTCTTTCCATCTCCTTCCCGCAGTTAACACTAATGGCCATACCCTCCTCACCTCAACGCTGTGGCATATATTCTCTCTTCTGTGTAAATAATTAATAGCATAGCAAAGTCAAGGAAGAAGCAATATGGAAGGGCTGTATTTTAATCCAAGTGGATTATTTTGAAACCCCCACCTTTCCTTCTCTCCCCCTGGCATATCATGTTGCCAGCTTGAAGCATCCCTTCCTTTGCTTACCTTAGAAAATCTGTATAAATATATGTACAGAAATTTTGCATGTTTTTATGAACTTTGGCTTGTGTGGACTGAAAATACATAGATGAATATGTAAAAATTAGTGTTAATGGAGATTTATATGCTCCTCTGAACACAGTAAATATAAATAATGCCTTCACGTAGATGTTTGGGCAACTGTGTGTGTGTATATATGCATGTTTTCGTATTGTAAATTCTTCATTCTTGGTAATTAATAGTAGCCTACACTAGTCTCACTGGATTCAGTAGGTTTATCAATATAAGTAATTATTTACTGATGGGAATAATAGGGTTCACATTGTAGCCCAGAGTAAAGCACTGATAAGATACAGAAAGAAGAAAATTACTTTATGGAGTAATTTCTTGTTACTAGCAGTATACACCCTTCATATTTTTAATAATAGTTAAACATTGCTTTTCTATTAATGAAAGTGCAGCTACTAGTTTTCATTACTTAACGTGACAGGCTTCAGTCTTCAGCTTTTCTGTCACAGATAGAATAATAGCTTATGAGGGTCCAGAGCTCAATAAAACCATTGCATTCACTTCATTAGCACCTGAAACCTGATGTGAATGTTGAAAAGAAACATTATGCTGCTTATATTATATGGGATAAATGGAATTATGTGCATTACCTTAAACTCAAAATTGGAATGAACATGAGGAAGGCAGAAAGCTGTTGATTTGAGCAAACTATTAAGCTACATCAAATGTGACTTCAGAGCAATAAATATTGAAAAGCTTTGCAGTCATAAACAATAATAAATACAGTGAATGTGTTATAAAGAAAATATTTATCTGCTTAATACTGTAGAGGTAAGCAGATGTCCTTGAGTTGCTGCCAGACTGCGCTGAAATGAATGCACTATTTCATACAAATGAAATTTGCAAACAAGTAGGACTTCAGAGATCCAGGCCATTAAAAAACATTACTGTATCTTGACCACTGGCATTTTGTTACAATGGGAACTGTGCTTTCATGGGGAAGAATTTCAAAAGCTGTGTGGACATTTTTCCTAAACATTGTGTGGCTGCATGGAAGCATAAAGAATTAGGCAGTAAATTCTGTGGCTGAGAGATATAACTGGCATGTTACAAAGTTGCCTGCTTACAGATACTGTGCTGATGGCATTGCTATTCTTGACATTATAATTCCACTGCTTTCAATTCTCTGGAGATGATAAACCGCAAACAACTCAGTGCCACAAGCTAAGGGAGATGGCTGGGATTTCGTGACAATGTTCTGAAAGAGCAGCAGAGACATTATAAGGTTTGTCAGAGAGCATAAAAGCCTTCATGAAGCAAGTGAATTAAGTTTCCTCTGTTGTTTCTTACCATATCCAAAACTAATAGTAAGGAGGGTTGTTTCCTACAACTGCTTAGTTTCTAGTTTTTAATAGTTAATGGGAGGTTGGGCTATAAGCTGAGATCAATCCCAGAATAATAAATTTTACATTATTATATTTGTCTTTCTTGAAATATAAACACCAGAGGATCTATTCTCAAATGGCTTCCGACCCATTTTTTCCATAATTAATACAGGAAATTCGAAGAACGTGACTGCCCGTACAGCTCAGACAGAGGCAGATCTGTATTCATCAGCATGGATTAATTAGTCTTTTACCAGACACACAGTTACTTCGAAGAGCTACAAAATGGGCAGTTATAAAGAAGGGAAAGCTTTCTCATAAAAACACATAAACCACATGTTCTCGCGGATAAGAGATACTTTTTTTAACTTTGATGTTTATTCTATGTAGTTTACGATTTACAGCTAGATTTATCCAGCTCCACTGACATTGACCTTGCCTTCAATGCGGCAGTAGTATGAAATGAATTGCTCTTCCCTGGCTGATTTGAAGGGCAGTATTTAACAAAAAATGCAGCCAAGATTCACTCTGAATAAGAACAGCAGAGCCTCTCATTGTTCAGATCTGAAGACTTACTTCTGGGTCATTGTATTCAGTATGACTCCACCATGCTTGGCAGGCTTTTTCTTTGTCTTCTAAATTGGGTAAACACATCCAAGACAACCAAGAAGAGGCGAATAACGCACTGCCACTTAAATCTTATGGGCTATTCTAACAGCTTTATCTGTGACATTGAGGTGTAAGGAGTTGTTTTTCCTTCTCATTTTTGTTACCTATAAAGCCCTCATTCATGCCCTGACAGAATGTTTTATGAAGTCAACAGAAAGGCTGTCACTGTTTTTAATGAGCTTTGGATCAAGCTCTCTGTTTTTCATCAACACAGAAAAAATCCTTTCACTGCAGACACCGACAGACAGCAACATAAACTTCATGAAGGTCCCAGCTCATCAGCTGGAGACTTGAAGTCAACAGCAGCAAAGAGCAGAACTTGGGGGACCATCAGCAGGGATATTACCTGTTTGATGTGTCTTTGTTTCAGGATGTATTGTAACTGAAGATTAATGACACACAGCAGATTATTGTACATTTCAGACCACTGCCTAGGAGGAAAGCAAGAGTGGAAGAGCAGGAGGAGGAGAGTTTTGTCACACACATTCCTAAATCAGACACCTTTTGCACACATCCATTACCAATTCCCGGCACAGCCCCAAACTTCACTACTCTTGAAAAACTCTTTAGAATAAAGAGAAAACCTGATTTCTCTTAAAGTGTAAGTGAAATCTTAAATATTGTCCTGTTATTGTCTTTGTCTTTGCCGAAGAAGTTGACAACCTATCTGAAATACATGCTGGTTGGTATTTTGGCATCAAGAGAAAAGCACATTTGAAGCTCAGTGAAGCTATCCCACAATTGTATTAATATAAAATGAGATTTACAGTGATTTTAGTGGTATGCACTGTGCATAAATTATTACAGATTGATGGCACTGTCAAGAACCCCTAATTAACAGGCATGCAAGTCCATAAAGGAAAAGTGATGTTAGAAAGAAATAAATGACATCATTTCAAAAAGACCAAATGTCCTTTTTGCATTACAACTGACACAAAGCAGGTTTGCTCAGCAGTAGAATAAAATTTTGAAACATCTGGGAGTTGAATAAGTGGTATAAGTGTACAGTTCTTTTTGGTTTTGGCTTTAAAAGTCTGAACATTCAAGGAGTTTTATGTTTCTTTATATGGTGATGGCATTTTGGCCAACCTTCAATGAAAGTAAAGGAGTTACAATTAGGTTGTTATGCACTGTCTCCTTACATGCACATGGGAAGTATGGAGAGAGAGCACTGAGTGGAATGAACTGAATTACAGTAATTTCATGCCTATAAGGTGCACTCTTTTGACTAAAATTTTGATTGGAAGTGCACCTTATAGTCCAGTGCACCTTGTATAGGGACTAAAATTTGGAAATTTGCCAACCCGGAAGTGCGAGTTGCGAGCGTCAGCAGCTGTGGCAGCCGCACTCGCCGGCAGCCAATCCGTGTGCCACAAGAGCCGTGGCAGCCGGTGCCGGGGGAGGGAGGGAATGCTGGGGCCCTCGGCATGGGGAGGGCGCCTGGGGCTGCGTTTAAAGGTTGCGCTGATCCGTGAAAAAAATTTGCAAATTGAGCACCTGCCAGTAAACCCCGCGATCTGTTACTAATTTGTTACTTGGTTGTGCACGAATCCTCGCTGCAAAAAAAGTGCACCTTATAGGCATGAAATTACTGTACTTTTCATAGAATCATGGAATGGTTTGGCTTGGAAGGGACATTAAAGATCATCTAGTTCCACCCTGCAGTCATGGCCAAGGATATTATCCACTAGATCAGGTTGCTCAAGGCCCCACTCACCCTGGTCTTCCAGGGATGGGATCTCCACAGCTTCTTTGAACAACCTGTTCAAGTGCCTCACTACCCTTTGAGTAAAGAATTTCTTCCTGGTATCTAATCTAAATCTTTTCTCTTTTAGTTTAAAAATATTCCCACTTGTCCCATCATTACGTATTTGATGAAATAGATAAAACATAATAAAAATTGATAAAATGCAATAAAATTGAGATTAGCCACATTTTGATACAGCTTTGGACAGAAAGGAAAACTAGACATCTGTATTTACAATGCATTAACCTATCTCCCTAAGCTTTGACCTATTCTCATGGAAAAGGAGTAGACAGCTTGTAGTGACTTTTCCAATGAAAGATCAAATGCATGCAGAATTTTCCTGCTCTGTGCTGTTGCTGTTGTTAAGAAGCAAGTTTTAAATGGAAAATGCTGTTTTAGTTATGAGGAAATATGCTGGTGATGAAGTTAAGCACCTGAATGCTAAGTGCTTTTGGATTACAACACTTGTTTCAAACAGATTATAGATTTTGTAAGTGCACCCTGGATATAATGTGTAAAGATTTCCACTTTTAAAAGATGTACTTTGAGCATTATGCAAATAAGCTGTTCCTTACTCAGATGGTCGACTAATCTCTTTGTCCTGACATGACAAGTAAAGTATGTTTCCACTTGTTATCCCCATCTGTCACAAGATGATAAACCTCAGATCTGTAAAAGTCTTATCTGAATGTATTTGTTAACATCATGCTCTTCTGGCCAACATCGTGTATCATTTTCATTGTGTAAATAAGTAGCTGCATTTTTTTGTTAGCCATGAGGCAACTGGATTTACTTGATTTCTCCACATAGGCCCAGTTGAGGAAAGCATTTGGTTTAACTCATCCCTATTCTATATATCACAGAAATATGTTCAGCAAGCATAAGCTTAAGAGCTCTTCCAAACAGATATGCATTTCTGAATCAGAGCTATGGTATTTCAAGTCTTTTCATTTGCAATTAAGTTATATTCAGTGCTGATTGCACAATATAAAACCCACTAATATTTCACTTGCTGCATAATTTTTAGAGATAAAGACATCTTCACATTGAAATACAGCCTATGAATCCATTTACTACATGAGAACCTGATTTTTGTAGGGCATGTGATTTGGGTTTGCATGATGCAAGTGAGCTGATTATATTTATTTCTTTTTTTTTCTTTTTTTTTCTTCTTTTTTTTTTTGTTTTTTTTTTTTTTTAACAGCGGGGACAACGTATATCTTTAGCAAAGGTGGTGGACAAATCACTTACACGTGGCCTCCCAACGACCGGCCAAGCACCCGAGCGGACAGACTGGCCATAGGGTTTAGCACTGTGCAAAAAGAGGCTGTGCTCGTGCGAGTGGACAGTTCTACTGGCCTTGGAGATTATTTAGAGCTGCATATCGTAAGTATCAGCACCAGAGGCGTGAGATTTCTTCTTGTCTCAGTTGTTTCTGCATTTGTGGGGCTTAAATTTATTTTGTCTGAATGTAATTATGGCAGTTGATGAACCTTTTGGGGTCAATAGTGAACTGAATGATGCTGGTTTATTTCATATGATGTTGTACAGAGTCTCAGGCATACTCAAAAATGCCTTTCCATTGCTACAGTGCTACTTTTCATGGTTTTTCAATCAAAAATCATACTGGGATACCTGTACAGAAAGAGCAGTTTATTGCAGTGTAATTACATGGAAGAGAATTTAGCAGTGTCAGAGGAAGGTATGCTTATCCTGGGGAATTTAATCTGGAATCTAATGGTGGAATTGCAGTGTATCACAGCTCATTGTGCTTATTGTTAATATCAGAACTTGTCCTCCCATTTCACCATTTTTTTGTCATGGTAAATCTTAAGCAGAAAGAAAGATTGTTGGACTAAGAAGTCTTAAAAAGTGATTTCATCTGCCTTAAAACAAGGAACTAACAATCAAAATTGAAATAGTGGAGTTTTATGGCATCATAAATAAATGATCAATTGAGAAAAGTGTAACTAGAGCAGTATAAAATTTTGTTGTTTAGATTAGTCTGAACTTTGTTAATGTGTTAGTTTGATTTTTATTTGAGAATGTCTCTACTTTCAGGAATAGTTGAGTTCCTTTTGAATGAAATTACTTATTGATCTATAACCAATTACACTTTTACCCTCAGAAAGCATTCAGCAGTGGTCATTTTCAAAATTAGGTGGGATTATGGTATTCAATCTTCCCAGACTCCTTTTTCTGCAAAGGCACTCTTACACTGTGGACTAAGGTGATTTTTAAAAATTTATTTGCTGGCTTGAGTAAATAAACAAAGAAAGAAAATCTTAAATAGAATTCAGAGGTTGTCCATACCTTTATCTTTCATTGAATCACACAGACAAAACAGTTGCCTGGTGTTGTGAAATCTTAGTTTAAAAATGTGAATAAAATCAACTTCTACCAGGTGCCGGAAAAATGGAGACCCTACATATTTCAAGCCTACATACTGTGTTGCTAGATAGAATTTAAATATTTGCTTTGCAAACACTAGGCACCTTATCATAATTTACCTCTTTATTTGTGATCTCAGAGCAAACCCACCTTCTGTGGTCAACAGAGTTACTTTCCTCTTACAGTTTTTTCTTGTTCATTAGCATACGAAGGAATGTTTTCCTTGTAATTTTACTACACCTGAAATCTATCAAAATGATAATATTTGTTTGCTCTTCCATTTAGTCATATTGATATTTTAAAGCAAATATTATGTTCATTAATGATGAGTTTGAGATCAAAAATTGTTTCCTGCTCATAAATGTTTGTGGTTTTCAATCTTTTTTTTTCCCCTCAAATAATTTTCTTGTACCCATGCTGTAGCAAAAGATGGTAAAATAAAAGAATAATTCAGAGTTTTCTATGGTCCGAAACACTACCAGCTTAATAGGGATGGTGGAAATGATAAATTATACTTTAGTGGTTCTTTTGAAATTTCTGTGAAGCAGCAAAGCCTTTTATCATACAGCTCTGTGAGGTGATATTGGCTTCCCCCTGCTGCCTTTTCAAGGGACTTTGGGAACCTCCCTGAAGTCTGCTCTGCTTCAGAGTAAAATGGTAACTGTGTGAAATTTCACTGGAATGAGGTTTGACCTTCTGAGAGCAGCTTCAGTGTAGTCAGTCCCTAGAGTGGAGACACTGAGGGATTGACCTGAAATCCTAAGACATTTGGCACAGATTTTTTTAAGGGTTGTCAGTGATAGATAAAGCTTGGAAAACTACTGGGATATAATTTCCCAGAATCTAATTCAAATAAGGATAGTATTCAAAGGGAAGTTGAAAGGCAGTATTTTCAAAAGCACTTGTGACACCTAAGACCACATATCTCATTAAAGTCAGTTGAGCTGCAGATACTTCTGAGAATTTTACCTGAGATCCATTTTAGCTCAGAAAGATATTGTGAGATATCACAGTTATAAAAATGAAGGAAATACAGAAACAGGGAGGTCTACATATGTGTTATATTTGAAAAATAAAAGCAGTGGGAGGGGTTTGTCATTCGAACCTTCCTTCTTTCACTGATGTTGAGATGCCACTAGGAGCGTCTTATCTACTAAACAACCAGAAACATGCTATGGATAGTGGAAGGAGATAAAACTAGAAAGATGGAAGTGTTTAATTCTGCATGTTCTTTTGCAGGTACCCACTCACCTGTTTGTGCCATGAATATGCATGAGCAAAAGGTGCCTGTGTACCTTGAGATGCATTGTGTATGAATAACTCACCTGCACATGTTGGCAAAAAGAGTTGCACTGGAAGTACTGCTTAAAAAAAATTAGATTATAGCCCTCACTAGCATGTTGGGAAGGGTGCTTGAGAGCTTTGAGGTAGCTTGTCTTAACCTTCTTCATTCTAGAAATGGAAGAGGAAATTACAAGTTAGATTATGGTACTTCAGTGTGTGTAAACAGTCATTCTGTTTACTTAAAGACAATGTAGACCTAATAATGCAATCAAGCCCGTAAAAAATTCTGATTTTAAAAATTGCAGCTTCATCATCTGAATTACAGTTTTAGTGTTAGGTTAGGAACATATTTATTTAAAGTAATCATTTAACCTCTCCAATTGACCTTTGTTAAAAGAAACATTTTTAGAAATTTGTACTCTGCATTGCTACCAGAAGCTTAACAGCTCCAGTGCAAGTATTTTAAATTCCAATATAGATTATTATAAAACTCCACCTGTACTGTAGCAGCACAAATATAAAGGACTGTTTTTGTGTATGATACATATGCAACACAGTACTTCAGGAAAGAGATTTAAAAATGCTTTAGTTGTTCAGAGCTGCAGCAATTAGCTTTCATTTCAATCACTTGACTTCCCGTATGGAAGTGGTCTCCTGTTCTGTCTCTGCTGGGAGATCAAGTTCAAGAGGAAATAGATATCATACCTAAAAGTCTATTGCCACTTCCTCTCCTGTTGATGGATAAATGGAGGACAGATAGCTCTGATAATTACTGCAAGCTTCCTTTTTTTCTTCTTTACATGACATGGGAAAAGGCAGCATCTTTTCATGCAGTGTTCAATTAATCACCACGTGTACTTCTGTCCTTAACTTTTTGTGTGATTTCTAGTGCCCTTAGATAATTCTGTCAGTGATCCCTGTTCCTACCTTCCTTCTTCTCTTCCCACCCTGTTATCCCACATCACTAGAAAGCGAAAGTACAAATATATGGATGTTGTTGTCTTCCACAGGTACTGTGCTGTTGCCGCCTCAAATTTTTAGCTTTCCTATGGTGAGGAACAAAGTGAAATTAGACAAAGATATCACCTCAAAGGGCTAAGAAGTCCTGTTAAATTGCTTTTTCTGTCAATGCTGGTAGCATAAGAAACTGTAATTCTCCTGTGTTGCACAAGGGGCATTTGCGCTGTTTGAGAAGAATCATCAACAGATTTCAGCCATTATAAAAAATACAATTTTAAAAACATGGTAAATTATACCATGTTTTCATCTTTAATTGAAATTAAATTTAATTAATTAAATTAATTAAAATTAAAGACTTCATAACAAAAGTAACTTTTTTTATGCCTGGTGGAAAGAATCAGAAGTTTCTGCATCTTTGTCTGTGCCATTTGTTTGAAAATCAAAGTATTTGTGGAGCACAAAGTAGCTGTTTTTATGGTGATAGCTGATTTTGAAGTTGAGAACAAGAAGTTTGTATGGAGCATAAGGCCAGCAGAGCATTTAAAAGTATAAAGCTTTGGCATTCCAGAGAAGACACCCAGCCTAGTGCACACGAGCTACTTCAGCGGAACTGGCCACTTCTCCTAACTCAAGCAGGGTGAGAATGTACTAATTAATCTCATTTACAGGTATGGACCTGCTGAATTATGAGAAGTGGTGATGATCATTCTGATTAGAAACATTCAGAGGTCTAAAATAAGGAGTATGGCAGATGTGGCAATGTTTTGAATGTTGTTCTAACCCTCACTAGAGGGAAAGTGGGGAGAAATGCCCTGTACTTCCTGTGAGAGAACAGTGAGAGTCTATCTATACTTAGGATATAGAAAACATATAAAAATAAAAAGAAATAAAACTCAAGGTAGATCATAGTAGATATTTTCTGTTTCACTCTATTTCATGTCACTAGGAAACAATATTTTAGAGGAAACACTAATCAATAAGATGAATGCTACGATGATAAAGCATGGAAAACTACTGCAAAAGATTTGCTAACACATGACCTGAAAAAGTACAGTACGGTTAAAACAAGTGGTATCAATATGTGCAAGGCACAACACAATTAACCTGAAATACAGTGAAGATGTAGCATTACTGACATGATGGACCAATCAATATTGTCCTTAGATTTCCAAGATTTGTTTGTGAGGCTTTCAGAGTTACAATTAATGACTGAGGTGAACAGTCTCAGGAGCAGGAGTATGTCTAACGGAAAATAGAGTTTTGGATCATGAGTAAACTCAGTTCATATTCTTTGTCCCAAATATTTACATGCTACATGTATTAAAATACATATTGTAGAAATGGCATTTATAATTTGATTTTTTTAAACTTTCAGCAAACTTAAGTACTATTTCCTACTCCCCTCCTTCTGTCTCTTAGTTATACATATGCAGTACTCTGCTGCACCAAGCTTTTAATAGCTGACTCTGTTAGGCTTTCTTGTACATATCCAAAAAACATGGGTAGTTATAACTTACGCAAGTATAATGACCTCCCCTCAAGTGAACAGAAGGAGAAAAACTCAAGTGAGGATCACAGTTCTGTGTTTGAGTGTGCCAGGGAAAGAACTACAATACCTTTTGATAAATGCATTTGTTATTCTCTTTTGAATACTTCGCATGTCTTCGGCTTAATGTCTAATGGAAAGTCAATTGATTTTTATTTACTTGGTTGTATTTGGATCAATTCCTAAAGAGCTGGATATACTTTCAGTGAGATTGATGATAAAAATACCTTTGATTTTAGTGGTTTGTATTGGAGCTAATTAATCTTCCCAGGAAGAGTTTAATAATATTTAAATATAATATTTCTAGAATATTATTTCTGCTAATAATCATCATTCAAATCTGGAATTTCTTATTATTATATGCATACCTATGGAAAGCAAATATTTGGGAAGGCCAATGGTGGCTTGTATAATCATGAAACAGTAATGAGTTTAAAATTGAATTATTCACATCCAGGAAGAGATTTTTTAAAATAAGGGCAGACCTAGTTTTTAGAAATCTGATATTTCAGAACTGCTGAACATGCACAACAGTGGCTAAAGTCAATGGAAGCTGAATATAGTCAGCACCTCTGAAAACCAGGTCATCATCACAGCAGCTAAGGGGGCATCAGGGATCACTTTGGAGCCCTAGACAGACTTTACATTTATCAGAGTTGTGATTTTTAATATTCTGCTGCCTTGAAGCACAAGAAAATTTCATAAAGCTGTTATCTAATCCAGAATTCTGCTATTATTTTTAATTTCTTTTTTATGCTTATAGATGGGATATTTATTTGTTATTTCTTTTTTCATTTATATATGTGAATGTAAAAGGCTGTGGGAAGTTTAACTGTTATGGACAGTGATTGGTTTCTCTGGGGAACAAAAAACTCAGCAACCAGAATATATGTTAACCTTTAAACTGAAAAAAAAAATTACTATGGAAGAAGGATTTCCAGGCTCATTTATGGGTTTGAATGAAGAAAAAAAAAAAAAAAAAAAAACAAAACAGTGCAATCAAAGAAGACTCATTTATGGGACTAGACAGGCAGGTGAGAATGCAATTCAATGCACACAAGCATTAAGTTAATTAGAATGGGAGCAATGAATTAATCTAGGGAATTTGTGCTAAATGCAGCAATCATTTACCTCACTGATCAGGTTAAAGATCTAACTTTGTAGGAAAGAAAATAAATGAATCACTGAGATGGTCAAGTCATGCCTTGAAACCATGCAGTTAAGTTATTCTTTTGTATTAGCAGAGACAAAGATTAAAAAAGCTCTGAAAAGGGCTTTTATTATATAAGCTATTTGTTAATGCCTCATCTTGAACACTCTGCACAATCTGTTATTGCACACTGAGCAACAGTTGTCTGTTTTTGCCATAAACAGGCCAAATTGCTGAGGGAAGGTTATGGAAATGTGCTAATTCTGGCACAGAACAGACTGATACCTTACTGTATGAAAAATATGAATGGAATTTGTACAGCTGATGTAACTAAGCAGTTTGACTCTGCCATCATGGAGTACTGCTAGGAGAAATCCTGATGTTTGGTGGAAGGTCCAGTATACCAGTCTGGTAGGTCTGATCTCCCATCTGACTGCCTGGTTCCTCAGCCTAGAAATGTGCTTGAGGGAGGGAGCTCCTTCCATTTTCTTCTTCTATCTTGGGATAAAAGAGAAACTCTCACTTCCCTCTATCCAGCAAATAACTCCTTTATGCATCCTGCTCCTTTCTGCTTTTGGGAGAATACAAGCTTCCTTCCCAAAAAAGCATGCTATATAATGGGGTCACCACCTGCCAGCCTCTTGACCAGAGAAAATTGCACAGCCAGTAGGACCCAAGTTCCCATCCAAAATACTGTGTCAGTGGCACAATGCTCCAGCCCTCAAAAATGATGAATGTCTTCAAGTGTTTCCTTCCTTCTAGAAAGGCTTGAAGGAGGGTAGATCTTTAAAACACTTCTGGTGGGCCCACATATATCACAGCTGAAAAAAATGTGGAAAGAGTTGCATGTGGCTGTGGCACTGTATGAAGTTATCGTGCAGATCAGGTCATGGACTCTAAATTCTCTTCTGATCTTGCATATCTCAAAATTACACTGGAAATTAAATCTATCTGTTGGCAGAACTATTTAAAATCCAGAACTCTGGTATTGAATTTGATGGCAAGTCTTCCTATGACTTTACTGTTGCAAATTGTGCACAAATGGAACCTTAGATCTGGCACAAGAAGAGAACGTAAACATGGAACTTAATTTTCTTGTTGAGCTTAAAAAAGCACCAAGATTAGGAATAGAAGGGATTTGGCCTGGGTCATGTTATATTAATAACAAAACCCCTGTATTTTTAAGAATTCAAGTGGACCAATTTGGAAAAGCAAGCACAAGACTAAGCATATTTAATTAGCACAAACTTGAAGAGGCTCGTGGCCTCTTCATGAAGCTCCTCTAATTTTTTACATTGTCACTTTTAAAGCTCTGAAGCACTCTATGGATTACATCCAGTCATATTTTCAAGTAGTATTTCTTTCTCTTCCCTTTCCCTTGTTCTGCAACTTGTTCTTCCGTTATGCCCTCAAACACAAATTCGTCTGTTGTGCTAATTCAGCAGTCCCAGTGAGTCCCAGTGAAAACAGGTGGCAAACATCCAGGGGTCTCAGGGACTACACACCTTTTCTTTCCCATGAAACGAGGCATAAGAAGGAACAGAAGAGTCACCTCAGTAGTGACTGTATGGTGTACTCACATGGCAGAACTTCTTGATGAGAACCATTGATAAGTCCACTTAATTAAAAAGCAAAAGCAGAAACAATGCAAATAAGCATGTGGCCATAATTAGGAGGTATATCCTTTGGTGTCAAGGCTTTTCAAATATAACAAATTTCTAGATTGAGAAAGGAGGACGCAGGAATTAGTTTATGATGTACAGATTAATACAGACCATCTTGCCTCCCACCCTTCCTAGTTAATGTTATCTCCTCTCATTGATAGTTTAGATCCATCACAATCTAATCACATACTTGTAATTCAAAATTCCTGGTGCTGGCTACTAGCCAACATCCTTGGATATGAAGGTTGCAGATATTTTAATAACTTGGCACCACCTCTCCCAGAGCATTGCTATGTATAAAAAACACCAATGAAAAATTTAGCAGGCATTTTAGCAACTTTATTAAGATTAAAAGGATACTTAACTATTTGAAGTAGCAGGGCCATTGAGGTGTTCACTGCAACCTGGCTGATCATCCAAATGAAGAAGGAACTGAAATACGGGAAATTATTGTCATTATTTGGAGAATGCGAGCTCTGGACGACTGAGAGTGAAATCCAAGACCAGGCTTCTTTTGTTCACTTATCCTATGGAGATAATATTCTGCTTTTTACAGTTAGACATAGATATAATAGTATATATAATATTAGCATACATACATGTATATATACATATATGCATACATAAATATATATATATATATAAAATGACCCTATACAGTTTGGTATACCTAGTCATCTAAGAGAGTCAGCCCTGATAATATTTCCAAGCTTCTTCCTCCCTGGTTCTTGTCTAATTTTAGAGAGGCACAAGAAGATTTGTACTCCCTCCTCCCTGCTGGGCATGCTTGGCTCAACACCAAGTGTATGGCATGTGTACCCAGTGTGTCAGAAGCCGTGACAGTGCAGGCTGGAGACAGGTTTGGGCTGACCGTGTGTGGTTTGGAGGGAAAAAAAAAGGACAGACTGGAGCTGTGTAATCAGTTTATGGTCCAGTATATCCTAGACTATGCTTTTAGCTCCTAATGGCATCTTGAATAAGGGGCAGTGACATTCAGACTGCTGTTGACCACTGAAGAAGGGGCAGGTTTGCATAGGACAGATCAGAGTTTGTTTCCTACAAATAAAAGCCAGAATCCAAGATCTGGCCTGTTAACTCTCTGTCTTTTAAATTTATGAGCTCTAAGGCAGGATAAGGATGAGGTGTGCTCTGCAGCACAAATCGCCAGTGTTGCGGTTTTTCACTGCACATGCAGTATGAATAATATTATTTTTAATACCAGTGAGAATGATTAGCCTATTGATGCAGATCAAGATGAGGGCAAAAGTGCTGCTGGTGACCTGAAAAGATTCTGATCCTAACTCCAAGTAATTTTCATCCCATCACTTCCACTGTTGATTTGTTTGAAAATAGTGTAGAAATATGAGTAAGCATGAGTAGTATCTACATCAAGCCAGAAAACTACTGCTGGTAAGTGAGGTGCAGTAGCAATTCTACAGAGCCTGCTGCTTTCCTTCAGTCATTTGTTTAAGTAAATATTGCTAATTTAGTTAATCACTTTGTGCAAATAAGGAAAGCTCATCTTAATACTGTTCTGGTTTTGTGAGATACTACCTTAATTGTAACCCACAATTACTTAATTAGACCACTTACTTAATTCAGGTTTTCCTCTGTGAAGCCTCAAAAGCACCAAACTGAAAACTTTTCATATTTAATGCTAGTTTGCTTTTTTCCTTCTGGACTGTGTCAAGGTCTTGAGCCTTTCTCCCTGTTTCCTTACACCACTGTATCAGTGAGGAGAAACTGGAGTAAAATCACTGGATGGGTGTAAGGGAGGGTAGAACTGTTCATACAGGGTTTGGGTCCTGCCTTCATCCAATTAGCTTACTTAACTTTTGCAGTCTTTGACACTAGCTCATTGCACCAGGGTTATGAAGGAAACAGAGCCAGAGCAGGGATTTTGTGTTTTCTGAAACCCTGGCTGCCAGTTGTATCTTCATCTTCCTTTCACTTACTTGCCTATGCTCTTTAATCACTGTCTTTCTTACCTGAGCTTGAGAACCTTGACATCAGACCCTCGGCATCTCCACTGCTGGTGGATCACTGAGAAGCTACTGCTTTCTCTCCCAGCAACAACCACAGGTGTACAATATTTGCCTTCCCTTTGAATCTAGCAGCGATTCTTCCCACTTCACAGTGGGTTGCTGCTGCTGAGTCTTTTTTTTTTTTTTTTATGCTTAGATCATACCACTGGGAAGAATTCCTGCAACAATAACAGACAGGATAAAGATTTAATGAACTGATACTGTCAGTGTTCTGTGTGGCTTATGTTTAATGTAACAATTCCACTAACAACAGGTGAGTTTCCCTGTTAAGTGTTTGGAGAGGCTTAAATATCTTGCTGTTTGTGAAAGCCCATTTACACTGAAACGTGCTAATGCTTCAGAGGGTGGATTAGCTGAAGGAACTGACTCATGCATTTCCTGGCTTTCAATAATTACCTAGTTTATTACCTAGCTTATAAGGGATGCTGAGGAACAAAGAAAAGACACAGCCCTTCAGTTTTGCCAGTTCTCTGTGAAATTATCCCCTTCAGTGCAGCAGCATGAAGCTACTGACTAGGCTTTAACTTCTTGTGCTGGAATTTGTAGGTGATGATCTATGCTCAATCAAGGGCGAAATGTAAGTCCAGATGTTCCCTCAGGGAAGTGTAAATCACACTTGCTGCTGCAGCATTGCACACTCTTTGTGGACTAGGAAAGCTGCCTGTACAGGACTGGGAATTCTTCCCTCTGTTATTCCACCACTGGGTCAGGTACTCCTCTTCATCCCAGGCCTCTGGATTGAAGGATGGGGATGAAGCATTATAGCCTCAGCAGATATCATCTCTTCTTTTTAGTTCAACCCTTCCACTTGATGGACTCGCAACTTACTGCCTACAAACCGAATGCAACTTCCTCTCTGCTGTGAAACCCCATCAATATCCTTGTTACCCATGTTTTCCCTGACCCAGTGAATTCCAGGGAACAATAGAGGATTCCTGGAGCAAAAGTACTCAGTGTTTCCCTGACACAGCAGATGGAATTTTTAAGGCTGTCAGTGGATTATGCAAGCAGTACCTTCTCATTTAGGACAAGCACAGAGTGTTATCATACATGAAGCTAATTTACAGGAACTTCTACCAACCAAAATAAAAAGTGGAAAGATTATTCTAGAGAGCCTTAATAACCACTCAGCATATTTGATAATGCCACTGCTGTCGGTATCATACTCACCATGATGTTTAATAGCTGAACAGATGCAGCTCACTAGAGCACCACATGGTAGGCAGCAGCAGGGAGTCCCATTTGACGAGTTGGTTTTGGTTTATTTCCTTCACAGAGAGCCTTCCCTTATATCCCAGGTTTCTGTAGTATTTTGATTTGCTACTCAGCAAACAGGAAAAGGCAAGGGAATTCTCTGTTGCTTGTTTCCAAAGCAAACGGGGGTTTGACATTGTAGTGAATGTGCTATGAAATTCCTAATTAAGCTTATATAAGGCATGTCTTATTGTCAAGTTGCCCACCCTTGGTGAAAAGAGTTGAGTTTTAGCAGGAAGCGTATACCCATATGCTTGGACTTTTTGTAGGATAGCAACTATGCTGGGTTTTGGAGGTGACTTCCCATTTGGGGATTTTTATTTTCTTTTTATTGCAAGATTCTTGTATACATCTGCAAGTCACTTAGCACAGTGAGCAGTAACTCTTGGCTGCAGTAGTGCCATGGGATGTGGCAGTTGTTTGGCGCTTCTAGATTTGCTCTCCATGGAACAATACAAAGGAACATTTTGTAAGACTTTCCAGTCTTCTAATTGCTTGCCTAGAAAAACACCTGACTTTGTACTCTGAGGCTAAAAGAAGACAGCTCTGCAGTTAATACATTCTCAAAAATTAGTGGATAATACAGAAGGGATAATGAAACTGTGGCTGTATGATTGCTTTCCAGAAAACATGCAAGAATAATATAATTAAGATGGGAACAAGACTAAAAGTGCTGCAAAACTCACATTATCCACCACATATTGCCTGGTCCATAAATAAACACAGAAACTCCCTTGATTATATTTCTTTATTAATGTGGTTATATACTTAAAAATAGGTGCTGCCAGGGCTGAATTAACGGGCAGTATCTCCCCCAGAGCTAAAAACTTGTCACAATTTAGTGCTCAGCTGAGATGCTCCTTTGGAAGATATTTAAGATTTCTGGGGTTTTATTCCTAATCTCCTTTTTGAATATTTTGCTGGCTATTTAAACTGACATTCTTAAAGCATTGATTTTTTTTTTTTCCTCTTGCTTTTCACTGCATATTCAAACTCAAAAAAACCACCAGCACGTCTCCTTGTCACAGCTGTAGTGTGGTACATGATGACACCAAGCTGTGCTAGTGTGGGAGGAGGGGAGACAGGGGTTGCAAGCACTGTGGAGAACTGATTAAAATTCAAAATGAGCTTGATAAAGTGGAGAAGTAATCTGAAATCAGGAAGATGAATTTCTACAAAGGAAAGCGCCAATTCCTGTACCTTAAGATGGAAAAATCAAATGCACAGCTATAAAATGAGGAATAATTGTGGCCTAGAAGTAGTTCTACAGAAAAGATTGGGAAGATACAGCTGATTGCAATTTGCTGCAGACACAGACAGGCATCAAACTGGGATGCATTGACAACACAGGGGGTGGCAGAGGAGGAAGAGTCTGATGTTTGCACAGTTCTACTGGGATCTTAGCTGAAGAAGGATGTCGAGTTTTGAGTACTTAGCTTTTCAAAAGGAGATAGGGAGAGAAGGCAGCTACTAGAAGAATCAGCAATATACTCTAGTTTATTGAATGCTCAAATTTATTAAATTCCCAAGAAGAAATTGAAGGAATGGGCTCTGTTGTGTTTATAAAAGAGAAGACAGAGAGTGACTGGTCAGGAAAACCACCTTTTAGTACATATAGGTTATTAACAGTCATGACTGTGGCTAATCTGTGTTGCCTATCTGTCAGCATAAGGTAAGAAATAGCTGGTTTAATTGCAACAATGCTCTTGTGTATTGGAAAAAAATTTCTGTTTGATGGCTAGCAGTGCAACTGGCTCTGTAGGCAGGCCCTGTTAATTTAATCTATTGAGATCAGTCTCCATTCCTATCAGTATTTGGAATGCCATTGGGAGATTTTTGCTGTGTGTCTTTGCTAAAGTTAGCCTGGATGTGTTCACTGCTGCCAGCAAGGGGTGGGTAGAGCAAGTTCTTCTCAGGTTGCATGCTTCCATTTATGCTGCAGTTTTTAACTGAAGGCTTGGGTCCAGGAATGATCTAAGAGGAATGCTTGGATGTAACTACAGTGAGGTTCTCTAGTGTTGTTCCTAAAGATTCAGAAAAGGGTGAGAGTGAGCTGCTGCTGCTGAGCATTTTCTTTTAATATCCATTGGTCTTAGTGTCAACAGCAAACTCCAAGACTGTGCAGCAGCACCAGCTAGAATCTGCTCTCCCTCTGCCATACCAACATCCTCTCTTGTTTAACACTAGAGAGCTGCTCTGCCGCTAAATGTTGGAAAGAAATGTGGATCTGTAAGGCTGGGAATTGCATGTGCCTCCTTGTCAGCTTGTGGGAAAGGTGGTGGTGATGTAACTAAGTTTGCCTCTTCGCCCACCTCTCAAATGTTATCAAGTGTTTGCTTTGGTTGATGTGTGGGAGTGGTGAGGTAATTTGAACTATCCTGGTGGAAATCCAAAATAACCCCAATGGGCTAAATAGATTGCTGAGCAAAACACATTTAGTAATATTGCAAAAATAAAATGCAATTGGGTTGAACTTATTTTGCAGCATTCTGAGCTATTTGGACAGTTCACTGGCTGCAGACTTAGCTATGCAGCTCTCTGAAATGTTTTTTAAGGTTTCTTATCACAATTGTGCATGAATTTTATGTAAAAGATAAAAATCACAAGTTGTGACAGTTAAGCTTTCCTGTTTTATTTCTAATATAATCTTTCTAGTTTATTAACATTGCTGACCATTTGTGATGGAGCTTTCTAATGATTTTAATGCAATGTTGATTTTAAAAAATCCTTTGGTTAGTAAGAGTTGTCACAACTTCAGGCTCGTATTATAAAATCTCAGAATGCTTTAAGCATGGAAGAGGTTTTATCTCTTTGGCCTTGTTCTCTCAGACTACATCTCAATTCTCTGTGTGTACTGTTGTCAGATGGCCGTGTTCTGGGGTTTCCTCTGGAGCACCCTTCTTTAACCACCCTCTCTAACCTCCTTCTCTCCCAGCTGTGTCATGCAGTTTCACCAGCTTATTTTGCACTTATGCAGTTGCAAAGGTAGGTCGTGGAGTGTATCATTGCCCCAAAATATTAGATGCTGTCCAGACTGATAATGTATGCCCTTTCATTGAGCTGGAAGAAAAACAATGAATAAATTTGTTGCTGTGACTGTCAGGATTGCCACTTTATCTGTCTTGTAATGGAGATATTATTTAGCATTTCTAATTATGATATTAATCTTCCCTATCCCCTGCTACAGGGGTAATATCAGGATACTGGTACATGGAATTTATTACTCTTGATCCTCAGAGGCACCAGTCAAAGGCACTTTTGATTTATTGGCAAACCAAATAGGTTCCTCCCTTTTCTCACTGAAAATATTTGAGAGTTTTGTGCTGCCTTTTTCCTGTATTGTACAGTAACATGAAGAGTCAAGACAGGGAAATGGTTTTGCATGAATCATAATCTCCCACATATGTACTACTGATAGGATTATCACAACCATTAGTATTGCTAGTATTTTCTTTTTTTTTTTTTTTCTTCTTTTTTTTTTTTTTTTTTTTTTGAGGAAAGCCAGGGTTGATTTCTATGTCAGAAAAGCTTTAGAAAGCTTACTGGCTTGGAGTAATTTGTAATTGTTTTTAAGAGTAAGATTGCAAGCGTGTTCCTGATCACAGCAGCACATTACTAACCTGTAATAGGTTGGAGGGTGTAGAGAAAGCACAGTATAATCATGAAATCTCTTCAGGAGGTGGAGAAGGTGGTGGTGCACTCCACTCCCCTGTACTTCTTTGTGGGCCTGACGACTCTGAGTGATACTAAATTATGCTATCAAGAAAAAAAACTAGTGCTTCTCCTCTTGGTCCTATTAGGGAGGCAATAGCAGGGCTTTGACTCTAAGGGCTGATTTTTTTAGGCAGTTAGGAGGCTTTTCTGCTGCTGTTCAGCTGGCTTTTTTAAAAATGTCATGATTGGGATGCTTATATTTCTTTCTTTTTTGTAGTTTCTTCTCCTTAAATTAAGCACATGCACCACTCTCAGGAAAAACTTTATGGCATTTCATACTTGTTATTTTGATCTGATAGGTTAAAACCACCAAACCTAAACCTTGCAGAGGCAAATCAAGGGTTTCTCATTTACTTTCTGTGGTCTCCTGTTCATTGCCAGGAACTGGCTGCAGCAAGAGAAAGACTTGTGGTCTGCTCTAGGTAGTAGTGCTCTGGTGGTTTTTTCCAGTCTTATTTCTCAATGGAAACCAGAACACAAAAAATTTTCAGGATTGTCATAGAATGTACCAGGCAGAATGCTAAGTAACTCTGCTTGGCACCAATAAGCAACTAGTGCTGGCTTCAATGGGATTGGAATAAACCTGGATTCAAATTCTTTTCCCACGTAGTTCAGACTGGGACCTCATCCTGACTCCCACACTGTGGCTTCAGAGCTCAACTTTTGAGTGACCTTGGTAGCTGAATCTTTGTTTCATTCTTTGCTTTTAAAAATATACAAGGTTTCAAGGTTTATTTTTCTTGCTGTGCATCAGGAGGGAGAGGGTTTTGATAATTTTATTTTTTATTAAATATATTAACAAAAATGTTTTCTAGTAAATTTTGGCAAAATCACATCTTCTATATATTGATGATAAAATGGCCTTTGTTTTGATCATTGCAATCGTGATTGCTGTTGCTTGCTTTTTCTAAAATCAGGACCCATATAGCAACTACTTCCGGAAAGGTTTTTAATCAGAATTCAGGATGGAGGCTTACTTTATATTTTGTTAAAATAGAAAGGATTCCTAACCGTTGTTTCTAGAATAGCTTAGAGGTGCGGGAGGCTAGAAACTTGTAGAGTGCTGCAGGAGTTGCGCCGCATTAGGGACAGATTAAAGGAAAAATGTCATGGTGCATCTGCTCTTAACAGGAAACATGGCACATCCACAATTCCTAGAACACAACTCACACTTCCAAAGGTCAAAACCTTTTCTAAATCCATAAATACTGCTGAATTTATCAACTTCTAGCACGACTGAATGTGTCTGGAGATGTGGACCAGCGACATGATGATTAAGCACTGTAGTGATGGAAAAGACAGAGCAATTAAGGTGACACATTCTCTTGCATGTTGTCGTGGATATTTTCCTGGCTATGAAAGGAGTTTACAAAATTTTTATTTCTGATTCTAGCTACTTGAGATACTTTAAATCTGAATTCTCTCTCCTAGTTGTTTGATTTATTAACATATACAAAGAAATAATTCTCTGTATAGATCACTTTTTATAAAACTAAAAGAAAATTAAAAAATCAGTAATTGTAACAAAAAATTAATACATTAGAAAGATGCTTTTAAAAGATAATTTAGTGGTTTAAAAATAAGTAGCCTTTTGCAAGCCAGCTGCAAATCCCCATTCTGTTTCCTGCTCAAAATGCATTCCTGCTGTAACTATTTCAAGGCTGCAAATTTAGATAGTGATCTCAGTTGTTGGGTTGAGTTTCTATAGGTTATCATGCAATTAAGAGGGTATTTGACTTAAGTGTAGATAGGGAAAACTCACATTGCTCTTGAGGCAAAACATTTTGGTCACTTTTTCCTCAAGCCACATTCTCTGAATAATAGAAAATAAGTGTAGTTGCCACTAATAATTACGTTTCTTGAAAATTCAAAATATTCTTTTGACAAAGGCTGTGCCAAATAATTTGTTTCATTCTACTCTCACTTCCAAGTTATTTCTAGTGGAGCAGGTACTCAATGCATAATAGAAACCTGTCATGTACAGCTTGTCTATTTTGAGCCTCCAAGAAATGTAAACTTTTCAATTTCCATTGCAGACCTGCCACATAAAGATTCTTTTGCTGCACGGCAAAAGAAAGGAAAAAAAAAGTTCTGGCATTAGAGTTAATCCAGAGGATCACCTGGTAAACATGCAGCTCCTTGATTTTAGTTACTAATCTTACTAATAAATTTTAAAAAATGGTCGGAAATTTCTTTGATGTTACATCACTGTCCTGTTTGCTTTTTCTTGAATGAAAATTTTAAATCTTAACCATTTGATTGCCTTCTTTTTGATTATGAATTTAGGATTTTTAAATAATGACAGAAATGTAATTGCAAGATGTAATTTACAGAGACATAGGAGTTGTTTCATACTTTTTTGCCTTTTCTTCATTAGGCACAGGATTATGTATTTGTGCTACATTCTGGTACTGTTCCAGACCTGTTTAGTAGAAGCTAGCTTCAATTTCAATTGTTTCAGTTAAAATGTATTTAGAAAACATAGCTCATGCCAAAAGCAGATACCTAAAGTTTGTTATGTTGGCATAAAAAAGCAGAAATCCTAGATTCATTTGATATAGTTCAGATCCTGGTGCCTCTTGGTGACTTTTTCAACATTTCTGCAAGATCATGAACAGTAGGTGCTTATTTATTAGTAGTAGAAGTGGTATTTTAAGGAATGCAGTGTAAGCTATATCTTACAGGACAGATAATGGAGAGAAAAATGGTTCTGCAAGACTGTAGGAAGGGGAACGAGCAATGAAAATATTCCCGGGCACCATCTCAGTAACAAAGGCATAAGAAAAGTGTCTCTCTGGAGAAATGCAGCTCTGAAACAAGATTTATAACCCCCGTGTGACTTTGAGGATCACTTGTGAAAAAGAAAAAAACAAAGTGCAAGGGTTCAGAGTTTCACGTTTAGTTGAATATACAAATCAAGAGCCCTACCTACAAAGCTTGCATGGATGCTTCATTGGTGCAGTAACAACCAAATGAGGGAAACAGGTTTTAAGATTTGTCTTGTGCTTCCCACTGGAAAGCACAAATGAATTTTTAATTCACACCTGTGGCTTCTGCACAAAAAAATATCCTGAGGAAAAGGTGTCAGACTTGATTGCTGGAAAAATTGTTATAAGTGCAATATGCATCAAAATTATTATATTGGATGACAATTTCTATTTTTTTACACAAAATTCATTCAATGTAATTATAATTTACCACTCAAGTATACTATTCTCTTCATGGTAATCTTCAAATTATTCTTGTTTTTGCTCTAATAGCTATTTATGAGTCATAGAAAGTACACCTAATTAATACCTCTGCACATTGCTACAATTAAACATTAATCAGATTTGATTTTTAGAGTAATGTGCTACCAGTCTTCTAATCTTCTACGTTACGACCTGATAAAAATTTCATTACCCTAGTTATAAAGTTCTTGATGGGGAAGGGATTTCCATTTAGTGCATGTAACACTTAGTGGTGTCTTCCACACAAATTTTGCACTCTTTTTAACATGCTCTACATAAATTGAAGTAGTGACGAGTAAACTGATGTTCCAGAGATAAGTTTGAAAAAAAATTAAGTCATGAGCTTGTTAGGGAGATCTAACTGAATGATGATTTTTTTATTAATATGGGATGAGAGAATTTAGTCAACATTATTTCCTTCTTCCCTTTCAGTTTAGAAGAGAAAGTCAGTAGATGTAAGCATGAAATAATGCATGAACTTTCAAAAAGGCACCTTAACAGGGCTCTGTAAGCAGGCTTGGTTTAGTAATTTTATTTTATTTTATTCTATTCTATTCTATTTTTTTACTCTCCAGTTGTGGTGGGGGATAAGTAAAACCCCCACCATTGTTTTCCAGTATGTCAGAATATACAGATGACTGTCCTGTTGATCAGTGATTGCTGTCAAATCACTCACTGTGGCTCCTCCACTCCTGATCACTGCCACACAATGCCCTCTCTCCCCCTGCCCCAGCTCCTGGATTCAGTCTGGGGATATATGACAAGGAGTGGACAGATGGGGAATTAACTTTATCACATCCCTGAAACTTATCTCTGACTCTATTAACTTGCTTCCAGTGGTGAAAAATCCTTTTTGAATCCTCAGAATTTCAGAGCAACAATATGGAATGAGCTCTGTGTCATAGGTTAGCTTTCCCAGATCATCTGCAGCTTAGAGGTATTTCTTACACTTTTTTTTTTTTCTTCAGAGAGCTAAACCCCTTCTATTCATTCAATAGAAAAGCTAAAACATAATTTGATCTAGGCAAGGGCACAGCAAAGACAGTAGATAACCTGTTAGCACAGCTTTGGGTTGGAACTGGAGAGATTCCAACTTTCATCCAGATCCTTAGCAGGTTTAATTAACACTATTTCTTACTCAGGCTTATAGCACTGCCAGACCAGATTTGTGTAATGCTCTAGCATTTCTATCCCATGCAATGAGTTTATAAAAGCAGCATCCAATTTTGAATTTCTTTTGTTTAGAAATAGTTGTGACTTCATGCATGTTTTCTTGGACATTTCCCAGAAACTTTAAGCTATTCAACCAGTTATGTCAAAATGATGGGACCAATACTTCTGGGGGAGTTGCAGGGGGTGGCTAATTTTGAAGCTGTCCTTTCCCTAAACTGAAAATGTTTCTGGCTCAGAACAAACAGCAACATAACTGGCAGCCCATTCAAAGGAAGTTTTGTCTGTTGTACTTGTGCAAAAAAGCTGAAGATTCTTGGTTCCTCGTGGGTGATCTGATCAGAAGGAATTGAGGCATTGAAGGAATAGATCAAGCCTCCTGTGAGTATGGTGTGAAGGGAGGGTTTGGGGCTCTTGCAGCAAGAGCTGGAGCTCTGCTCCATCAAGGTTTTGTGAAACTTGGAGAGGTTTAAGTGTTTGTGCTTGTAGTGGTGGATCCCAAAAGCTGCCTTTGAGAGCTGTGTTCTTTTGAGCAAAGTGCTGGGAGTAGCGGCTTCTCTCCACCCCTTTTGGGGAGCAGCAATGTGTGTGTTCAGCAGTGTGAAATGGGCCATGGACTCCAGTGTTCCATGTTCAGGAAGGGATGCCACATGCCCACAGAGCAGCCACTATGGCCTAGCCTTACCTGTGGCAGAGAGGGAACAGGGTGAGGTGTTGCTGTAAATATCACATAGGCTGTGGACTGAAAAAATGCACAAAGATATGCAATGTCCCCATAGAAAGTATGATTTCCTTCAAGTCTGTGGGAAGGATGCTAAATGTGAGTTATGCTGTTTTCTAGAACACATAATATAGTGTAAGAGAAGAAAATCCCTTTATTGTACAGTCCTGTCATAATTGAAGGTTATGCCCGTTGTCGTTGGGTTTCCTCCCCCTTAAATTTCACATACTGAGGTCTCATCTTTTAAGATGCAGCTACCAATTGTTCCCATCTGCTATATCGCTCTAGAAGTATTCATGGTTATTTGATTATTTATATCAAGGTTCAGTACCTCTCTCATTTAATTCTTTAGGCATTTCATTACTCATGACTATCTATTCTATGGTTGCCATCAAGTCTCTACTTAGACCTTTTCCAAAAGGGTTGGTTTTGGCTGGGTGCATTTTATTATTTTATTGTATTGTATTGTATTGTATTATATTTATATTTACAAGACTTTAATGAAGACTAAATCCCTAGTATTTTGGTGAGATTACCAAGAAATTCTGCTGGAAGGATCAATCACAATATGTAAGGATAATTTTAGGAGGAAGAAAATTATTTCATCTTTTGAAGACTATTTGTAATAAGGGAGTAAGATGTCACCCAGAAATAAAAAATAATTTTTAAAAAGTCAAACCAGTCATTTGTCCTATACCTCCAAAGACAGAGCTCTGAATTAACTTCCCTTCAGATCCCTCCCCCAGAACTACTTTTTCTAGTCTTGACATCTGCTGGTTATTTCAAATAGCCGTGGGCACAGGGTAAGGCTTTCAAGAAGTAAAAATTTAATGCTACACTTGGCTCTTGTTAATATTAGCTGATAGGGAACCGACTCTGGCACTGTTCAGAGGCTCTCTGCCACCCTGATGATAAGAAAAAGGAGTGTGGAATAAGAGTGGACCACATGCCCTGGCATGGAGACTTCAGCACTCTGGTCTTGAATTGTCTAGCATGTTTTCTTGAAAAAAAACTTTCAGCATCTGATATTTACCAAAGCATGAACTGGCAGATTAAATTTTTAAAGGGTGTTTCTTTCTGGCAGTTTCTAAATTGAAAACATTGGCACACTTTTCTATCTCAATATACAGTTTACTGCCCCAATCAGCATTAACAGCCTAAAGTGATGTTGTTTGTTTTTAATTCAGCCAAGCTGCTACCAAAGAAAGTTGTATGTCAAATAGCCCTGTAAAAACAACAGCAACAAAAACAACAACAGCAACAACAACAAATCTGACAAGGTCAAATTCTCTTGTGTGTGACCTACCTGGAGGATTCAAGGACCCTTTTTGCCCCCAGTTCTTAAAAAAATAAATAGCTTTACTTGCCAAGTTTTCTCAGAATTTTGAATTATTCTGTGTAATTTTTAGCAGCATTTTAATGGCCAAATATTCCAAGCTTGCATTTTGGATTTACTGGAAATGCTGATCATACTTTTTAAAAGGCACTTTTAATGAGAATAAAACTTAATAGAACATTAAACCAAAATATTATTACTGATAGGGAAAAAAAAATTACATGGTTATTGCTATGAATGGATTTTTGTCCATTACTGCTGTTGCATGACTTTAGAGCAATTCTGGTCATAAACAGGAAACTTTTACACTTATACATACAGTTCTCTTCAACAATCAGCCCTAAACTGTGGTTTGTTCTTTCAATGCAAGTGATGAGCTTTGCTTTCCTGGTTTTCAGCAATCACTTGGGCAAATCAAAGGATGTATGCAGATTTTTTAGGGGGGTTGTTTGATGTAGGTTTTTTTGGTTTGTTGTTTTCTGATTTATCTCATCTTCCTATATTTAGGCTTGCATTACCGTAGGTCCCATTCATGCCTGTGTAGTGTGGGTTTATCTGGAGGACCTTGCATTGCTACATGGACTTGAGTTACTTTCTAGGCTGTTAGTCTCATATGTAAGAACCTAATGCTCAGGTTCCTGCTTCTTTGTCCATAAGCCAATAATGGAAAGTATGACAGGTTATTGTTTCACTTGATTTATAGCTTGATTTACAACACAGACCCTAACAGAAATGCTGACCTCTCCAGATAAAGTCAGTAATGTAACAGTTTTATTATTCATTTAAATGTCCCTAGGGCAGCAACATTTTTTTTTTAACCTTAAATTAATTTTTGGAATTAAGCCCATGTTTTTGTGTTTGTCTCTCAGTTCTGAGCCTTGGGCAAGACGTAGGGCTGGGAAGAAGATGACCAGCGCAATGCATCTTGATAACCATGACAGGTTTCTCTTGGCCAAGATAAAATATGGCTGTTCTACCAGGATAATAAATGAAAAAGACAAAACATTATTTGCTTATTTGCTTATACTTCTAGCAGTAAGATTTATTTTTTTCCCCCTGTATTTTCTAGTTTGAGGGGGTTGATGCCTTTTCCAGAAATAGCTTTTTATTAACTTAGTAGTTTGAAAAGTCCATTATGGCTGATGGAGGGTTTGGATTTTCCAGGAAAGTAGGTTGATTTCTGAAGAAAATATGTGTCTGTAATCATTATGTCCACTGGTCAAACCTATTTTTATTTCAACAACATTTGAATCCTGTTTTAGAAAAAGTTGGTAGAAGCCTAAGGCTTCAAAGGTACTGAAATTCTTGCCTTTTCTCCTGCTTTTCTGTTTTCCTTTGAGTTTTGCTTGTTTGGGTTTTCCCCTTGCTTTTCTTTTCTTTTTCTTTTTGTTTGTTTTTTTTTTTTTGGTGAAAATCAGTAGTTCAGTAGTAGAGGGAGACCTGTTAATCTCTCACTGGAGAAAGGTCAGGAAAACTCACATACGATCTCTTCTTTTTGGCAGTAGCTGAATGATCAATCAGCTGCGGAAAATTCTGGCCAGTTTGTGTGTAACTCCAACCTGGGGAAGATATTTACTGTCTTTTTATTGCTATGGAAAGACTGAATATAGTTGGAGAAACAAGAAAAAAGAACATAATTTGGAGACATAGAAAAGTACAGTAATTTCACACATATAAGTGCACATTTTTGACTGAAATTTTGATCCAAACCCAGAAGTGCGCCTTATACGCCGGAGCGCCTTATACATGGACAAAGTTCAGAAATTTGCCAACCCAGAAGTGCGAGCCAGGCCAAGCTGGGCCAGCCCGAGGCGGGACGAGGCTGCCGGGAGCCGGATCCTCACCCCAAAAAGAAGTGCGCCTTATACACCAGTGCACCTTATAGACATGAAATTCCTGTAAATCTTTTGAGAGGCTATGGAGGTCTTGAGAGGAGACTCTTGACATGGAAGGGATAGAGAAGCATCATACTCAAGTCATTAGCAAAACAGCTGAGTTAATTCTGCTTACAGAACTGTCTTTTGAAGATGCCATGAAATAGAAATAGGAAGCCAAGAGAAGCTCTCCTTGCTTTTGTCTTTTTAATGTTGCAGAATCTTCATATTTGGTAACCAAATACTCTTCTGATAAAGCAGCGCACTAATCAGAGCAGAAATTCCACAGCACTGTTCACATTTAAGTACTATTTTATGTTGATTTTTTTGAGCTTAGCAACAATTGTATGCCAATTTATTACCCCAATTCAGCTGCATAAACTAATTCTAACCCAGCAGTTATGCTGCATTTTCCTAGGTTCCTCTGGGGAACACACCTAGCCTAGCTTGTACCAAGCTACCAGGTAATTTTTAAAATTGGTTTAATTGGTTCACAAATGGAGCAAGAGAACTGTAGCTGTAATGTGTGCTAACGAAAATAAATAAACCCAGCCAACCAAAAAAATAAACCTTGGTGAAATTTAAAAGCAGATTGCCAAAGTTTTTGGTATTAAAATTAGTACTAAGAGTTGTCATTCAAAGGAATGGTTAATAAAAGTTTATTTTATCAGAAGGAAGGAATGGCATCAGTCTCAAATGTCACAGAGGTGATTAAAAGCTTCTGGGACTTCCTGTGAATTTTCAAGCTAACAGAGAGACCTGGGATGCATGAATCTGAAAAGAAAGTCTTTCCAAATAGGTTAAAATAGCTTTTGAAATTCAGTGGGTTTTATAGCTTGTCCTCAATTCTTAAGTACCTTGAATTACATCCACCTATGATTGTAATAGCTTGAGTGAAGGTAAAAGTACACAGTACTATGAGTAGTGCTCAGATGCAGAATTTACAATTGTTGGGTCAAGACTATGTAAGCTGTAGGAATATTAATATATTGGATGGTTATATTGTACAGCAGGGGGGAAATTAATGAGGCAGATTCAGTATGATTTCAGGCATCTGACAAAGCTGGTTTATAGCTGCAGATAGTGTATAAGTTATGCATGAACTTGTTCCAGCTAAAAATAATAGTTCACATAGTTACCCAGTGTGGGGGGCCAGGGGAAAATATCACCATGATATACATTAGGAGACACTGAAGTATTAGCAGAGAGGCTTCTAGGGTGTATAATTTATTGATGCCTGTTTTCATTGCTAAACCAAAATATTTATGGCAATATGTAATGAGCAGATTATCATTCATAAAATATGCAGTCATAAAAATGAGGAATAGTGGGATTATTAGTGGCTTTCAGCAGTAAAGAGGCTGTCTCTTAATGGCTTCCTCTTTCTCTAGCCATTAGCATTGCAGCTGTGAATTATAGTATTGCATTTTATTGGATTCACTAGAAGAATCTGTCCAGGCAAAAAAATCATAATTAAAAAACCCAAACAAACCAGGAAACGATAATAAGAGGGCTTCTTTTTAAACTGCCCTAGTAATTATGATTTCAATTCTGACAGCGACATCCAGAATTTAGTCTGTAATTTTGACTGTAACACATAACAGTTATGGTCATATATTAAAGAGAAACTGATACTTGCATAAACTGATCTTGTAATCGTTCATTTTGTAGAACAAAATCCTTGCTATCTGTACACATAAGTAAACATTAAACATTACATATGAGCACTTGCTGAAGTCAGCTCATGCTGAGTGGATTATTTGCATTAGTAAACATTTTGAGTTAATTCTTGATGAAATGGGTGCACTTGGTCAAACAGAAGTCATGGCACATCACTCTCACTGTTATTTTATTTCTGTCTCCATCATTGAGCTTGCAATCTGCTTCTGTTAGGATCTGTGGAAATCAGCACCAAGGCCAAAAATAAAATACATAAGCAAAAATAACCCAGCCTATAGGCTGCAAACATATTTTATGAAAACATTATAAAGGTACAAGGTGAAAATAAACATAGAGATAAGGCATATATTTTCCACATTGATTTATGATCATGACAGCTCCAGTTACTCTTAAATAACTTCATTATTTCAATAGTTATAATTTGAACTGCATGAATTAAAGCAGTATCTTATACTTGCATATAATATGAAAGAACTGAGCATATTAACAAAAATGAGAGAGCATAGTGTATGTGAGCTAATAGGAGTGCGCAGCTTTTAAAGTCTATGGATAAATTAAATGCCAGTTATTGTAGACTGTTGCAGTATCAACCTGGATTAGCTGACTTTTGTGGGCATTTCAGCAGAAGTGTTTTCTGAATAAACAACTGAAGATTGTGTTAAATATTTTGGAAAGCTACATGCTCAGTGAACAATTTAGAGGCTTTTTTTTTAGAAAAATGAAGGGGATTCATGCTTGGTTTTCTTACCGAGTATAGTGTAAAGGCTGCTGGGAGAGAGCAGAAGGCAAAGAAAGACACAGATTTTTTTGGGAAGACAGAAGCGGGAAGTGATCTAGCCAGAGCTAGAGGACCTCTATAGCTGTATGTCTTACTGGTTAAGTGATTAATTAATACAACTGTTTTTTTTCCCATCTCTATTTGAGTTACATCTTATTTTCAGTAAAGGTGAGGTATTTAAATTATGGATATGAAATCTTTAGTGTTCCTGGTGATTTAAAGCTGGATTGAAACACTGTTGTTCTTTGAACTTACCCGAATGAGGCACTAGGAAACTTAAAGCTGTTGCTTTAAGGTCTGGAACTTGTGTATATGAGATTATATTTATTTTCACACTAGATGCATTTTTTACTGTATCTAAAGTTGAAATGAAAGCATAAATGGCCAACAAATGGATCCAAAATATATTGGTTTGGCACACAACTCAACATGATGTTTCTAGTGCTTTTTGGTAAGCCAAGCAGAAGGAAGGGAACTGAAATGCGAGTTGTTTCTCCATTAGGTTTCTGTTCTGGCTTGATGAAGTAAATTTTTTTTTTCTTGGGAATTCCCAGGCTCTGTCAATACCTGCATTTTTGTTTGTTCAGAGGGTGCTGTGTCTGGTCAGTGCTGGGGAGGGGGCAGATGTTTATCCTGTTGGACAGCAAATGGATTCAGGCAGTCACCCAGCACACAGCAGGCACGCTCAAGCTTTCCTCACATCTTACCCAGACTGATAATCCAAATTATCCTATATTCCTTGTGCACATTCTCATTGTCAAATGAATGGCATTTCGGGCTGCTTTCAGAATTTTTACTGCTTTATCTAAATACTCAACTTCTATGTTTATCGGGATCTGAAAGTGTCTTCACCAAACATAGATATTTCTTCTCTGTCTTTCTCTGCCCCCACTAATTCATGCTTTAGTTCTTACTTCTCTGACAGCTTTAAAACCTGAGTTATTTTTATAATCTAGGAAGTAAAATGTTTTATTACAGTTCTAAATTTGTGTGGATCAGCATTTGAAATGGAGATTTACGATGGTGGTGCTGAGAGAATTCTAACCATTAACATGCAAACAGACAACTCTTGGACACTGATGGCATGTCCATTCTATCAGCGTCACTCTGCCAGCTGTAAGTTTTGGGGCTGGGAGGCTTCGTGTGCCTGTAAGCTAAGAAGGGGTTAGGCAGGTGCAGAACAGTTGTGCTAGCAGCATGTCTCTTTATTTATTGATGAGAAACCTCAGGAGGAAATGGTGTGGAATAGAAAATGAGCTCGGCGGAAGCTGGTGTCAGATTGCAGGAGATAGGTGTTGTGTGATGTATGTGGTGGTGAGACCCAACAGCATCTGAGTCACTTCTGCCTCTGCCAGGTCACCTGCTCTGGCAAATTTAGCGGGAAATCCCTGACTCCCAGACACATGGCCTCATCCAAATTTTAGTGGTAGAGGCAGTTTTGATTTAGACTGCAGATTTGTGCTCCTCTGAGTGCAAACCAGTGGGAATTTGGCTGGAGTGGAGCTGTCCTCAATCTTAGTGCACAGTTCCCATTTATGAATAGACTATGCCTGAATTAACAAGAATTGCAGCTCAGGAAAGGCAGGTCTGTAAAGAGGAATGGGTGGTGCAGCAGACCTGAACTTACACGGCACATATTACCGCAGATTTTTCTTCAGGCTGCCATTAGCCTGAAGAGCTACTCAATGTCCACTGGTGACAAGAGCACTCCTGAAGCTCAGCATGGCTTTGTCCCAAAGACACCCAGTTCAGGAATGCTTAGACATCATATTTTGGCTCTCATCTTGGCCAGAGTGGGAAGATTTGCTTTAGTAGGTCCTGGTTTGGAGGACAGGTATTGCCAAGAAAAAGGGCAGGAGCTCTTCCTGAAATGGAGAGTGAAAATTCCCTCCCTCCAATGTATTATAATTTGTAAATTAAGGGACACTCAGGCAAAGATATGGGTTTAGGAATAACAGTTCTTTACTAATTTATCTACAAGACAAACAAAAACAACATCAGCTATGAAAATCAGAGACAAAACAGAACAAATAACTTTGTCCCAGTCCCTTTTCCAGTCACAGACACTCTTCTCCTCTGCAAGGTCCCGGTGAGAGTGGGGCGGGCCCCTCACAGCCACAGGAGCAGCAGGAGCAGGGAGGCAGAGGCTGCAGGGCCATGTCCCAGGTGGGAGAAGGGTGAAGGAAGACTCCACTCACTGTTTGGGTCCTGGTGCTCAGCACTGTTCTCAGAGGCAGGAGGCTGTAGCAGTGCAGGGTGCAGGGCAAATCTGACTGCAGAAAACCTCGCTCCTCTGCATGCGAGTGTACCCCAAGAGCACAATTAGCTCTCCCCCGCCGTCCCCCCACCCTGCCCATTTGTCCTGAGCAATCAAAAGTTGGAGGAGCCTCCTGGCAGACTTCCTGAGCATGATAATGGGAAAAATTCTCCACAGAGGAGGAAGATTAAGAGAACAACCCCCGCCCAACAATAGGCAGCTCTGATGTGGGCTAAGTAGCTGTACCCAGGCCCTCCAGAGGCTCCATGGGTATTTAGCTGTCAGCCACCTGGACAGGCAGGACACCTGCCTTTCAGAAATGGTATCCTGTAGTTTTCTAGGGCAGAAACTGACTTTGACAATGATTAACCTAAAGAAGAGAGGATCAAGCAGTTTCCTGGTTCTGGAAAATGGGTGGAGGAAAAAATGGTCCTTCATTAGCACAAATGTACTGACTCCACCAAAAAATCAGCTCTATTCCTTTGACTAACACCACTTTAACTAAAGCAAGGGTGAATCTCCAAAAAACTTGTATCAGCATAAGGCAAATGCGGTTGCATATTTTTTTTTTCTTTTTGACCAGTGACAACTTAGTTTCTGGCATATTTTGTGTTAAGATTTTTGACAGGTGGTCAAAATGAGGCTATAGTTAACATATGTCTTGCTATATTTTGCAGGTACTGTGCTAATGTGTGTGTGTCTAACTCCTACAATGATCAAGTGACATTAATGCTTCACAAGTTTCAGATACTGGATTAAATTGGAACTCTTGTTTAGGCAAAAATTCTTCCTACAGGCACCAAAGACCAGGGGTATATGAAATAAAGTTGCAGAATTTTCTAGAATTTATAGCTATATTTGTATACTTTGGGGCAGCACAGACAGAATGCGTAAGGAGTCTAATAAGTCTTTTTCTGAGCATGCCATCATTGCTGATAGCAAATGTGCAAGAATGTTCTAAAAATGAAAATTAACTGTAGCAAAGGAGTAAGAACGGCTACAGTAATTTAAATGTACTAATGAAACTGTGTCGTTTGTTCCTATTATGAGCAGTCAGAAATTATGCATAATGCAGGAGGGCTAACAGTAGGCTCACATAAGATCATTTAAATTTGTTTCTCTGGCCATGAAAAGATGACCTTTGAAGGGATCCCTTATGAGGTTCTGCTTGGTCCTGTCAGCATCTTGGGAAGAGAGTGTTCCATTTTCCCTCTTGCATCACTGAATATTTATGGGATGTAAAATATGATAAACTTTAATTATGGATGGGAAAGGAAATATATGCAGTCCTGAGCAAGATACTTCATTGTAAAATCTACCTGAAACTCTGACAGGTAGTATGCTTATGCACTAATTCAAGATGAAAGTTCTGTTTTCTGCTGCGGATATATGTAGACATATAGGTTTATATTACAGTAATTTCACAATTATAAGATGCACCTGATTATAAGCTGAAAATGAAGGTTGTAGAGCAGCCCATGGAATTTGTCCATAAATAAGCTGCACCAGATGAAAAG
>VRYO01002297.1:1905445-2112705 GCA_009812075.1 Sialia sialis
ACCACCACTCTCTGGGACCGGTCACCCAGCCAGTTCTTAAGCCAGCAAAGAGTGAAGAACAGTTTTGGTAACTCACTTAAATTTTTTTAATTTCTTGACACAGTTATGTTTGCTTAGAGGGTTTTTAAGGCAGGACATGCACAAAACAGATTATTCTTTCCATTCGATCTCTCCTGAAATATGCTTTGGTTGTAAAATTAGTGGTTTTATTTTAATTAGAGAAAAAAAACAAAAACAAGGATTTCTTTTTGATTAGTATGAAAGGTTTAGTTTTATGAATTCTGCTAAAGAAATTTTTAAAAGTTGGTCTTTGCCTCTCTGCTAATAGTTCTCTTATGAAAGAATGTGGTTAGATTCTCATTACTTCTCAAAATAAACAAAAGAAAGGCACTTTATTTTTAAAAATGATCTTTATTAACTTAAAAGAAAATTCTCATAAGAGGACCTTCCATAGGACCTTCCCATCCCTGTGTCCCAAACCAAGTGGTGCAAGTACTTTGATCAGATTCCCCCTGTAGGAGAGCTCCTTCCTACAAGTAACTTGTTGAATTCTCTGAACCTTCAATAAACCTGTCTCAGTGTATATTGGATAGAAATGTCATCAGTAAGATTTACATGAAGCTTAAAGCATCTAGAATTCCTGGGAAGTACAGGTTCAGAAATCATTACCAAGTCTGACCTAGATACATCACTCTTGTTAATTTGAATGTGTGTTATAGGATCAGTATTCAAGATGTGCATGTTCAAAACATTTGCATTTTGGTGAGAATTTTCCTGACAGAGCAAATAATTGACTGGTCAGGACTTAATCTTTTGACTGTATCCACTGTTACTATAACCCCACCAAACTTACTGGAAGTCTGAAAGGCAGCAAGATATTAATTAATAATTACATTGGTACAGAAGGGAACTTTATAAGAATTTTAAATGTTTTATGAGTGATCAATAATTAATTCTTTTTCTGTGAGGTGATATAGTGCTAATTGTTTCGGAATAATAGAAATAAACACAGGCCACAAAAAAGGAGTGGGAAGACTCCCACATTTTGTATGCTAAAACAGGGCTCAGTGTTTAAGTTAAAAATGAGACATGCAATACTCTCTGATTTTATTCTTTACTCCATATTATTTTCTGTATTGCCCCCAAATAAACAATATTAAGGACTTTCTGCACTGGAAGTCATAATGTGAAGACAGCAAATCTTCCCAGATTAGGATCCCATTGAAATTAGCTTATCCCTGTAAAACTGGCCACCAAAATACTTGGGAGGAGGCATTGTCTGATTTCTTCCCTCTCTAAAAATTAGGAGCTTTTCTGCTACAGACACAGACTTTTCTGACGTGACTGGGATGTTTTGGTTGGACTCAGCATGCATCAGAAATATCAGAAAGTTTGTGAGGACTGAGTGAGTGTTTCCCCCTGCCCGGTTGGCTTGTATGCAGAAGACTTAATGGGATAAAAGGGTTACTGCTTTGCTAATAGCTTGTACATTTTGACAGTTCCACATGAACAACAAAGCCCTGCTGAGGAACCTTTTTTTTTTTGACCTCTAAGCCAAAGTTTCTCCTTCCACGGAGGAAAGAAATTATTTTCACTAATGAAAAAGAAAACGAGAAAAAACCCCAGCAACACTTTATCCCTAGATGCAACATTTTACTTCTCTCTGATCAGCATTGGCAGCTGTTCATTTGCTGCCTGAGTGAATCCAGAAGAAGTCATTTACCTTACAAGCAATGAATGCTGTATGGCATGTGCTTGTCTCTGTCTTAGTAGCATTTACTCTCAGCCTGACAAAAACCTCCTTTTTATTTCTGGGTCTGCTAGTAGTATCTAATTGAACTAATTATTTATCATGTTTCTGAATTGTGTGAGAAAGGCAATCCTCTGATAGAGACAGCAGCTCTGTGCCACATTCAGATGAATTCATGAGGGAAAAAATAACCCAAGCAATGATGTTGCTGATACCAGAAAATAGGGTTTCAGATTTGACCAGCAAGTATTACTAGACAGCAAGCTGTCCGCTCTGAAATGGATTAACTTTTATTGCACTGCAATTTATTCACTTACCATCCTATTTTCACTTTGAATGTACTCCTCAATACTCTAGGAAGCATTTCTTTTTTGCTGATATGTTTCCTCTTGGGCTCAACATATTGGAGTTAAATACGGTGACTTTGAGAGAGAAATAAGGGTTACTGTTTATGGAAACGTTAGGGAGAATAGAGCTGTATTTTTTTATTATTATTTGTTGTCTTTTAAAATTCAAATTTGCAAGACTGAATTTAACTGTCTCAACATAATTTCATTTTGATTGCCATTTTCTGTAGAACACATTAGATTTTGTACTGTGGCAGTGAATGTTAGTTAGAAAGTAGTAATGGGCAGCCTCTCCAATAAATGTGCCACACATAAAAGGATTAAAAATGTGCATGTTCAGTTTTGTACTTGCTAGTAGTTGGCTAATCTGTAATGCTTTAGAAGACAATACATGCAAACACTGACTAATACTCAGTGCTCTGAAACCAGCACTTGACACTGCCTCATCACAAGGGGGAAAGTTGTGTTATCAAACCACACATAAGAGTAATAAAAATGTAAAATATCCTGGGTAAATGGTGTTGTCTTCATCGTGTTTGCAGATGTTTGGTCCTAGTATCTAAATCTGAAGGATTTTAGGCAATGCAAGCAGCTATTTGTCAAGAAGATGGGAGAAGGCATAACACAGTCACTACATGAGGAGCAATTTTTAGTATAAATGGTCACAACTTCACCAGTGACATTAGATGCACATAAAATTTATTTCAGCTGGGAGTGTGTCTCTTTCTTTTTCCCCTCTGTCAAATGAAAAGGGTTTTATTCAGAAAGAATGCATAATGTAGCATTTGAGTGCAATGCTTTGTACTGTCTGCAAGAAATTTAGGTTAAAAGCTGAATTTCAGAGAAGTTAGAAGCCCAAATTTTTTATTGTTTGGAACCATAAATCAAATGTATATAAGTGTTTGAACCAACAAGGACATAATAAAGGATATGACTTGGCTATACTTCAGAATATATTTCTCTTTGAAAGATGAAGAGCTAATCTGATGAAGGAATTTAACAAAAGGGTTTTTACCAGGTGTTTTTCACTTGATTTTGAAACATATGCTCCAGGGGAGTCTTGTCCTGTTAGCAAAGTTTGCTGCTTTTACAATTACTTTTCTGCTTCCTGTAAGAAATCATTAATCTCCAAAAGGAGCTATTCCAACTATAGTTTCCATCAACATGTGTGTTGCACCAGCAGAATAATGCACTTACACGCTTGCAGACTTTTGGAATTTTAGCTGTAGTGTAGTTTTGGGGAGAGCAAACAGGAGGCTTCCTGATCTTTCTTCCATGCACAGAAGCAACAATTTTGGCTTAGAGAGATTGCATTACCTTTCTTTATCCTGTCTGAAATTTTAGCTTATTAACCCATCCCTGTAGGAAAAGCTAGCATTCATACACCTGAAAAGAAAATCTTTCCTTTAAAGGTGAGTAGCAGAAGAGCCAGAGTGAACATGACGGCCAGGGTTCAAAAGCGACATCATTTGTGAAGATGAGGCTCATGTATTCTGGATTTTTGTGACGTGTGACCCAATTAACAAGGTTGAAAAGAGAAGTAGGATTTCAGTTACTTTTTCAGGATATTTGATCCTTTTGGGAAACTCTGTTAGACGGCAGAATTGGGCAAAGTGCTGCATTTTGAGGATGTGGGCATTTGCATCTCCTGATGCAAACAAGGGATCTGTGCTATTGATCTTTCTCCTGTTTTCACTCTGATTATTCCCAAAGTAAGAAACAAGCACTCTCAGGAAAACTCTCATGCTTTCAATGATACTTTCTTAGATATTTAAGTCGAGACTTCATAGGAAGATTGTGGTACTGGATAGGGAAACAGCTTTAAACTTGGAATAGTCAGCAGACACAAGCATGTCTGGGTGTAAGTCAGCTCTTTGTGGGGAATGGAAGTCATCTGAACCCAATGCAGAGGGGTTTTATGTTCTGAATATTTTATTTGCTATCCAGTTGGATTTTTTTGTGTCTCAACTTTCTCTAGGTTTATTCTTCTTATTGTTTTAGTTTTTCAACTCTTTCACCACATTCCATGCAGGACACTGGTGGATTGGTCCCATATAAAAGTCACCCAAAGTTATGACATCAGAATATGACTCAAAAGCTTATTATTCTCATTATACATGTCACTGCCTTTAATTGTTCTTACATCTTTGCTCCAAATTAATTTGGATTTCTCTTTAAAGCATTTAAGTACTTAAGTTTAGGCTGTTTAGAGCTCAATATATATTTGTATGTATTTGATTATATATATTGATCACTGAAATTACTTTCTTGTAAGTAATCGTTCTTTTTTTCTCTGCGAGGTGGTTATTAATTTCAGAACTCATTATCTTTTTCTCCTCTTTCTCTGAATAATCTCACATGAAAGGTCTTGACCAACATGAAATAAATTTAAAATAATCAATTCTGAATGTAGCTACAGGCTCCCACTTGTTTACCGTTTAAGAACACTGTGAAAGAACAGATTGCAAACTGTAAATCTTCCTTACAAAGCCTGTCCTCTGGTTTATTCAGTCTGTACACATCACATGCTGTTCCATGTTATTTAGCTTATGCTTTAGGACTGATCAGACAGGTTGGTGACTGGGGCTGCTTTGAAGGTGGTTTTTTTTGACTGGTGTGTCACCAGTCCTGATGCTAAAGGCAGCTCTGTTTCTTGGCCTGGGAAGTGTTTGAACCCTCAGCCACTCGATGGTGCAGTGAGAATTAACTTTATTTTTGTTTTTGGAAGATGGATCATGTGGGAAAAGCTTGCCTTACTCCTTAGGATTAACAGCTTTTTTTCTTGGCTCTGCTCCTTTTCCTTTATAGTCTTCAGGCACTCAGCAAACTGTCTAGCCCTGGGCATTTAATTTCTCAAACTCTTGGGTAGATTTGTGTCTCTGGCATGATGCTGTAATTTCCTTCTAAATTTGGACAGTTCTGTTACAAATAAAGTCATCCAAATTGTTCAACTCTTCATCATCTTGATGCCTTTCATTTCTGCCTTTATCCTTTAATAGCCAGTCTACAAAGAACTGATTTTCCTCAAGGCATTTCTTCTCTCAGCTGACAAAGACCCAGACCTGCAGTCATACACCAGTCTCGATGCTAAACAAGCATTTGTGTTTCCTTTAATAAAATGATGAGACATTATTAATGAAATTAAAAAGGAAATAAATGATGTGCTAGGATCCCACTTCTTAGGCAGGATGGGATCCTGGTGGGCTTTGTCTGCTGTGGACTTGAGTCCACGTTATTACCTACAGCTCCTTTAAACAACATACATCCAATTTACCAATTAATTGGTTTAGAAATCTGACCCTTCTCATCCTGTCATGCACCAGTAGACATTTTGTTATCATATCATCAACCTATGCATAAATTTCCTTTGCCATACTTTGGTGCCATGCCAGACTTCCTGTCACAGTTTTTCGCTAAACGGTAATAAGGAGCTGGAGTCTGGTTATAACTGGCAAATACAGTTATTTCTCCTGCTACCAAAAGCATCTGATTCCTGCTAAATGATAAATTTAAATGCTCAAATTTGGTGACATCATCCCCAGTATTAGTGCTTAAACTTTTCAGAAATCTTATGAGAGCAGTTTCTGTTCGTTCTTTTTCATTAAAAGTAATTTTTACCATGCCAAACCTTACACCAGAATTTGCCTATGGCCATTTGACTATTTTTATTCTTTTGTACATGGGAAGAGGGGGTCAAACTCATCTTAAGTAACTCAGGGTCTTTTTGTGCAAGTTATTCAATGATTGATCCTTCTCTTCAATATTCGTGGGACATGCTCTGGCTGTCTCAGTGACAGGAACACAACTGGAGATGCTTGAAAGAAGCTCTGTCACCCAAAGCCAGGCAAGGTTTCCCTTGCCCAGAGAAAGATCAAAGGAGAATTATAATTTCTACCTCTTTCTCCTTTTCTGGAGATCTCTGCACTGAAGAGATAGCAGGAACACCCTTGATGTGCTGTTCTTTAAAACTGGGAGAGCAGGAAGGTTGTGAAGTGTCATATTCTCACCACAAGTAGAAGATCTACAAGAACTCTTAGGAGTTTCTGGAATGAATATTGATGTCATGGAAATGGTTTTCCTATGTGCCAGAGGTCACATCATCCTTCCCTACTTGCTCAGCATTATTTCTAGCCCACACATTTTGTCTGTCCTTTTTTTTTCATTCCTGCTATATTTAAGAAACATCCATTTGTAATCAATGCTGTAATTACCTGGTGTGATTTTGATTTTTAGAGGATTGATATTAGCCCTAGTAATTCCTCTGTCTTGCTTTGATATCTCTTGTAGTTTTAATTGTGAAATTAATAAGAAGCAGCTTCCATTGCTGGATATTTTTTAGCTTTATATGGCTGCTATAGCTATAGCTTCTCAACTTTGCATCTTTTAACCAACCTACTGAAAGCCTTAAATGCTTAAAATTTAGTCATTTGAAATTCATCACAGCTTCTCATACCTGATGATTGCTGCCTATTAGTTCTTTATGCACAATTGCATACTCATAGCAACTGCAATACTATACTTCTTTCACATTACCTTCTAAAGACAATGCTACACTTTCTACATATTATACAAGATGTAATTGAGAACAGCTTTTGTGCTTTTATGCTGCAGAATTCTCATACAGAGTCAGTATTTCTCTTTAAGTTGCCTTTCGTATGTTCTTTAAGTACCCAGTTCTGGGAAAGATGACATAAGAGAGGTTTCATAAGGTTTATTTATGCAAAGCTGATCTGTCAGCAGTATGTGCATAAGGTTTCTTGGAAAAGTTGCTGTTTGCCAATTCAGTGGTATGTTTCCAGTAAGGTAAGGAATGAAGTCTCTTCAAACTGTCACTGAATGACAGGCTTTGCCTACCGTAGGCTGTGTGATGAACAGAGGGGAGTTATTTTAGGCTGTGATTTTGAACATTGGCATGGCTGTGTACAAGAAGCTTCATAAGACTAGCAGAGTATTCCTGTCCCATCTGGTATATTCATGTTTTGTGGCAATAAATAAAAGCGTGCTTTCAAAATGGGAAAGCATTTGAATTAAACCATGTCTAAATATTTTCAGATATGAAAATACAGTTTTCAGACCTGGAATGAAAATTGCATAAAGAAATACTTGTCAACAAGATATTGGCTTTCTTTAACTTTGGCCATGAACTTAAGCCTGAGCGATTGTTGCCCTTTAACTTAATGAAAGCTCCATTTTATTTTTTTTATTAATTCTTAAAATTTTGTCTTAGAATAAATTTCTATAATAACTGTTTAAATAAGTGAAATATTTACATTTAAATAATTGGTAGCTTTGTCTTGTTGAAAGTTGTGGAAAGGGTATCTGAAAGTGACGGGTGAAAAAAAATGAGGTTCTAAATTCTCTAGCAAGGAAAACCTGTGTCTAGCTATGCATTATCAGTTGGGGCCTGTAAAACAGATAATGCCTTGCAAGGATTTGATTTGGTCTGTGCAACTTATCTGGTAGCTGCTCTTTGTTGCACTGGTCCACCCTGGGCTTAGAAACACAGCCCTGTGCTAATCAAATCTCTCCACTAGTTCTGTTCTCCAGTTGGACAATTGCAGACAAGTACCAAGGCAAAAGGCTTTGAAGCTGAGGATGTCTGTTTAATTAGCCTAAGATTCATTGCTTTCCCTCTTCTTAATTAAGCTGAGGTAATCATGGAATCTGTTTGACAACTGTACTCTCAGTGTTGCTCATCTATTTGATAATGGGCAGGTAGAGGATAATTAGTTTAGTCCTTTTCCTAATTTTCTGAAATGAAAGAAGAAAGTTAGAGGTAATTTAGGAAGATGTTTTAGAGTCTCTTTTCTACAAAAATTGGGATAGTAATAGCAAATTGTACAGAATAGAATTTGCAAGCTTCAATTAACCTCCCAGCCAAAGAGAAAATCCCTACAACTTAATAAGATCTAAATTTCCCACAGTTTTGCTGTTCTTGAGGCATCCAAATACTTTTACAGGCTGAGGACTTGAGCTTCCCCAGGGTATTAGCAAAGATCCATTGAATGAGTTCTGTACATGAGCAAACCCACAATCTTCCAATATTTGATTTCTTTTGCTGGCATGAGAACGTTGCCTTAACATGATTATATGTGAATGGTACTAAATGTCACTAAGTAGTGTTAAATATCTCGATAGATGACTGAAGGAAAGTCAAGGACATAAATCAAACTATTTCTTTTCAAAGTAATTTTGGGACATCAATATTAGAATCCAGCTTGTTCCTCATTAATTCCCATGGGAGTGTCCCAATACTTACACACTCTGCAATATTCTTCACAATTCAAGATGGTTCTAGATCATTGACCATGAAAGTTTAAATTTATAAAGCATTCAGTTGTGTTCATTTTCATATTTATGTGCATCCTTTTGCTATAGTGAAGTAGTATTGGACTACAGTTGACAGTAAAATCCATGTAAATGTTTCCATGATCACTAAATGTATATATTCCTTATGGAAGTCCCTACGAATGGCTTAAAGGTAGTAGATGGGGAATAACCAGGATGATTTAAAGATGTGACCTTTAGTATTTAAAGGAGTACAGTAATTTCACGCGTATAAGGCCCACCCTTTTGACTAAAGTTTTGATCGAAACCTGGAAGTGTGTCTTATAGGCCAATGTGCCTGATATATGGACAAAAATCAGAATTTTGCCAACCTGGAAGTGCAAGCCACGAGAGCCGCGGGGGAAGCAGGCAGCGGATCCTCACTGCAAAAAAAAAGGTGCGCCTTATATATGGGCAAAGTGCAGAAAATTGTCGGCAACACGGAAGTGCACCTTATACTCCGGTGAGCCTTATAGGCTTGAAATTGCTGTAAATATATTGTAGACTGTAAGAGATGCACAGGATTAGAAAACTTCAAATGTGTAAATACGTCTGTTTGGATTTTGCAGTCTTGTCTGTAGCATGAGCTTGTGCAAGATTAGTGGGCAGAATGTCTTTTATTGTGATTCACTTACAAAAGATAATAAATATTACATCAGCTGCCAGAGTCCTGCTTGTTTCTGCCTCTGATCTTGCCAAATAAATGTTTTATTAAGAAATACATTTTCAGAAAAATGACTTTGTTCCTTTTAAACTCAGTTGGACTGGCTGTTCAGCATTTACTTACTGTGGTGTTGTGGGGTCAGGGAGGTATTGTAGCTATCAATGGGTGATCCAGTCTGGAGTTTCATAGGCCCTTTCTAATTTTGTAACTGTAGCCACATTATCTGAGCAAATGCTTGCTGGGTTAAGAGAAAGCTGCACTTAACCTTGGGAATTTCAGATTCAGAGGAGACAGCAGTGAATTAGCTCTGATACAGTGGCATAGTTTCTTCAGATTTGCTCCAGCATTTTTCCTAGTCTGGGTTTCTACTTTCTCCATGCTGGGAATCAGACTGCATTCCTGCCCCCTTTGTAATGACAGGCTGGAAGGAGCATCTGCTAAGGGCTGCTCTCCACCTTGTGCTGTTAACAGATGTGCTGGTTTGTTGCTGGTGTTGATCATGATTGGACCCCAGGGAAATAGATGTTTGCATGAATCTGTTCTAAGACTGAACTACTGATAGATATTTATTAGCATGGGAAAAAAAGAAAATCTGCCTGACATTACTTATTTGGAGCAAATGCTTTGGAGTACTTGCTTATAATGCCTGAATCTACCCAGGCTATATGCTTTTGTACCTCTAGTCTTTCTAACTTCAGCTTCTATGCCGTATTTTCAATACATCAGTCACACTGAAATATCCAAAAAGAAATATAAATCGTCTGGTGGGTCACTTCCAGTATTTCAAAGATTCTCTTCTGTCTTGATCTCAGGTATCATATATCACTAACTGTCTTTGAAAGATTGTACTTTTTTGCTTCCACTTGTGCTTCAAAAACATCCAAGCGACCCTGGAATCCTGCTGGGGGGAAATGGCATTTTCCCAGCAAGCTACAGTGTTCCTAGGGGACCCACACAGGATACACGCTCTTTCATCTCACTCTTAAGAAATTTAGACCTATAATTTATAGAGCTAGTTTGAAGCTTTGTTTTCCCTTTTTTTCTCTTTTCTTGTCTCACAATATATTTCTCATTCTGAGAGAACAGAACATTGTCTCGAGCAGTCTTGCTTCAACAGAGCAAGCCTGTCTTTACTAGGACAGACCATTAGTTCTTGGTGTATCCTGTTAAATTTTGCATGCTGATATTATCAAACTCTCCAACAGAAATGTTTTGGAATCTTTTTCCCAACTGCCTCTGTAGCTAGACCTCAGCAGTCATTTTCTTCCATTTGATTCATGCATTGTTGTTGGTTTGTGGTTATTTTCTGTTGTGGTGGTGGTGGTGGTGGTTTTATTTCCTCCTCCTGCAGTTTGTATTTTAATCAGTTTTGTGTCTCTGGAGAATTGCTGCTCCCACTCCTCCCCTGGGTTAGCTACCTAGAAACCTTCAGCAAACTTTGGATTCCTCGAGCAGAGTAATTATTTCTTTTACATGCTTGGTATTTCACAGGCATAAGTCATTACCTTGGGAATGAGTTCCCAGGTAAAGGTTATCGCTGCTGATGAGGAAAGCCCATGGCTCTTCAAACCAGACGGTTGTGAGGAGGAGGAGTTGACCAGTTCAGTATATTGAACCATAAGATTGTGCTGTGGAGTGCTCTGATGTCTTTCTTTTCAGTAATTACCAGATAGCTTTTGGAAAGAAGCATGCACGATGGAATAATCAGAGATTGAGGCAGCTGTTCCTGGAAAGTATTGGGCTGTCTTCCTGTTATTCTATTTTATTCTTTCTTCTTTATTTGCTGAGTTAGGAGGGAGATGAGTTGCTTAAATGGTTGATATGTGCTTTTATTCACTGTTCCATTACTGAAATGATTCATGCTTTTTAGTGTTTGAATTTCCAAGGAATCTGAACACCTGTGGTTCTTACTGCCTTCAGTTTTGCAGTTGGAAGCACTAAACTTTAACCATCCAGTTTTTTAGGTCTTTTGTATTTCTCCCCAATTGCCTTTATTCTTTACTTATTTTGCTTGAATTACTAAAGACTACTGAATGTTTTTAATGAGCACTTTATTTTAACAAGTTTTATGGGGTTTATTATATTTTCTCATAGTCAAAGTTCTCTTTCTGCAAAGAGCAAATGAAAAATGATAACACTGCTTAAGTTATGTCATGTTCAGAGATGCTTAGATTCCAGTTTAATCTCCTGCACAAAGGGGAATGTAATCAAGCAAGACATAGGAGATAAACTAAGTTTCATGCTGCTTTGCCCTGAGCAGCCTGAACCTGTGCTCAATGCACCTTTTCTTATTTCTGCAAGTGTCAGTGTTGGAAGCATTTTCTCATTTCTGATGCTAATTCCATCTTGCCAAGAATCTTGGAAATTGCTTCTTCTAAGCCTTAGTTCCTCTAGGTGTGTGCCTTTATGAGAATCCCAACTGTTGTTTAAAGGTGGTTTTCTGTGTACCCCTATGTTGGAAGCAAATTTGGGAACATGTGCCCTGCTGCCCAGAAAACTGCAAACAAATATACAAGTATATTGTAATCCTATCTTGTACATGGGGTGCATACTTCATACTTTCTCAATGATTGAGTTACAATCTGTCTTATAAACAGATCCTAAATGCTGAAGAGTTTTTATTGCTGAATTTCTAAGTACAAGATTAACAGAGGCCAAAAAGTCTTTGCTTATTGACATAGCTTTTATACCCAGTAACAATGACAGAGGATATATGTGCTAATGGCTGCAGCATGCAAAACACTAGAAAGGATGGAGGAGAAAGAAGTGGTTCATCCAAACTTTCTCTTCCCCCTGGTTCCATACACAAACCAAAATAGAAATTCACTTTTTGGGCTGTATCATTGATGCCTGGTTCCAGTGATGTGAAATTGTGCTTTTATCCTTTCCATCAGAATGCTAAGATACACATTTAATAGAACAACTTGAAGATGTGGAACTACATTCTGAATTGGATGCCAGAGCTATATGGCTGAAGTCTAAATTGGTGTTTATTTTGCACACTGGCAGAGTCTTACAGCCACTGCTCTTCTTCCCTCTATGATTTTTTGGACCTTGATAGTTCACACTTAACTTTTTAAAATAATGATATTATAGTAGTTGCTTAGCCATTGTGTAAATGAGTTAAATTACTTCTTAAGATCTTGTTCTGAGACTTGCTTATTAGACACAATAAAATCCCAGTTCTCATTACCATTCCTATAGAATATGCAACTGCTCCAAAGAAAAGGCCAGGTTTTATTCTGATCTGAGCAGCTGCAATTGGCCCTAGACCTGCCCCTTAATGGGGAAAATTCACCTTAAGATTTTACATGCTCTATGTGTTTTGTCATTATGATACTAAAATATTTTCTCAAGTGCATTATGCTAGTTTTCTTTGGGTTGAAGTGAGCCACATTCATTCCAGTGGTGCAAGCTCCTAAAATTTGCCTTGTGTATTTTATAGATCTGAAACACTGCCCTTCCTTTCTTAGATCACATCAAACTTGGACCATTGATGATAGGAGAACTCCTAAGATATTTTTTCCCAAGTTTCCTCTGCACCATTCTGAAAATATCTTTTAAAACTTTCTTTTCCCCTCTATTCTTGATATTGTTTCTTTCAGACATCTTTTCTCTCATCTCTTCATGATAAAGCTCTTACCCTTCTTCATACACAGGCCTCTGGTGAAGTCTAATTTTTGAAAATCTAATTTTCTCTAATATTTATGTTTTTTTTCCTTTTTTCACCTTTCAATATAATGCCCAGGACAACTGCTCAAGGGATGTTTTGTCTAGGCTGGTATAGCAAAACATCTGCACTTTTTTTTAATTGCAGATTCTCTTGGTAGCACAAACAGCTAGGCACCTAAAGATAATGAAATGAAGGCTCTGAGTCTGCATCTAATGACATAGTTGCAGAATTTTCATTTTTTCTTCTGCCTGCTTTTCCTAACACCCTAGATTTTTGTTTCAAGTCCCGATATGGATGACTTCTGGGCTTATGTAAAATATTCATTAACTGGAGTCACAAAGGTTCTGTTAAATACAACAAAGCTCTTCTGCAACTCAGTGATATTTTAAATTTTTTATTTCTACCACCACCACCCCTGCAAAAAATCCAAGCAGAGTGGTTTTATTTTGCAGAAAGGGAGGCTAAACCTCCTGTTATATGTTCTGCAGATAGGCATTGTTGCAGCAGTGGTGCTGTGGTTGTGCAGCCACAGTCATACTTTGAGAGCAGGACCCAGACATCCTGATGTAACTCCCAGAGATGCTGCAGAGACAGACTGAAGAGGTTGTTATAGATCAGGACAGCAGGATGAAAGATTCATATCAGGTTTTCAGTGACATCTCTCCTCCCAGGCTGTAAATACCTTGTCCTTATTTGCCCTGCTTTGTTATTGGTATAGAGCAGGTACAGCTGGGGTAAGGGGATGGTACCCCGGGGGAAAACCTGCTCCTTACACACAAAACCATCATAAATTATAATTATCAAATTGCGTGCACAACAGGTATTTTTCAGACTAAATCCTCAGATTGTTTTGTATTGTTTTAAGCTACAAAATTGCCCAGCATTAATAATTATTAGCATGGTATTTAACTAGAGAGAGCATTAAATTAACTTTTTTTCTGGAAACACATGCCATATCTAACATGAAAGGCGCGTTTGCCTAGAGCTTAACTGGTACCAGTAGAAATAACAGAGCTAATTAATGTCAGCTCATAAAACTAATGACTGTGTTCTTTCCAAGTGGTAGCACCCGTTCATTCGGTGCCATGAACAGCTTCTTTACTTTTAGTCAGCTGGCTCTGGATTTTTTTCTAAATTAGAAGACTTGCCTGGATATTTTGCTTGATGTTCTTTATCTGGCAGGCCCCTATTTCTCTTCAAACAAACCCAAACCAGGACTAGGCAACTATGATTAATCCTCTATATTTTTTTTCTGTTCTTATTATTTCTGTATGTTGTTTTGTTTTAGTCTCATCCCTCTTTGAAACTTTCAAAAATTCTAAACCAAATATTTTCTAGCCTCAGTGATCATCAGGATAGGTCTTTTTTTTAAGACTAAGCTTTCAAAACCTCATCTTACAATTTGCATGTCTATGACAGCACTTACACAGTGCATTTCAATAGGGAGAAGCTTTTTCAAGGCACCTTCTTTTGGAATTTCAGCATTTATGGACGGGATTCTTGCCCCTTGGGATTAGCTCTGTTAAATTCAATAGAGTTCTTTCAATGCTAAGAACACACTTTTCTTTGCTGTGGGGCAAACTGTGTTAAATCGTCAGGCTCCTGGCTATACAGTTGCCAGAAGCAGAATTCCATTTGAGTTCAGTGATGTTATCCCACCCAAAGCCTAAAACTACTATTCACTTATCCACTGACTATCACCCAATGAAAAGAAAAGTAGTTATGGGCTTGTAGCAAAAGAGGGAGAAAGGAGTATTCTCAAAAACTCAAGAATTCCAAGGAGAGGAAAACTGAGGCCTGTAAAGACATATAAGGCATTCATGGTTCTGCAGAGCTGGAATAATTTGAGCTTTGCAGATGTGCCAAGCCTTTTGCAACTGCAGATCGAGTCAGTGGAATTGCATCAAAGGACTTGCTCACCAGAAACACCTGATGTAAAGCAGCTGTGAGAACTAGAATTCCCTGCTGGAAAAACAGCAAATTAAGGAAAAACTCCAGATGACATCATAAGGGTGTTCAGCTCAGTTAGAAAGGATTGTTCTTGCTGCTTCTGTCAAATATTGATTGATACAGTGCTGCCTTATCACAAGTCCTAACCACAAAAAAACCCATGCAAAAAAACTGTTTTATAAAACATGTTTTTAATCCCACTTTATAAAGTCTGCAGCAGGAATACACCAGAGCTTTGCTTAGTTCCACTCTTCACCCAATTTTACAGTTGTTGTTTATTGCCAATATATAATGTGTCCATAGTTCCTTGACTAACAAAAACAAATTGTTTAAAATTAGATGACAATAAAATGCATGGAAAGGCAAAGTCTTCCTCCTAATTAGGATTATACCAAGACATTTCATCATCAGGCAGCTCAACCCAACTTGATTGTTACAGGTTTCAAAAATTAACCTCGGTGTGCTGCATTAAATTTTTCTTCTGAGAGCAAAACCCCAGCTTACAAGAGAAAAATTGGATAGGCTTGTGGCACTGGCATATGAGGAAACAGAGTTAAAAACCTTCCTTTGGTAGATGGAATGCTGAGGGTTGAATGAAAACCACGTCCTTTTGAATGACTGTTTTAAAAATTAATTAATATGGGCTTGTTTTTATATTTGACATATCATCAGGGAAACAGGTACCAATAACTTGTAGTTTTGGTGTGTCTTCCTGGTAATCATAGTTCCTCTAACACTGAGAGTCTCTCAAAAGACCTGCACATAAAAAGTAGCTGGTGAACAGCCTTCCACTGACTTGAGAAATTCTTTTGAAAAAAATTGGGACCCAAGAGGTGCAGAACCAGACTTCAAGGTAGTATTTCAGCCCCTAACCCCATCCCACTAGCCTAGCAAAAGAAATTGTTAGGTATTTTTCTGTTCCATGTAACACCATTTTCTTTCTACAGAAGCCAATTTTAAGAAATATGTGTGGCTAATTATTTTCTGGTAAGTTTCCTCAGTCTCTGAATTTAAGGAGATAAGAGGAAAAGGGACTAAGAATCCAAGGATCTCAGCTAGCCTTTTCCTACATATGAACAACCTTCATTGTCTATGTATGAAATTTTATGAGCTTCTCACTTTTCCTGGTAACCCTGTAATAGTATAGAGCTGAGTTGTCATCAGTACCCCTCTTGCTAGATGCTAAAATGGCCAACACAAGGGATCTCTGTCTTCCCTGCCCTAAAAAGCAAGGGGCCAATTCAGTGCTGATGTTTGGTTTGCCCATGGGATCAGCCTGGACCTGCTGGACCCCTCTGAGAAGGAAGTAGAGTATAAATCTTGCCGGACTTGCAGCCCCTCCTCTCTGTGTTTCAGTGGTTCCAGCAGGAGGGCTATATCAATAGCCCAGTGCAGAGCCTCATGGTCTCAGGCCTGTTCCCTGGCTTATTTGCCAGTCCTGCTTCATTTTTCGGAAATCAGCTATGATGGGGGAGCTCCTCTGTGTGACACCATCCAGGCAGCTCACTTTGGCCCTCTGTGCTGGATATTGCACTCCTGCAGTGTATTGCTGGCTCTTTGGCAGCTTTATCCGTTCCCGAAGAATATTTTTGCTTCGTAACTATTGGAGAAAAAGCAAAACTGAGAGAAGCAAAGGGAGAGGAGTTGCTGAAATGTTCACAAATGCACTACTGTTGCAAAAGGGAGCTGTTTTCCTGCCAGGCATTTTTTCCATTTCCTCCTGAGAACTGAATGCCTTATGTTCATTCAGCTGAATATTTTAAAAAGTCACCTTTTGCCACCAGAATTTATCATCTATATTTTCCTCCTTGCATCATGTTTAAATCTCTCTACTTAGATTTTGTTATTTGGCATTTATTTATTTATTTATTTATTTACTTGTTTACTTACAGCCTTATGCCATTAAACAGCAGCCCACCACTTCAATAAATGGGTTAAGAATGGGTTGAAAGAAACTGCACTGTGATTTATGCAGAAGCAGAGGACTCTTTCAGGTTCTTAAGAGGTGCATCACAGCTTTGAAAGTGACAGACTTGAACAGTGAATTGAGTTTCCTTGATGGAGGTGACCTCCAGGAATTGCTTCCTTTTCAACTACAAGAATCAAAACTTTACCTAGTTTCAAAGTTTCTCCCTTTCTTTTAGTGTTCTTTTCTTTTCTTAAACTGCTCTTGAAAAATGTTAGAAGGCTGGGACCTCAGAGAAGGTGTTTTGTACCATTTCGCTGTTTTGCTTTTTCTTATGCTCTGGCTTTGATGGATTTGCTAAGGAACTGGAGCTAGCCAAGCTTGCTCGCTCAATGAATCACTTTATGTTTTTGGATCCCAAGCTTTATTCTTCTCTGTCTCTAGAAATTCCTTTCAGAAATGAAGAATATGACAGTAAAGATGCCTCAAAAACATGATTCCTAAATTTCATGTGTAATAAAGTATACATAAAGCTGTACTGAAGTTCAGCCTGAATGAGCAGTGACCCAAAGAATCTTCAAAACTCTGAGGTACACATTTCACAAAACAGTCTATAAGGAGAAGTGGGAAAATAACATTGAGGGCTATTTCATTTCTTTCATTCCATTCATAAGGAAAATAGCCCTCTGCTTCATGCTATCTATCCAACTTTTGGGCAATTTGGAGCCAACAGAAATAAATGGGAATTGCTGTAAGTAAAGAATTGTTCAGCCATTATGTAGTTACAAAATGAGTAGGAGCTAAGAAAGTATTCAAAATGCAGGTGCAAAAATCTCAAGAGCCAAAGTACCATTTTTATTATCCAGTCTAGTTCCCCAGTTTTCTGCAAGTGCTCTAAATTTATTCTCAGTGGAATTATTTGACTGAAAACCAATTAGAAAATTCCTATATGTGCTACTCTCCTACAGGAAGGTGCAAAATGCTATAAACACCAAGTAACCAGGTATTGCTCTGTCATTAGATTTTCCTATCCCAAGTCTCTTGATGTTATCTGAGAGTTTTGTGGTATCACTGTCTTTAGGTGGAAATTTCTTCCAGGCACAACACTATGTTATTTAAAGAGCACTGTACTAGTAAAAGCTATTAGGAGGTTGTGAGAGCTCCTTAATGTGTGATTACTTAAAAAGACTTTGTAACTTGTCCTGCAATGATATGGATGGAAGATGAGTAGTTCCAGGGTTGGTCCTCATCAGTTGGAGGAATTGGTGTAATTTCTTCTAAAAATCCTCTTCTGAATTTTTTCTTTAAATGCTCTGGTGCAACACTGCACACACTTGGGAAAAAGGACTCAGATAGGACTTAGTGAAAGGATTCATAAAATCTGAATCAAAAATATCCTAATGTGATTACCCTTGATAGTCACACTGGCCAAGAAAGCTTTCACTGTCTGGGGAAATGTCTTGTTTAAACTATGGTGCCTCAGGTGGCTGGGGAAGGTTACCCAGAGTTTTAAGGAATACTTTCTTGAATTCTTAAATGCTTCAGTCTGCCATCAAGCACCATCAGAGCAAATGCTGCCCTCAATGGTAACTCTCATCTGTACTTTTCAATGGTCCATTCAGCCCAGATGACCAGACACATGACCAATCTCTCAAATAATGTCTAAATTAAGTAGCAGATAGAGTCACTGTTTGGCTGCAACTGGCCTGAGATTACCAACACTCAAGTCTCTCTGTTTTGGTTTTTGGTTTTGTTGGGGTATTTTTGTTAGTTTGTTTGTTTTGGTTTTTTTCCTTTCTACTTTTCCCCCTTTGGCTAAACCAGAAGCTAAGAGCAGAAGATGTTTTGTATTCAGTGTGTATTCCACAGCCAATTCCTACAGTCATTGGGTTCCAAACAAGAAAGTGTTTTTAATAGATTTATGGTATCTATTTTTCTTACCTAATATTAGAGACATCTGTCTCAATGCCTTTGGTAAGCTTTCAAGGATTATATCAACTTTCATGTCTGCAGTTTGGTATACAAAGGCTGTATCAAGCTGGCTGTAAATGTACTTCTTGGAGGTCAGGAGAAATCTATTGTGGCACTGTGGTGCCCTCTTTAATTGATTTACTGAGCTGAGAAGTCAAAGGAGAGATGTTCACTGAAAGCTACCTGAGGTTTCTCTGCATTGCACAGAGTTTGTGGGTGCGTACCTGAGCATGAGAAGCAATTTCTGAAAGATTTGTTTAGATTGTCCTTTTTTTTAAATGATTCACTCATTGTTTTTAACACCACCATCATCAAAAAGATGATACAGTAAAATAGCTCATGTCCGAAACCGAGTTTGCTGTGGGCTTTCTATATAATAATTAATGTGTCATTTTTCCATTAGCATTTGTTTACAATAGAAGTATATACAAAAAAAACCAGAAAAGAAAAACAGAAAAAAAATAGAAAGGAAAAGGAATATTTCTGTGCCTGAAGGATACATTTTGAATGAGCATAGCACATTCAGCTCCTGTGTCGCTGAAGTCTATGAATGTATAAATGACTAATGTATATTTATACTGTCAGTAGCAATTGAAAGTCTCCTACTCTTCTGACCACAAGAAATTGCATTCTGGTTTTTGTTCTCCAGTCATCATGGCTTTTCCACTCTACCCATGGGGAAAATGGTCTTAAAACCTAGTGAAACAGAAGGGCTTGCTGGAGAGGAGAGTGTTCAGAAAATGTTTCTCTTTGTCCTTTTTTCTGTTTTGCTTTTTCCCCAAGTTAGTTTAATCTGTTCTCTAGTGCAAATCCTGTGATAGTCCTAAGCTCTGCATGCACAAAGACACTCATGAATCCTTTTCTTTGTCCAAAGGTGCCAGCCCTGTTGGAACTACCCCAACCATTTTTAATTGCTCTCCCATTTGCTGCATTGTTCTGAAATCTCACCTTGACTTTATCAGGTTTGTCATGGTACCAATGAGAATTACAGTAATTTCATGCTCATAAGCTGCACCTGGCTGTAAGCCGCACTTCCGGGTAGCCAGGAAGACCACGGAATTTGTCTATAAATAAGCTGCACTGGGTGATAAGCCGCACTTTTTTTTTTTTTTTTAAAGCAAGGATCCATGTGCAACAAAGTAAGGAGTTAGTAACAGAATCGCACTATCGCAGGGTTTGCTGTCAGGTGCTCAATTTGCAAACAGTTTATACAGACCAGCAAAGCCTTTAAACACAGCCCCAGGAGCCCTCCCTGTGCCACGGGCCCCGGCACTCCCATCCCCAGCTCTGGCTGCTGCGGCTCCTCACCCGCTCGGCAGCGGTGGTGGCTCCCCACACCGCTCAAAAGCAGCAGTTCACTGGCAAAGCCAGCGGTGGCTGGGCAGGCTGGCCACATGAAGGCGGCGAAGCCTGGCTGGCAACGAGAAGCTGGCTCGGCGGGCTGGCTCTGTGAAGCCAGCAGTGACTCACCGCCTGCTTGCCAGTGGCTCCAGCTCGCCGCCCACCCGGCAGCGGCTCCACAGCAGCTCCCTCCCCGGCTGGCTCGCACTTCCGGGTTGGCATTTTGCCGGAATATGTCCATAAATAAGCCACACCTGGTGATTAGCCGCACTTCCGGGATTGGCTCAATTCTTCAGTGAAATAGGTGCGGCTTATCAGTGTGACATCACTGTATATAAAAAATGGTAAGCAAAGCAAAGTTTCTCACCTGTTTATTTTGCACCTTCAGGAGCCCTCTAAAGGCTTTTGAAACAAATTGACTGTGAGTGATTTGGGTGAGATTAATCAAATTTCTGTATTGACATTGGGTTTTAGGTGAAAATGCTTCCTTCTTCTTCCATTGCTGCTTCAGAAGATGCTAGCAAATGGTGTGCAGCATCTAGAAAGGAAGCTGCAGTGGAAGAAAAAGCAAAAAAATGAGGCGGAATAGTAGTATTTTTGGACAATACAGACCATGCTATCCTCTCGTGAACTAATGTGCCTAGAAGGGCAACCACACAACAAGAGAGGGACGAGAGCGAAATAACCTCTAATTCAAGCAATTTTGCAGGACCAAAGTCCTTAAGAGTAAAATGGAGGGTAAGGAATGCTGGGCAGCTCTAGGGTTAGATGGGAACATTGTAGTGGTAATGAAAAATATCAGCACTGCAACAGGGTTAAAAAAGGTTCAGTCTCCAAGTGCTGAAGTCTCTGCAGGAGTCCTGAACAGATTCACAAATGAAGTGGGCTCAGAGGTTGAGACAAAGATGTTCATCTGAAGAATCACACCACTTTTGTCTGCAAAAGAGAATGGGAGAACACTTGAGAGACTTAACCTAGGAGAAATATTTGATTTGGATGAAGATGGCAATAAAAACAAAATGTTGACACCTGAATTTTCTTTTGTATAGCATCATTGACATTGGTCACGTTATTGCAAAGTAGAGATAATAAAGCCTTGGCTTAGATTAGATTAAAATGATCAAGTTCACAGGCACATTTGAATATCTATAGGTTTAAATCAAGCATAAGTTTTTAGTTTGAACTGCCTCTTGACATCTGCTTCAGCCGTAATAGTCACATTGGTAGGCTTGCAGGGGATTTTTATGCTGGTCTTTTTACTTCTGCAAGTTTTTCTGGTCCTGACTTCTAGATGTATTTGCGGTTGGATGGCTGGTTCAGGTTAGTCTTTGCCCTTCTTGAATCATAACTTCAAATCAGGCTTTGTCTCAGTTTCTTCCAAAGTGACACAGCTCTTGAATAGTGGCATATTTCAGAGGATGAGAATCGTGGAGGACTATGTGCACAGTGAGGACAGCATTGTCTGCACATACCACTGAGTAAACTGCCAGGACAGGGACTCTGACACTTCCCATCCTGTAGCATCACACCTTTCTTTGTCTCTGAATTTGTTAGAGCTTCTGCAAGAAACATCAAAGGAGGCTTATCAAGTGCTTTGTACTGATGATATGCTGCAATATTTCTTTTTCTTTTTGTCACTTTTAAGCCAGTTCTGACAAAGATGTTTGTTGTTGTCTTTTTGGTGGGTTTGTTTGGTTGTTTTAAAATTTTAGTTTGGTATATCTTTTTTCTTTGGAAATCTGTGGTTTTCTCTTTTGTCTTTTATTTTGACAGAGTGGTTGTTTCTCATAACTGCTTTATGTTTGATTCCTAAAGAGTTCATGTGTGTATTTTATGCATGTATAAATGTAGTGTTATAACTGACTTTACTAAGATAGCTGGGAGAGAAGGAAGGGGATAAATAGAGATACCAGAAAGCAAGAATGTGCTTTTCAAGTGCCATCACTTCTACCTTCAGTTTAATGTCCTTTGCTGGTTAAAAGCTACCTTATCCTTTTACATGGGAGATGTTAGACATAATGAATGCGGTCTGATGTTTGGCAATTTGCGTTCTTTAGCCACTGGCTTTGATTGCTTGTTCAACAACAGACACCACCCAGTCAAATCCTGGTGTCTGACATGTTCTCTTGGTGTGTTCAGCTTTCAGTTATGAGAAGCAAAAGCCTGTGCAGAACCCAGGTTTGTTGAGAATTAGGTTTGTACTTTTAGTGTGTTTATTGAATCATGTGCTCACTGATGAAGAGAAAAAAAATACTGTGATTAATGCAATAAAGGACATTTTTACTACTACTGCCATTTTATTACACTTCTGATTTTGCTCTGTGGACTGGATTATTTGAATGCAATATTTTTATGTTACCGCCAGAGGTATGTATGAAACACTGTTAGATGGACTAGAAAGATACAGGGGTGACTGAGGATGTAGTGGATACATCCTGTGGCTCAGAGAAAAAAGCTTATCCCTGGGTGTATCGTCCAACACATGTGTTCCCCCCAAGTCTGGGGAGAAGTCTCATGATATTAAGACATGAGGGCCTTAGTGATAAAAAAATGAAAAATTAGAACATATGTTTGTTTATTGCATAAAAGAACACATATTGGAGGTTAGGTAGAGACATAGTTTTCTATAAGCTCTTTCCAAAGAGGCAGTAAGAGGCAGTGTGCTCTTTGTTGTCCTAAAGGGTGACTTGACAGTTCCATAAACATTTTTCCATGGCTGAATTATAGCTAGATTTGGTGAGTGATTATAGTCACTGAAACATTATCACTATTCAGCTTTTGCCATTCTTCTGGAATAAGGAAGAACTCTGTGAATGGGGTCATGTGTCTTCCTTCACCTTACACTTGAGTTAATTTTGGCATTTTAAAAATATTCACATTTAAGAATGAGGTAGGTCTTTTACATCATCAAAGGAAATTTCTGAGCAATGTAGGGATTGTTTTGTGCTTTACATTATCACTGATTCACTCTAGTGCCTTTTGACTTTCAGCAATGCTCTCCAGGCCATTTAAAGAGATTATTGTTTGGAGCAATATTATTATATTCTTTGATATTACAGCTAGGTGGGAAAAAAAGTTAATACAATTATTTTCTCATTGGAAAATGCTGTTCTATCAAACTGGTCTCAGTGTATTGGATTTGTTTATTTTCTCTCTAAAGATTTTGAAATTTGCAGGTTTCATGCTGCTTTAAACAACTGAGCTCTAAAATCCAAACTCCTTCATCAAACAGAATTTTCATTCTCTGTACATCTCATCTTCAATTACGGGCAAAGACTTCTGACTTCCTGCAGGCTCAAGGCAGGAGGCTAAAGATCATCAGCAGCACTAATGTCCACTGCTGGTTAATCCATTATTAGTATTATTATTTGAATCACAGCTGTGCTTAAATGCCTTAATCAAGCATGTGATCCATGTGTGACTGTGCACACACATAAATAACAGGAAATAGTTTTGATCAAATGCCTGACTGAGCAAGCAAAGGAAGGGAGAAGTTTGAGAGGCAGTGGTGAGGACCACAAAGTGTGACATTGTAAAAGGGACGTGATGAAATCCCTAGCGCTGCTCTGAAAGAAAACTCATTGTGAAAAAGTTGGATTTGTTTTTTTTCTGTTTTGTCATTGACTTTGCAGCACTCCTTTAAAAGTTCCTCTCTTTTTACAATGTCCTCTGTTACTGTTCTTTGTTCACCTGGTTATCGTGGTGCCCCCAGTGGCTAATGGAACCAGGACTGACTGAAGGGACTACAAAGCAGAGCTGTTGCATTTCTTTTTATTGCTAATGATTTCAGCTCCTGACCGATGTCCTAATTGCCAGAACCAAAGGAAGCTCATGAGAATCATAGCGATGGAACTGGCCCAGTGACTTTCAGTAAGATACATGGCTTGTAAGAGCACACAGTTCATTGGCATAGTAAACATTATTGGTGCTTAAATGTTCTCAAAAGGGTTTGAATAATGGGTTTATTAAATGTAATTTACAGCCAGCTATAACTTAAAGAACTGAAGCAAAATATGTTTAGCAATTTCCTTGCATGCTTTCTTCTGGGCTGCCATGAGCATAACCACTATTATCTGAACCAGAAACTTACTTCACTGATGCCTTCACTTCTCTCCTCAGGTACATAAATTCACATAAATGTTATTGAACTACCTGCAGATATGAGACACACAAGCATATATTCTAATGAAAAGGAGTTGTACATATTGACTCCAATTCCCTTGTTTTGGGAATAATATATTAATATTTTCTGACAGACTTTTTTTATTGCTTGGCTTGCCTACTTGTCAAGTTTAATAATAAAGTCATTGGGTGAAAAGACGTATATTAAAAAAACTTGTTAGATAGCAAATGTTGAATTGGAGTTTATTGCTTTTATTGCCTGTAGCCATCCCCTCTGCTCCACCTTTTCGGCTGTTTACTTCATTCTTGCCATCCTTTGAGAAATCTACTATCCCCTCCAAATTCAATGGAGACAGAGAAGGAAAAAACTGTCACTTCTCTTAAATTTTATAAGACACCGGCTTTAGTCGTGCTGCAGCTCTCCCTGGCACAGCAGCCCCTCGGGGTGTCTGTCCCTGTGGCCATAACTCAGTAAAGTGGCTCCCTGCATCCCTTACTGCACAATGAGATTGTTGATACAACCTATTAGGGTTGCATGGTAGAGCTGCTGTGATAGCAGTTCCAGCAGGGTTTTAATAAGGCCAGGGAGCACAGGGATAAAAGTTACCAGTACATGTTTTTATTTGCTAGCCTTAATGTTATTTGTTGCTGATTTCCAGTACATGAGCAGTTTTCTGTTCTATTCCCTTTTCCAGAATATAAATGAGGATCTCATTAAATTTAAAGCTCAGCTGCGCTGGAAAATGTTACTCAAGTCAGGATCTTCACTAATATCTTTACATATGAGAAAACAACATCGATACTGTCTTTGCCTGCCTGCTTCAGAGCTGTCCCAATTTAATCAAAGCATTTTATGTCTGGGAGACCTGGTTATTGTGCAAAGTGCTGTCCTGTGTGAAGTCTGGGATTTTTTCCAGCTTGGCACTGTTGCTGTTTGTACATAGGCATCTATTTGATATAGGACAGGCACAGGTCAAAGTGAAACAAAGAGCTATTTCACTCTGAATTCCAGAGAATTCCTATGGCATTGACATCAGTGTGGTGGGAGGTGAAAATCCTGCTCCTAGTTTACAGACACAGCAGCCAATTTGCATAAGCAGTTCATAGAGCTGCCCTAGATTTAGATCCTTTCCTTGATTTGAGTGACTGGGGAGCAGACAGGGACTGAGGAAGCAAACTAAGGAGACTCCTCATAGCCTCACACTACCCTCTCACCAGCCAGGGCTAGGGCCAAAAGAGTGAGCTCATGGACATGAATTTACTCTGGAAGAGGTCTGAGAGCATTGGATAAGTGCTCAAAGAGCATGTCGTGAAAGCATATGGACAAACGCTGCCTTTGTGGAGGTGAAACGATGCAGATGCTTCTTCACCCATGCTTGTTTACCTAGTTCTTGCTTGCCCAAGGTGGGAAGAGAAATTTACCCTCCTTTACTTTCCCATTCTCAAAACAGTGTCACTTCTACAGGCATGTCTGGTGCAGGGTTTGCTAAACTTCCCATTCAAAGCTGCATTGCTGCTTGAGAGAGATGTGAGCATTGGCAGTGGCACTGAATCCATCTGCTGAGTCAGAACAGTTCATTATTAAAAAAAATTGTTCTAATTTCTGCTTATTGGAAATACTGTTTTATATTCTGCAGAAATTAGTAGTGTGAATTCAGATGCTTATTAGTGCAAGTTTTTCTTTATAGCTAATTCAGTTGGATTTTTTTCTCGAGCAGCTTTATTGCCTTTCAGCATGTGAACTATGACACTTGCATCATTACATTATGTGAATCTACAAAAAAATAAAAGTAAACTTGACCCTTGAAAGGTCCTCAGCTGGCTTGAACTTTAAGCTGTGTTTTTCACAGTTGGGGATGTAGCTTAAAAAACAGAAATAAATTGAAATTTATGGATAGCATGGGTCTGATAGTTAAATTCTTAAAGTAAAAGAACGGTTATTATGAGACTCACAATAAGATAATGGGGGTCAGAAACATGACCTATCAAGTTCTTGTTTGCTTTGGAAACTGCTGTTGTTACTTTAGAGTATAATTTTAACATCCTTCCTGTGAGGTGGTTTAAGGAGCTGTTTCACCATAGTAAACCTATTAGAAAATGGCCCAGTTTCCCTGACTTTCTTGGTACAATTATGGGATACAATATGATTTCAAAAGCTGTATTCCTTTCTCCTTAAGAAGAAAACATCTGCATGGAGAACAATTTTGCCTGAGTGGCAACATTAACACTTTTGACTGTAGAGATATCATTCTTAAAATAATCTGTGACCTATGAAAAAAAGAATCCTCTGCTACTATAAGATTTATATATTTATAATTAAAGCAAGTTGTCCAGGCACGTTGCAGTCATGTATCGATCCCATTGAAGTGGTTTATGCCAGACATGGTAAAAATGGCTTTGCCACTGCTGGTTACTGAATTGGAATGCAGAACTTCTGCCATAAAGGGTGAACATCAGCTTATCATTCAGAACAAGGCTGTTATTCTTGAGAATTGCCTACCAGGAGGTAAAATTCTTAACAGTCAGATACAGTCGGATGTTTTGCATTACTGTGCTCTTTAATTTATGTTCCCCCCACTTATTAATATTATTATTTTTTTTTTTTTAATCTGGAAAAATTAGCTTTTGTTCGTATTTTGGGAAATTATTTTCTGCAAGTGCTGTGAAGGTGTCTCACAGCCCCTGACAAGTTTCTGCAATTCTCCATTATCACCTTAGATAGCAGAAGAAGAGGTATTTTTCCTTCATTGTTGTATTCAGATAAGAAAGGGAGGAATCCACAGCAAGTAAAAATAGAGCCCTGTAAACACAGGGGATTCATTACAAAGGAGACATCCAGCACTCAGAAGGAGGCCTTTGGTGGGACAGATGTTTTGGCTGTTACAGTAATTTTTGCCATCTTTGTGTTGCACAGCAGAGTCATACATGAATAGTTCATTGGCAGTACAGCTTCATTCCCTGAGGATTGTGACTGGGAGATGCTCCCACAGGAACACCATCCTTGCTCCCCCTGCTTCCTTTTTCAGTGCAACACTGCAGGAAAACAGGCATTTCAGCTGTTCCTTTGTTAGTGATTTGCACACCCAAAACAAATCAACCTTATGTTACGCTTTTTGCCTTGCGTGAAAGTTGGTGAGCTTCTAATGTTCATCAACCCTTCTGTTAATTAGACACCAACTGAGAACAGTAACAATATATTTACTTGACATTAGAAGAAAGCATCCAAGCACTATCCCTAGTCCTTCAACATTTACTGAGGGTGTATTTCTGTGCATTTGTTTTGGGCTTGACTGTCCCGATATGTTACTGTAAATGAGATCAGAATTGAACAGACTGGCCTTATTATGTTTTCATAATAACTGCAATAGCCTAAATTAGCCCGGCCTGTGCCCTCTGTTGTCCTCTGCTTTGTCTCAGTTGCTGTGTCTATCACTTCTTGCAGTCGTCTTCTACATCAGAATTAATCACCTGTATGTTTTTCATGTGAATTCCAGGAATTATTCAGGGGCTAATGCCCGTAGTCTGTTATCTTACACTTGCCAACAGTCTGAAATCTGCTCGAAACAGTCACTGGGAAGCCATAGTTCATTTTGTTGTCACCTAATTGCATGCACCTGCTGGTGACAGCAGTAAAATGTGATATCTCTGACATGATGGCAGCAGATGGGATGCTCAGAAGAACTGCTTCCATTTTTCTTCCTAATGAGCATAGTCTTTTCTTTTGCCTTTTTGCTGTGCAGGGAAGATACAGAGATATGCTGGGAAAGATGATGGCTGTGGCAGTGGAGCTTAATGCGATGCTGCTGCTTTTCTCATACTTTTCCTAATAATGTGTCAATCAAATATTCATGCCTGAAACTTTCTTTTTAATGGAATTAGTAGAAGAAAAGACTTTTAGAACCAAAAGGCCTCACAGGAATTCTGTAATAGTGGAGGTACATTTGGCACATGTAAAGCTGCAAAAAGGCAAGATTTACAGGGAGAGCAAATTTCAATTATTTTCACTGCTTTTAGATGCTCACACCTAAACATGGCCTTGTCAGCATGAAAGTTGTCCTCTCTCCCCTCCATTTTGGGTTCATTATTGGGAAGAGATTTCTTCTCCCTACAAGTTGGTCTCTCCATAGCCTGACTCTTCTACCAGGAATTAAAAAACTGTACCCAGGTGAATGGTAATGCAGAAAGAATTTACACTTTCTAATGAAATAAAACTAACACTGCTAGCTTGATGCATTCCAACTGGAAAGGTGCTTAATCAGAGAAAAAATAGAAAAGTTGGTCATAAATTTAATTTTCTGGCAGACTGTTTTTGAGGGGGTTAAAATGCTTATACATCAGAAACTTATATGCCTTGGAAATAAAGCCCTTTCATGAAAAAATATTTCTGAAATAAACAATTCTTTTTTCAAGGAAGGTAACCGAGGCCAGACTTGTCAATTGAAAAGCAAAATGTTATTTTGAATGGTGTTATGATATACTGCTATTTAAATTTATATTATGGACTCTCCAGCATCCTAGTGGTGCTCTTCCTCACACATACGAGTCACAGACTGGAATTTCATAGTCTCTCCTCTCCTCTCCTCTCCTCTCCTCTCCTCTCCTCTCCTCTCCTCTCCTCTCCTCTCCTCTCCTCTCCTCTCCTCTCCTCTCCTCTCCTCTCCTCTCCTCTCCTCTCCTCTCCTCTCCTCTCCTCTCCTCTCCTCTCCTCTCCTCTCCTCTCCTCTCCTCTCTTTCATAGTAATTCTCCTGCAGTGGAACACGAAATCTGCAGTGGCATCACAGTGCACAGACCACAGAGTGGGCTTACATGAGGGTCATCTAAGACATCACTTCCTGTTTCTGTGACCTGACACCAGGCTGTATGTCATGGAATCATAGAACCATTAAGGTTGGAAAAGATCTCCAAGATCATCAAGCCCAACCTCTGACCAAACAGCACCATGTCAACTAAACCAGAGCACTAAGTGCCACATCCAGTCATTTCTTGAACGCTTCCAGGGATGGTGACTTCACCACCCCCCTGGGAACAGGCAGCCTTTCATTGAAGAAATTCATACTCATGTCCAACTTGAACCTCTCTTGTGCAACTAGAGGCCATCTCCTCTTAACTTGTCACTGGCTGCCTGAGAGAAGACTGAATCCCACCTGACTACAACCTCCTTTGAGCTGTAGAGAGCAATAATGTCTTTTATATTTTGGCACCCAAAACTGCCCCCAGGACTCAAGGGGAGACTGCCTCAGTGCAGAGCAGTGGGGACAATCCCCTCCCTTACCCAGCTGGTGATGTTGAGCCTGATGCACCCCAGGATAGGGATGTCCCTCCAGGCAGCCAGAGCACTTCTGGCTCATGTTCAACTTGTAACAGGTCTCTTCCCATGATTCTCAGCATCTCATTCTCCAGTCTGTCTGTATATCCAAGGTTATCCTGTACCTGACACAGAATTTGGAACTTGCCCTTCAGTTTACTCTAAACTGGGAGTCTCCAGCACCTCTGGCACACTGCAGCTGTGGAACTGCAGTGGTCTTTATGGAGGCATTTGAGCTCATGTGAATAGATGATTCTGCTGACATAACTCTGTTGCATAATGCTTTAATCAGTTGTTTGCTGGTGTAAATGCACACACCTTTAATTTCTGCTGAATTTGGTTCTATCTTACTGTTTTTGCAATAAGTATAACAGGAAGGTTCATCTGGTGATTCCCATTGCTGAGCTGTATTTATTTTAGGACTTTTAAAAGCACTTTAAATTACTTAGGAGCACAACTTCCATTGATAGCCATTTAAACATTTTTGGAAACTTCTCATAATTCAGTCTATAATTCTCCCAGAGGAATGACTCAGGTAATGTTTGCTATATAAAGCTCCTTGGATGTGAGCTGAGGATGGTTTAACAGGTGGAGGTTTATTTAAAGCATTCATTGGACTTTGCTGCTCCATGCTGATCAACACCGCTGGTGGTGCAGATAAATACATTGTGCAAATGAGCAAATATGAGCCTTATCAAAGCCTACCGAAGACCATCAAAAACCTCCCACTGTGAGCAACATTCACTCAGATTCACAACAAATAAATACAGGGAAAAAGCACAGAGATTGTACCACTGATTGCCCTTTATTTTTGCAGTTGAATAATTGCATTCTTTCAGTGTTATTTATTTTGTTTTCCAGCTCTCTACCACTTGTGTGGACACACGTTCACTCTCCACACCAATTTTCCCCTCTCTCCAGGGGAAAGGGCTCCTACTATCATAGTGTATTGCAAGACTCCTCTTTGAGGAGAGGGAGGTAATATGGGGTCTTGATGCAGGTGGTTTGAAGCAATTGATAGAACTTAAAGTCACAACCAGATCCCAACCCAAAACTTACATTAAGCCTCGCTCCTTGTGCATGCAGACCCCTCTCTTGGGAGCTGCGCCACACAAGCTCAGATTAGCTCTTCCGTCATGGTATTCCTTCCTGCCCAGGCTCAGACATAAATTTTCCTGCCCATTTCAAGGCAGAAAAGAGCTCTACTGATCCTATGTCATCTTTTCCCATCCCCTGGCATGTTAAAATCTTCTTGGAACACAGGTCAATATTTCCTTGCAGATACATTTTTGGTAATACCTAGGTAATATATGCAGGAATTGCTGGTGGGGTAAAACACTTGGTTTCTCCAAATTCTCCAGCTCCACTGGGTTTTATTCAAGTGCAGTTCTGCAATTTAGGTATCATTTGAGAGGCATCTTCAAAATATATCATTTTTTGTTTTCCCTTTGATCAGGCTCTAAATCTAAATAAATAAATATGTAGCAGTAAATGCACCGTGGTATATTTGGTGAGATTAACACTCTTCCAGTAGCATAACAGCTCATGATAGTCTTTGCTATTTATGTTCCTGCTGAGAGAAGAGGAAAAGCAGCTAGTTCAGTGAGCAAATTATGAAGTATGTGGGTTAATCAAGTGCCTGTCATAAAGCTGATTGTTGCTTCTTCACATCCTCTCTCTTTCAGCTAACAAAGCTTTTAATACTACAAAGCTTCGAAGACTGAACCTTCCTCTTTGTTTTTCAATGCACACCCATATTCAGAAAGAGAAAAAAGAAAAAAAGATCTAGTTAAATGTTTATTTTTACCAATCAAAGCACACACTGTGAATAAGTTAAAGTATGGAAGTAATAAAACTGCTTATCGAGTCCTGCAAATTCTCAAAGTTTTTAGTTCCATTTCTACTAACAAGGTATTTTTAAGCTTGGATTACTGCAGATTTTCATGACGTTTTAATCTTATAACCTCTATGTCTTCCTGATAGAGACAATTTCACCTTCTATTCAATATAAGCAAGAGGCAAGGGATCAAGTGCACCTTTCTGCATATCTGTGTTCACTGTTTTATGCTCCCTAAAGCCATACATTTCTTCAAGAGATTATTAAGGTGGTTCTTATACAAAAAAACCGAGCTTTTAATTCCATTTTCCCCCTTGCCCAGTAAGAAGTTTTGTGTTTGCAGTTAGGACCTATGCTTATAGCTGAGGAATAAAACTAAATATACCCTCAAAAATAATCAATAAAAAACCCAAGAAACAAAAGCCAGTTCATACCTATGACCCAGTCATTGATTTGAAAAGAAGACAGGAATAGAGAGCATGAGAGTGAGCACTGAAGGCACTTACTACACAATGTTTAGGCAGCACTGAGACTCTGGTAAGATCTAATTAGGAAATGTGATTGCAGATGCAGTTTCTTCTGTGTATTCTCCCTTCAATCTAAATATGCTCCTACCCCAACTCTAAATATAACTTCTCAGAGAGGAGATGGCAGAAACATTTTACAGACATAATATGAACATGATTAATCAACATATATCTGGTTTCCTTAGCTTAAATTTCCTTTGGAAAAGACTTCAGATTTTGCTGCATAAAAGGAAATAGTGCAAAGGCACACAAAAGATCCTCTATTTTTCCAAGTGTCCTGACTTGCACTTTGCAGACCAAGATGTGTGATTAAAGGATCTTCATGTTCTTCTCAATCTCTGTGGATTCTGTTATCATATTTTCGGGAGCAGCACCATGTCCTTGCATCTTCTCTGGTGTCGTAGATGTCGTCCCTGTTGTACAAAAGATGAACCAAAATGGAGATAGTAAAATTACTCTGGCAGCCGACAGCACTAGAAAGTATTAAGCTGGGAGTCTCCAAACCCTGAGAGTCTCTTGCTTCTTTCTGTATTTTCTGCAAGAGTGAGACAAGTGTTGGCAGGTGCAGGCAAGTACTTCACATAGATCCTAGCTGTGTTTATTCCACGAGGGTTTGAGGTTCAGTCATATTTAATAATAAGCACCAGTTGTTTGCTGCTCCACGGAATCTGTAATGGGATGCTGGCAATCACATCCTGAGGACTGTGAATGATTTTTGTAGTTTGTTTGGGTATTTTTGAAAATGCACAATGTCATTATGTATTTATTATTGTAATACCAAGCAGCAAGGTCATTTTAGGGGACAAGTGATGGCACTTTCCTCTGTCAGCTCCCTTCACTGCAGCTTCACTGCTGGTAACAAACCTGGAGAAACTCTCCAATGAAGGACTCTGGAAAGAGGCAATAGTCAAATAGCTGCTTCCAAGGATTACAATATTAAATTAAACAGAAGTCTATCCCACCTTTAGAAAGTGGTGCAAAAATAGCTGGAAAGTGGAGCAGCTTTTTCAGGCACAGGGATAGCAGTACAAAATCTCAGGAAAACTTTGGCACTTCCCATATCTATTCTCTTTAAGATGCTGTGCTCCAAAACAGAGGTCCAGAAGGAAATTGGTTTGTCAGATGTTTGAAATGCAGTGAATGTTTTTTATCCTCTTAGCTGCTGTGTGGCTCTACCCACACTTGATTTATTCTCACGTATTGAATATCTGAATTATCAGCTACTCGTCAAGTGCACAGGCCTTTTATGTTTTACTGCATTTCCTTGAAAATGGTGACAATATAATTTCAGCGGGTCATTTTGTTACATATGTAGCAAAAGAAATATTTACCTTTGTCTCTCACCCTACCGTTTAAAAAACTGCTCCTGGGACTTCCCTAACTCTTGTTTTCTCAACAGTGTATTTAAGGTGAGAGACGGAGTGCAAACCACTGCATATCCAGACAGAAATGTGAATATATTATGGGTAGATGTAACCAAACCACTCTAGGTCATATGAGTAAAAGCAGTAATAAAACTGGGTTGCAGTGTTTATGCAGCACCAGCTCCTGGCAGCTTTGCATCTGAGTGCCTTAGACACTCTTGAAAGTTTATCATCCCATCTTTATAGCTTTTGTTTGCAGGAGAAAGTGCCTCAACCTGTTCTTCAGCCTGAAAAAGTTGCTGTCAACACAAAGGCACTGACTAAAGTGTTGTCTCACCCGATGGTGACCAGAGACCCTTGCCTGCAAGGGGAATGAGCTCTTTTTTTCCACTGTGAGGAGGGAAAAGTGAGATGATGTTAAGGGAAGGGAGGGATAATATATAGTTCAGTCTCATGTCATCCTTTCTTAGGATGCCCTGACTTTTGAAATGCCTTCGCCTGCAGGGAAGAGAGACCTGCACTGTGCAAGATGAGCAGGGATCCCATCCCCTTAGCCCTAAGTGCTGGTCAGGGGGAGGAAGGAACCACCAGTGATGTATCAGCATGTTAGAGATGAGCTAACTTAAAAAAAATAAAAAATAAAACCACATAGCTCATTGTTAGAAATTGGTTTCCCAGCAATAAAAAGAAATATCCAGCCCATTTCCTCTTCCTGTAATTTTGTTTCCAGTAGAATCTGAAACCCTCTGTTTTGATAATTGCTATTGGGAATCATATGTGCCATGTTTTATTTGATCCAAGATCGGATGGAGCAGGCTGAGGCTGACTACAGTAGACTTCTGAGTAGCTTAACCAGAGAAGCTGCAATCTTGGCTTTTCCCACAATGGCTATGCTGGTGAATGCCACTTGCACATTTTTGTCACACATGAATAGGAGTTTACAGCTGAAAAAGTCTTTTTTTAAAAAAGAATCAATAGCTTTTCGTGACTGCCTCAAGCTTTATGATTTGGCTCACTGGGTTGTTTAGAACTGTTTGCTGAAGCTCTTCTAGTGGCAGTGATAAGGTATGAAATACGTTTTTCTTCAGACAATACCAACATTGAATTTTTTTCTAAGTCTACATAATATAAAATGATTTTTTGCAGCCTATGTAATTATTCAATATGTATTTCTGCATTATTTGTTATTTTGCACTTATTTTCTGTTTAAAGCAAAGGAAATTATTACCAACAATAATATCCCGAAAGGGACTGCCTGAGTGTGCAGAAAGGCATTCTTCTTGGAAAATATGTTTGGGTTTTTTTGTGGGGTAGGAGGACATTATGTGGCTTGCAAGGTATACATATTTTAAGGAAGAAGGAGGGCAAGGAGAGGGCAAGCTTTAATTTAATAATGTGATGCTACTGATTCATAGGAAACCTCTTTAGTACTGTGTTTGGGTAGATCTTATAACACCATAATATGTTGATATTGCAATCATTAATGTATTTTCAAAGATCCCTGAAGGCCCTGCTAGGTTCTGTTAACCTGACTCTAGACATTACAATTCCCTTTCACATGACTTTTTCTCCAGGAGCAGGGCAGGTGTGGAGTGGAGACACTCCTTTGTCAGGCTGTTCCACAAAAAGGGGAGCCAAAGAAGATGGAAAACTTCAGCTTGTCCAGGAAATCTTGGGTGGGAGGGTGGAGCAGGAAAAGGAAGCTGGAAACTGTATAGAAACATTCCATAAGCAGATATATTTATGCTTTTGGGATGGTCATGGAGTTCAGTGGCGGGAACTGCCTGATGGGAAGGCCTGGACTTAGCAGAGTAGAAATTATCCCGTATTCCACTCACTGGAGTGGAAAGTATCCCAGCCTGCAATCACACGGTTTGGAATAAGAGTAAAGTGTTTCCTAAACCTGGTCTAAATCCCTCTGAGTTGAGGGCTGCCCAATGACAGTTTTTCTGTTTGTTTTTACAGCTGAAAATATGATACAAAAATATTTAATGAGTAATTGGAATCTAGTTCATACTTTGGATTTATAATCAACAGATTATAAATTGTTAGGAAAGAAATGCTGTGGTTATAAATCTTAAACTACACCTGCACAGTTAAAGGCTGCTCCCCACACTTTTTGTTTGCTTCTGTTTTGAAAAAAACTTTACATCCGTTGTCCAACATATATAGGAATGTAAAATTAGTTAGATGGAAGGTTTACCTCTGTGTCTTAGACTCCTTTCTTAAAAACTATGACAGCATTAAGTGCTTTATAGTTGTTATGTGTTTTTTCCCCTCTTTTGTTTATTTTTGTCTAAAGCTTTTAAAACGAGCATCTCTAGTGGATCCTAGGCTGTCTCCATGTAAGCCTGAGGCTTCATACTGAGTTTCATTACTTTCTTAGACTAAACATTTGTTCACATCTATTTTTTTCCTATTTTTATCCATCTCCCTTATTAAGAGTCAAGCTAAAACCTTTCCTTACTCAATGTCATTGCTATTAAGTATATAAAGCTAAATACAGTAATCGGGGGCAGTTTTTAGCCTGAAACAGTGAATCTGTGATACCATTTCAAATGCAACAACTTTAGCCATATGCCAGAGGGAGATCTTTTTTTAAATAGGAAAATTTCATTTTGAAATAATAATTATGAAGGTAATGAGAGGGAACAGAAGCCAGCTATCCTCCTTCGGAGTACACATAGATATAGACAGGTACCTGTGACAGCACAAGATTTCCTGTGTGTCTGAGTACTTCTCTGCCTGGGAATGCATCCTGCTCTTTCACTGGGATCAGCACCTTAGCCAGGAGCCTAAGGGGCTGAGAACTGCCCCAGTCTCACTAGCAGTTCTCTGCTAGAATTTCTTCAGCAGGATAACAGGAGAGAAAAGCAGGAAACATTAATTTTAATTACTTACAATACTTGGGTCTTCCTCAGAACAGATACACTGGTTTCAAAAGATAACATTTTAATTTCTTTTTTCTTAAAAAAAAAATAAATCAAGCAGTGTGAATTGAGCTGCAAATCAATTGTTCTGTACAAAGAAATGTGTTCACACACAGAAACTGAGGAATGAATTAAGCTGTCTGCCACAGAATTTGACCCTAATTAAGGTGATTCTCCTTGATAAGTAATTAATCAAGAATCCTTGTTCTTACCCCTCTGCATGGAGAGTGGGCAGGAAGAGGGGCTGTTTCACCTCATCCCTCCCCAATATACATCTCCATACATCAAATACAGAGATATGCAAGCATTCTTAGAGGTCATCTGCAGATCATGATGGGTTTATATTGGTGACACCAGGTGAAAAAGGGGCTGATTGTCAGCACCTACCTTTCTGCTTCAAGGTTAGTGTTTGAGTGTGGGATGCAGCACAGAAAATAATCATAATTAGAATTATCCAGGCATTAAAGTAAATGTTCCTGTAATATAAGAAGCAGAGCTTTATGGTACAGCAGCTCTGGTGGATTTCTTGCTTCTGGTGTGTTCTGTAAGATAGAGTTTGTGTAATTTCCTCAGAGCACGCTGGGCACAGCACTTGCACAGTGCTTTGTCTGGGCTGAGAGAGGAAATGGAAGATGTGTCAACCACAAATGCCCTTTGCACTGGCAGAGCCTAGAAACCTGTCAGCAATTGCACCAGCAAGGAAGTGGCAAAAAGCTTCACTATAGGTGAAAAAAATGTGTGCCTGATGTCCTCTAATGGTCTTATTGCTTAATGAGACTATTGGTGGCCAAAGAACAATTTGGAAAAAAGTAAGAGAATGGAAAAGAAATAGGGTTTTCTTTTTATAGCCTTTAAGTTATCTCATTTAGCACAGAAGAATGTCAGAAAGGCAGAATGTGTGCACAGCTATGCACACACACCTGCCTTGCCTGGTGCTGTACTAAAGCCAATTTGAGTCTAATGTTTTTGAATAAATTGCTTGAGTGGTTTGCTCACCCATGTGGAAACCTCACCTCTGTGACACTGGCAAAGTCAGCAAGACATTGGGTTATCTGGTGCAGATCACAAGATATTTCAAACATAAGCTTTCCATGAGACCATTTAAGATGCAGACGTTTTCTCCTGCTATGTTTTTAGAAAGTCACATTTCCAAGGGATCTCTGTAGGTTTTTTGATGTTTTTTATTTTCCCTTCCAGAGAGGCTCATTCTTTTCTCTGCCACCCTAATGTAGTTGCAGAAGATTATCTGACCAAATAGCAGTGAAATTATTCATTTCTTTTTTTCTTTTTCAAAAAGTCCCTATCATTAAAGCTGTAGAAATATGAAAAGGAAAATAGTTGCATATCAGGTTTTCTCTTTCTAGCAAAACCTTTATCTTAGTAAAGACAGTATTTAAAAAGAAACAAAAAATGGAAAGCACATAATTTGCATCAGCTGTCTTTCAAATATTTTACCATCACATTTCTTCGACAGTGAAATGTGTGAGAATAGCAGTATGAGGCAGAAGCTCTGAAAAAGTGACAAGTAACTCTAATGAGAGATGCTCTGTTTTTAGCATGTTACTATTTCCAAAGCAGCCATGACTTCTATGGAGTTCCTTCTGACTTTTAACTTTCCGAGATAAATATCTGCCAAGTATAATAGAAAAGAAGACATTAAGAAAGTAGCTGCAGTAGGGGCAGAAATCAGGAATACACTACCAATGAGATTAGAATGCTGCCCTAAACCATTGGTTACCCAATATGCCCCATTTCCAAAATAATGCTTTCCAGCAGTAATAAAAGCCTGTTGTAAGTGAAGAGTTTTTAACTAAAAGGGTGATGCTGTTAACTTCCCGTGTGCGATTTGAAGATAATGATGCATTTTGCAATTTTGGCTGTTAATGGCTATAGTTTTACATGTTGTAAGCAAATATTTAGATATTGTTATGATTTTTTAAAATAACATTGCGTTCATGAGCACAAATATATTTGCACATCATTCAAGACTGATAGTGACCATTCTAGTAAGGACAACAACATTCATGGATGTTCCCTCCTTCAGAGAGGCACTAAGAGCCTGACAGTACAGAGCTCTGTTATAGGCCAAGGTCTCTTGGAGTGGTTAAATTCACTTTTGATCTTTTTCTGATTTTCTTGAGATTAGTTTTTCCAGTTTTCTGGCAGATTTCTTCTTAAATACAATTAAAGAACTTCTTGATTATTGAAGAGCATATTGTCGAACGTGCTCATGCTATTTTGCTATGCTTCCCCCCTGAGAATTTTTCCTTGTAGAGGCTGTCCACAAACACTAATGATTTCTTGTACAGAGCTCTTTCATTTGTAGTGCTTCTCTTCCACAGGGTGGTGTTTTGTTTTGGGTTTTTCCTAAGATGCCAAAGCAATGTCTTTCAAACCTTGGGGGTTGTTAGCAGCAGGAGCAGAAAACATAGAGGTAGCTATCAGATTTTGCTTTCCCCTTCTAGCTACCTGAGGGATTTCATGGTCCAGTCAACAAACACTCTTTGATCACTTCATGTACTACTTGTATTTGGTGTAAGGATTTTTACATGTTCTGTAGCGTTAAGTGATCAAAAGAAATTAGATCCTCTGTTGTAGCATTGATAATAAGCTACTCTGCACTGCATAGCACAGCACACCAGTAAATTGTCAGGTTGGTTTTGATTTTGAAAGATCTTCGAGGTAAAGAAAGGTAAGATAAAGGTAACTACTACTGTGGAGGAAAATACACATAGCATTAAAGCTTGCCATAGAATGGCTCTGTACTTGAGGATAAAAGGAAGAAAGCTGGCGACAGAAATGATAGGACTGCTCAAAACTTGGAACAACAGCCAAGACTTGCCTTTCTTCCAGGGACCCCAGATCCTACCTGTGGCATGTTGTAGCTGTGCTGGCTGGGAAGAGTGTAATTACATATTCTCGTGTGAGGGCTTTTCATTTCAGTTCTGCATTTGTCTCATAGACCAGTAATAGATTTTTTTTTATGTGTGTGTTTTCTTTTGTTTGTTTTACTTTTGTTGATCTACTTTTCACATAAAATTTGTTACAGATAGACAATTTACTGAAGTGGGAATATCACGCTTTCTTCCTTTATTGATAGAAGGCTTCATTTGAGTCCACTATTCAGATGCCCAGCTTTCAAATCACTTTGTGCATTGGAACTTTTTCCTTTTCCTTGCAGTTTTCTTTCATGTAAACCCATGTAACTAATGAGTATTTAGCAGCCAAGATGAATTAGGAAGATGCTATTTCCAATTGGTGAGTCCAAAGAAAGAGAATAATATTTAGGAAACAATTCTGGAAATGCATTTGCATGCAGGCAATCAGAACAATAAAGGAATACAAAGTGTGCATTTAAAACATCTTTAAAAAGGGCTTTTTCCCAGTGTCTGTGCTAGGCATCTGGAAATATTCAAGACCCTGGTTAATATTAAAGGGGAGCTTATCAAAGATATGAATGGCAGCTAGGTGTTAATTTTTCATTAAAGCTCAATAAGAGTTGGCTGTCCACTGCCATTTTTGGTTTTTAGTAATTCCCTACAGACTTTTAATATGAAAAGTCCTTTGACTCAGATTCTCAAAAAATAATTACTGGTGTTTTCATGAGTATGTGTGTTGATCATATGGCTATTAATCATTTAGCATGAAAGCCTGCTTGAGAATTTGCTGATTCTTCACTTCTGGTCCCAGTTATACATCTTACTCACTCTGACTATGAATTTGTTTCAGACACACAAATTATCAGAAGAGTTCTCTGAAACCTTTCTAAACACAGAAATCAATGTCTTTAAACCAGGACAACTTCCAGTGTGGATTAGATTGCACTGATACCAAGGTGCTACTTATTTGTTTTACACTTTTGAATGACTGTATTGAGTTCTAGGAATACTGTTTTAATAACCTCTGTATAAAACCACTATGAAAAACTGGAAAGCAAGCCTAATTTTCAAATCTCATTGTGCCCATTCAAAAGCATGTGTAGATATATCTATGGGGACGAGCAGTGTTTGCAATTTGTGAGTAGCTGGAGCTTCCAATGAGTATGAAATTCCTCAGGCTGGACATCCTGTGTTTGAGGTGCTCAGTATGTCTGCCCACATGGAAAATAAGTGTACAGAGCAAAGTGAAGCCCTGTGAACTACTACCTTGGTCAGTAGTTCAGACTTTGTTTCTTTCAAATTATGCTCTGTTTGTTGAACAGCATCTCTTCAAACCATCCATAGCATGTTGCCATGACTGAAACCCCTGGGTGAGACACTGGCAAGGTCAAGGTATTTCTGTAAAACTTCCTATTTTGAAATATCACATGAATGTCTGGCTACTTAAATTGTTATTTACTGCATATTTTCTCAAGAAAAACTTAACTTTGTGTGCTGAAGTAATGATGCTGAGCAGATAAGAAGATGCAGTATGCTGCAGCCATGGGCTTTACACCATATGACTTTCGTAACTACTGCATTTGAAGGGTTGACTGTTCAGATAATTGCATTGTCTCAGGAATTCACCATCAGGGTAACCTGAAATAATACACCTATAGTACATAGCAGTGAGAATCACAATGCCTAAAACTAAACAGGAAGACTGCAAACTGAGAGTTGAAGTGCCAGAATATAGATTTATAAATATTTCTGTATTTTCTGCTTGCTGAGCTTTATGCATAAATCAAATTGCTGTAACACTTTAAAGCAGACTGTGAGGACAATTATTTTAAAGCAGAAAAGTGATACAAGTTGTTTTTTCATACTCGTAAAGGGTAGTTGCTTCCTGCCCTGAAATGCTGGGTCAGTGAGTGATTGCTCTCATGGTATCTTCTTTCCAGAAATTTTGTTCTGTGGGCCACACAGATGGCACTTTGGAACATAAAGGATTGTTATGCCACATGTTGCTCCTTCCATTTAGTAAGCCACTTAGGTGGCTCTTTTTTTAGGTGCGCCTCAATTGTAAATTAGTGGAATGCTGCACCCATACTTCATTTACATCTTTTAAGGGTCATTGGTTTCAGGCTAGAAGATGCTTTATTTTTATTGACCAATGCTTAAGAGGGCAGTAGCTCTGCTAGCAACTGCCTATATTTGCATGCATAATGTTGTTACAGTGACAGTGGTATTTTTTATGTATCACCAGGGACATCTGGTGAACAATAAATTTTTATTATATCTGTATCGATATAGAAAACGTAGATAACTTAATGACATGAAATTGGGGTCATGTAAAGTTATATTAAAGGATCTTACAGAAATTCTGAGTAAATCATGAGAATGAAATATGATGCAAATTTTCCCTCCGTGTCTCTTTTACAGAATTTATGAGGCAACTAATTGAATATCCCAAAACTAGAGGAAGAAAAAAAATAATTGTTGCTGTATATTTATGATTATCAAGCTGTTTTTCAAGTGCTTTGTACTGTCTCTGGAAGGATCTTTGTATAGATGAAAAAAGTGTGTTTGTGCTTAGGTGAGCATGCTTGGGTGCTGCAAAAAATACTGGTAACATTTTCTTCTGTGAATAATCTTAAGAGTGGCATAGAACTCTGTGTTAGGCAGCATTTTGTTGCCGGGATTGCATTTCCAATAGGTGTGTGTAAATGGGTAGCATAGATCTGACTGGTCTTCTCACAGGAATGCAAGGGCCACATTTGGATTCCAGCCACCACTCAAGTCCTGTGATGAATTCCAGTTCTTTCTCTTGGTCTGTCAACAGTGTCTTGCACAGCTTTGGGTTTTAAGCTTTTCTGAACAATTATCAGAACTGGTATCTTGGAAAATGAAATTAAGTGTTGGGGTTTGGTGTGTGGGTTTTTCTGATTTTGGCTTTTTGTTTGTTTTATCTCACAAGATCTACAATGATGAATTTGGGAAATAAACAAATATTGGGAAAATAAATGGTGCAAATAAATGGTGAGAACTTACAAGAAGGAACACCGTGGATTGCTTAGAATCCTCACCAGGAAACCAGAAAAAGGGAAAGTTTGGTTTGGTTTGGTTTGGTTTGGTTGTTTTGTTTTCTTCGGTTTACCACACTAGCTTCACATTATCAGCTTTTAACAATTTCCCACTTGTCAGATGCCAAAAGACTGAATACCAGGTGGATGCATCCTATCAGACATCTGCAGAAATCTTTTCTTTCTTGCTTGAAGTGCCAAACTCTGAGTAGTAACTTTGCTTACCAGCACTCTGATAGAGGTTTCATGCCCTTCCTGGATTTTCTGAAGTTGTCAAGCATTGATATGCTGAAAGCCTTTCTGAAATACCTTTCTGAATTTATGAAAGGGCACAGAACCTGACTGTAAGTACTCGAGGTGTGGCAGGAGAATGCCTGTTTCTGTAATGTCTTGTCTCTCAGTTGACTGAAAAGGGAAAACAATGGCTAATGTTGGAAAAAATAGGTTGGATATTCTGTCATTTCTCATAGACAAAAGCAATAACAAAAAAAAAAAATAAAATACATGGTGTTAAGTTAATGATACAACACCCAGGAGACTGAATGTAAAACTCAATATTCAGAAAACTCTTATATTCAATATAAGAGATGTATTCACTGAAAGAACTCTTCCCATATGGGTTATATTTTCTGTGTCTTTTCCAGGAAGCATTTCCTCTGGAAGATACCAGATGGAAATAAGAAATAATGATAGGTTATTGGATTAAAACAGATGTAGTTATTCCATTAATCTTGGAGTTCAAGTGTATCTTCTGCCTTCTGCACCTTCAAAGCAAGCAGTACTATTTTAAAATATGCATTTCCTTACAGGATTGAGAAACCCAGAGATAGTTTTAATTATTTGTAGTGGTTTCGGTTCACTAATTTGAGATTTCCTGATCCAAATACCAATTTACGTGGCGGGTTTAATGCTGGCCAAATCGCCTGTGCACTCACTAGAATTATTTACTTATTTCTTTCTGTGAGATAGGATTAGGAGAAAGGCAAAGCAGTTTCAAAGTTCAGAGGGTATAAAGAAAATTTTTATTAACAGAACTAAAAGAATAATAAGAATGAGAATAAAACCTTCAGAACATTTCTCCTTCCCCCTACACACCCTCTTTTCTTTCCCATTGACAATGCACAGAAACAATTCAGTCAGTTTATCACCTCTAGAATAGTCTTTCTTCAGTTCATTTAGAGAAAGCAGTTTCTCTTGTCATGCTATGGAGACTTCTCCCCAAGAAAATAGTTCTCTGGTGACTTCAGTACACAGCAAATCAGCTGCTGGGAGAATGAAAATCTATCACTGTAAAAAAGTCCCCTCCCTCAACTTACAGCTTGCCCCACAGCTGTTTTCGAGTGCTCACTCTTCAGCTAATGTGGTACAGTTTTAAGGATGAACTGTTCAAAAGCAAAGGTTCTCTTCATCTGTTAGTGAGATTACCTTCATCTCTGGGAACACAGGTTCTCTTCTTCCCTCTTGGCAAAGGGTCTTCATCATTCTTCTCTCTCTCTCTGTTCAAACTTCTCACAGGATCAACATCTATTTCAACATCTACTTGCTCTAGCATAGATGCCTTTGCTCATATCAACAATTTACATGCTTCATCCCCTACCTTTTCAATGAGTTACAGGGAAAGAGTCTGATGTATCAATCATACTTTCTCCATAGCCTTACAAGAGGATTTCAGGCCAAGAGTGAGGCATCTCCTCAATCCCTCCCATCTGGGACCTGACTTCTGCTTCACTGACCTCGGTGTCTTCACGATATTCTTTTCTCTCACTCGAGAGGATTGAAGGTCTGCAAGTCTCATCTGGGCTGTGAAAATGTTCATATTTTGCCTGAGGCCGGCAGAGGGTCCTGTGATCCCTGCCAGGTTCGGCAAACCTGTTTACAGTGAAGAATTCTTTGATGGCTGCGCCAAGGGTCTGGGCCAGGATATTAGAGGCCTGGTGAGAACAGCGGTGGCTGCTCTGGTCACACAGCTCTTTTCTGGCTTTTGCTGCGTTCAGTCCCAGCCATGGGGCTGATGGCCCTCCCTGCCACTGCCCAGCAGCCACTGGGGCCCGGCCCGGCCCCTGTGTGGCTTGTAGCTGCTCCCAGGGCCCTGTGGACCCAGGCTCAGCCCAGGCCGGCGGGGTTTAATGTTGGCAAGATGTCAGCAGCCATGGCCTGGCCCAAGCTGGTGGGAGGACAGGGTTCAATGTCAGTAAGATGTCAGCGGCAATGGCCCGGCCCAGCCTCGGCAGGGGCTCGCAGCCTCCCCTCCCCTGCCCGGCCACTGGGCCAGGAGAGGGAAGAACTGCCCTCTGCAAAGGCTAGAAAGCAAGAGAGGTTTTGCTTGGGAGTGTGTTCATAAAGGTGTGTTCAGCCTTCTCAGTGGTTTTACAGGTTGTTAGTTCTCAAAACTAATCACTGATTGTTTTTTGTCAGACAGTGAGGAAACTCTTAGCAGCTCCTCTCAGAAAAATCCTTTCCATAGGTGGCTTCTTCCCTCCTCACCAAATGTCGAATGTGTAAAACCAGCACATTATTTTGCACAGATTTCTATCATATAGAATATTAACCTCTGATTGATTACATTTGAGTGAAAATGATCATACTCTTAATAAAACTCAAGAAAATTACACTTCAATAAAATCAAGGTAAACCTTCAGTTAGTTCTAAGACTATTACTGCATTCACCAGAAAGTGGTTCCTCAAGGGCTGATGACATAAAATGCAAGCTGGCACACTTAAATTTTTTTCTTCTCAACTTGTCCACCTGTGGGAGTCCCAGTGTTATTGCTTTTCCTTGGAAGTGGTTAAAGGTTGTAAGTATTATGACCTTAGCTTGTCTGCAGTCAGGTCTCAAACTACTGTTGTGCCAAGTTTGCATGCACTCACTCATGTTTGACTAATTCCAGAGTTATTGCTACAGAGAGCAGCAAAGTGTTGCTGATGTTATAGAAAATATCAATTATATATGCACGTATATAGATTTTTAAAATACATATATGTGAGAGTATGTGTGTGTGTGTGTGTGTGTATATATATATATATATATATGTGCATTTTGGCAGATTGGTAGCACTGGGCTGGAGTCCAACAGGGAACAAATTGCAATGTCTGCTGCTGGCTTGATTTGTATTCCACCTTTCTTGCTTGGTTCTTGGGTTCATCAGCATTCCTGGTGCCTCATCAGAAGTGTGTTAAGTATTTAGAGTACACAGTTCATAAAATAGGCTTGAAAATACTCTACTGGAGTTGCTAGATTACAGGAGTTGCTGCCAGAGCTTTGGAGGATGAAGCATTTTGAAGTGATTGGTATGCACACGTGCACACATACACATCCTATGCTATTGGAGCAATCAAAGCTCCCAACATTTCAGACCACATTAGGAGGATAGAATTGGAGCTATCTCATGATTTTATCCAACTGCTTTGAAGCCATTAGCATATTTATCCTTAGCCCGTGTGCTTAGACATCAAAATTTAAACTATACACAAAGCCTTCATTGCCTGTTGCAGTTATGTACAGGCCAACAACAAATTAACTTATCTGCCTGTGTAGGCAGCATAGAAATAAAAGCTATCCTGGTCTCAGAAACAGGACAACTATGTTGGCCAAAGCGATTCCAAACCAAAAGTTTAGTGTTGCTGGCTGGGGCATGGGGTGTCTGTAGAGGAATGCAAGGCCCCTGTGCTGCATTGCCTCAGGGAGCAGTAGTGGTGATGTGTAGGATTTAGCATTATTCCTACCACTGTGAGATCTGAGGTTCAAAATAATTTTCATAGACTCAATGCTTGAGCCACTTCTTGAAATGCATCCCCTCCTCTCTTTTGGCTTTTCTTGGAAATTCTCCCACCTCCTGCATGACTCTGCTCTGTTATTTTTGCCTTAGCAGTGTGGAATAGATAAAGGCACAGTAGGAAAAGGAATTTATTACATTACTATGTTTTCTCACAACTGAGTGAGACTGTGAAAAAGAAAACACAGGCTGAGAACCATAAACAGTGCAGTGGACTTCTATGGGCTCTGTGGACAGAGCTGATTTTTACCAGGGGAGCACTGAAATGATCATCTTTGCTTGTGGGCAAAAAAAAATCTTTGCTTGTGGGAATGTAAGCCTGTACAGTTTTGGGTCATTGGCAGGATAGTGTCATTCAACAGTAGTGCTGACTTATTGCAATATTTAGTGATGCACAGACATTTCTAGAGTGCCCATCAGCAGGGTGCGGAAGAGGGAACCTCTCACTCAGCATTTGTATGAGGCTGTTTCTGACAGGAAGGATGACTTCTAAGATTATTTTGAATGAACAAGTGATAAAGGAAAATTTCTACCAATTTACTATGCAGCCGAGGCTGGTAAAGTGAAAACAGTAATTTAGTAGGCTTCAGTTTTGTCAATGTCCTTCCTTTCTGCACTACCATATTGCTAAAAAAACCAAAAAAAACCCAAACAAAACAAACAACAACAGCAACAAAAAAAAATCGAAGCCAGCTCTTTCTAAAAGATTACAGGCCAGTAGATTAGACATAATAAGGCTGAGGGCTAAGTTCAAGTTATCTCAACAGGTTACTGTATGTCACCTGATCCACAATAATTGTGTGCATACGTTCTTAATCTAAGACATATGAAAAATAATGTGACAAAGACAAATGAAAAATAATGTTATCTTGCAGCAGGGGAGGCATGCAGTGAATCAAATTCCTGCATGATAATGCAAGGGCTTAGAAAATCCCCATCTACATAGAAAGGTGCTTATTGCAGCATCAGGTTTTGTTTCATGGTTCTAAAGGCTGTGCACAATGGGGCTGTATTTCATATAATGTTTGACGTGATGTCCAGAAGTCAAACTTAAATATGGATCTAATAATCAGGAAGTCTTCAATTTGAAACTCAGATTTGCCTCCTTGTTTTATGGAGGGGTTACAGAGATGCCCAAATGTTCTGGAAAAGTGTGGAAAATATTAAGTGTATCCTTTAAAATGGAATTTTTTGTGGTTTCAGATACACAAATACGTTATAAATGAACACAAAAGAATCACTGTAATATGTTACCAGCTTTTAGGGTGATATTTGCTCTTGTATCTGCATGCTTGGTGTCTGTGCACAGTACTTCTATACAAACATAGGGAAGTAAGAAAACTTGGGATTTTTCACTGAAGGTATATATCTATAAAGTCTGCTTTCAAGTCTGAAAAGCATTCATTTCACTTCCCAATACCTGGACATTTGCAAATGGTAACTTGGCTATAGCCCCACATGCTCTAGCTTTGCAAAACTGCTGATATATGTGCTGTGTGTGCCACTTCTTTTTACCCCCACCACTTCTATTCACTTTAAAGCTGTTTTGTTTCCTTTATAATTTTTTTTAATGTCTAAAATAATATATGTATATGCATACATATAGAAAATAAGAAAACTAGTATATAAAGTGTAGGTTATGAATAGTATAATTATGAATCACAGTAAAATTATTCAGCTTTATTTAATCCTCAGAGCCTTTGATTTCTTGAAAGTACTATGAAAAGTTACATACACCATTATCATTACATGCTGGTTTTCTGCATTTCAAAAATTAGTAAAAGAAGACATTGCTTTAAAGCAGGACACTGTTACATTTCTTTGTATATATATTTCTGTGTAAAGAGGGTAAGCATATGAATGAAACAGGTGAAATAAATAAACTACTGCATCCATGGGAAGAAAATGGGTGACATTTATTCTGAGTCTAGTAGAAGCAGCTGAAATTAAAAAGAGCTACAGTTACCTTTCCAAGATAATTGGGAATTGCTCTGCAACTCACACCAGAGGCAAAAGAAGATAAGCATAAGGCAGATCCCTTATTGACACTCTATAGATATGGAAAAGTAGGACCAGCAAATGGAGAAATATTAAAACAATCCACAAAGAAAAAACAGAGGAATGTTTAGAACATTGATCAGTCGAGCCAACAAAAAAATACTTTTCAGACTCATTGTGTAAATCTCATCAGAGAACAGTCCTTTAGTTGTTTCAAAAAAGGTTTTATCTGAGGAGCTGATAGTGTTGTGCCAAAATGTTGAAGGAACTGCAGAGGTGTTCAGCAGCCTCTCAGCTGTGTAACTGCAGTATGCAAGCACTGTTGGAAAATGAAGTCAGATGTTTAAAAAGAGAATAAAATAAAGAGGATGAACTCTTGATTTCTTTGCTTGGGGGCCTTCCAGAGACAAGGTGATGCAGAATACGCTTATTGCAGGAAGCGGTGCTAGGGTAGTAAGACAAAGAGAGAGCAGACACAAGAGCTCTGCTAGAGAGGTGAAGCTGGTCCTGGATGATTTGATGTGAATGACCAAGACATACAAAGTAAAATATTTCATTGTGCTTCATTTGGTAATGAAAAACTTCATGAAGTTTCTTAAATTTAAAGAAGGATGTACCAGTTCCAGGAATATGAAATTTCATGTAGAATTAACAATTATTATGAACGAGTCCCTAATCTCATACTGTGAAGTGCTTTTCTTTTGTTTCTCTTCAGTGTAACAAATACTCTTATTGGAGAGTAGAATTGATTTTATAGGAAAAAAAAATATTACAAGGCTCTTAAGTTAACTTGTACAATTGTTAAAAGACTATTAAAATGCAGGTGTCCCGTTAGCGTGAACATTTTAATAATTAAAAGTCAATTAAAATGAAAACATGCTGATATGACAATCATTTGGAAAATCTACTGCCTTGGTCCCAGGTATTGGTGTGCATGGGAAGTCCCCTAGTGCTAAGCACTCAAACACAGGAGTTTATAAGCAAATCCCAGCAAAAAAAAAAAAAGAGTCTTTGGCCTTAATGAGAACAATACCACGTCCCTGTGTCAGCAAATGCTTTTTCCTGCTCTCTGGCTCTGAACAGGGAAGTCCTTGATAATCAGCCAGTGTGATCTTGGCTTAATGATTGAGAACCACTACAATGTGATGCCAAAAATCTCTTCAAGAGAAAAAAAAATCTCCTTCTTTGTTATAATTTGTGAAGACTCTAAGCATGAATAAGATTTGAAAAAAGAAAAAGCAGAACTGGTACTTGGCTCTTTTGGCCAGAAAATTATTGTATCTCAAGTGACACTGAAAGGCTTTCTGTTTTGAAAGTCTAAAAGGAAAATTTTTGTTTAATTCTCACAGAGGTGAGGGAGAAGACAAAGAAAGAAACCTTGAGCTTTCTTCCATCTTCTCCCATCCTCATCTTGATCTGAATCTCTTGGAAAAGGAGAGAGCTCAATTTGGTGAAACAACTCATTTGGAGTATCAATTATCCTTCAAAAACATGTCCCAGACTTCCTAAGCTGTCAGAAGGTTTGTCACTGCCACACACCAACAGAAGTCACATCTGAGATGGGAAGATGTTGTTAGAAATCTTCCTCTGTATGACACTCTGTCTCAATTTCTTCCAAAACAACTTTTAATTAGTTATTTTTCTTCTTCTTCTTTTTCTGTTTTTTTTGGGTTTTTTTTTTTTGTTTTTGTTTTTTGGGTTTTTTTTTAACTATGCAGCACCAGGGAAAAATTGGAGTTAAATTTAATGTTGGGACGGATGACATCGCCATCGAAGAGATGAACGCCATCATTAACGATGGGAAGTACCACGTGGTTCGCTTCACAAGGAGTGGTGGCAATGCCACCCTGCAGGTGGACAACTGGCCTGTCATCGAGCGTTACCCAGCAGGTAAGGCCTCACACAAACTACTGGCACTAAGAGGGTGGGGGGTGCCTGGAGTTTGCCTCGTTTTGCTCCTCTCCTAATGCAATATCAGCTCCTCTGATGTGTTTTAGTAGCTACAGAAGTATTTAAAAGGATCCTGAACAATACAGTTTATGATGATGGCATTTCCTAAGTGAGTTTAAAAGCCCAAATTCACATTATTACTGGAAGTGGAAAAATGCAGTTATCGAGGCATGAAGTAGTAGTTTTGTTTCTTGCTATCACTTGTTTTTATTGCATTTTTGGTTTAGGCGGGGGTTAAAAAAAAGGCTTTGACAAAAGCTACACAGTTTAAAGTGACTCACAAGTCTATTCCCCAAGTGATGGGGTGAAACATTTATTGAGGAAAAGGTTGTCTGTGTTTTTTTGATTACAAGATTACAGCAATCTGAAGCTTGTAAATTTAGCAAAAGTCTTCCAGCAGACACAAACCAAACAGCATCGCAGTTATCAGTTGTACAGCCAACCACCCAAACTGAGGTGCCTTAACTTCAAATGCAAACTACAAGAAATTTTTTATGCAGATGATGCTGGTTACTTGAAGAGGACCACTTAGTGTGATGGCAGGGCTGCCTTGAGCAGGCCCATATTTAATTTAATGCAAATGGCACATGCTAAGGATTACTATGCTATTAATTTTATTCATTTTTAAAGGCAACAGGTTTTTCAGATACACAATTCCTTTCTTATTGAATAGGACCACTGAATCATTAATGGTAACTTATGTATCTGCATATTATCTCCTAAGAGTTGCTCTGTGTGTTTATATTAAGCAAAAGGCACCAAATCTAGAGGTGTAAATGAAGGCAAATATGCAGCCGAGAATGCCTATTGCATAAATGACAGTTCCGATTTATCGATTTAAAAGTAGAAAATTCTTCACTTTGGGAGGTGGAGTGCAGCAGGAGGGTATGTTTCACTAGTAGGCAATGCATAAGCCATTCTCTGGACTAATTAGTAGTATTTAGGATGGGTTTTTTTGTTATTGTTGTTGCATTTTGATTGCAGTGCAGCTATTTGTTTGACCTTTTAAAAAATAAAAATGTTTTTTTTTAAATCCACATGTGAAATATAACCCTTCAGATAATTTCTTGGAAATAATTCAGAATATATGAAATAATGAAAGTATGTATTGGGAAAGAAACTATGTAGAGCAGAAGTTGTTAACCCACCTGTGTGCTAATGTGCTATGAATGAATGACAGCTCTGACAACTGGAGCCATTAACAGTTTGTAAGTTAGACACATCTATGAGAGGTGATAAATTCTTGAGGGAAAGGGGGACACTGAAATGCACTCAGTGATCTTTCAGATATTCCTGTTTCCCCTGTGGCCCTCTGGCTTTCTAATTTTGCGGTGTTTGGTAAATGGCTGCTGAAATAAGGTGTAAGCTGGGGAGGACTTGTCATAGTTTGTGTTCACGATCTATTCAGCACAAAAGGAAAAATAGGCTTGAGGTGGTTTTTTGTTTATTTTGGTTTTTACCTAAATGATGAGCATGAATTCACCACCTGCATCCCAAAAGAGAAAGTTGGGACCACATGCCTGGAGGTCTGTGTGGATGAACAGGGAGCTCCTGGACAGGCTCAAACACAAAGAGAAGCCTTGAATTCTGAAGCTAGTGGCACATATAACTTGTTTATACTGAACAAAGATCAATTTAGAAAATAGAGTGATTTCCTTGGGATGGTATTGATGGAGTGGAAGAAGGTTGGCTGTTTTCTTTGAGAAAAAGAATGCAAATAATTAGATCTTCTTCAGTTTCCATGAGTAATCTATGTGCAGGCTGCATTTCAAGGCATTCTCAGTTGCTTCATTAGCTGTGGTACAGAATCCCTTGGCTTGTTTTATTGCTGGATCTTCTAAGACTGCTGTTGGTCTGTAATTTTCTTTGATTTTCCCATAGTAATATTTTATTATTACTCCTGTATGCCTCCCGTATGCTATGGCATTGCTTTTGGCTGTTATCCTTCCCTTTTTCACCTTCCATTTCATCTCCCTTCCCAGACAGAGACCATCTAACCACACTCTTCTCTTTCTATGCTGCTCTATCAGGTTTGCCAATCTTGCTGTTTTGGGGGGTTTTAATAAATAATAAAACCAAGATTAGGCAGCTTAATTAGTAAAGTTGCTATACTTACATATTGGATATTTTTTTCCCAAAGATAAAATTAAATAATCAGTTGGTTGTCTAAAGAAACCAACTTATCAGGTCTTTATGAGGAAAGATTTTTCTCAGAATTACACTTCAGGTTGATTACAAGACATTGCTTGTTTGTGTTTGGTGTCTTAAAATGCTGACTGAAGATTTTCTGAGAGAAGTTTCTGGTCAGAGATTTGGGATTTTCCAGTTTCATGGCCTTCATATCTTTCATCCAGCCCCATGTAACAACTGGTACCTTGCAAAAAAATAATACATGGCAATGCTATACAGAGCTTCCATGGTGCCTTTGTGTATTTTACCCAAGAACTGCATGAAATGCTAAGAGTGACCCTGGAAGATGAATATAATGTAGTGTGTCTCTTCTGTGACATCATCTTTGATCCCACTAGACTTGAGCTTGCTCTGGGCCAATGCACCTTCAATTTTTACCTGAGTGGGTGTGAAATGAGAGAGCTGTAAAAGGAAAAGAGGTAGGGGTCAGTGGAAGAGGATGATTATCCTAGTTATGGTAAACAGTTGTTTTTTAAAATATAGTTGGGAAAAATGTGTTTTAGTCCTAAACAAATGTGAATATTTCAATATCTTGAAATGGCTGCATGATTTTCAGAAGCAGAGGTTTAGATTTACATATGTATGTTCTTCCAGACTACCATCAAAGTAAATTTTTCTCTGAAGTTTCTTTCTTGTCACTTCTCTGAAAAAAATGCTAGTGCTATGAGGATGTACACTTTGATTTCTGCTCTTTATATTAAATGTTGATCCTGTTTTCCCCATTTCTTGTGTTAGTGGCTGGTGCATAGCCATGTGACTAGTTGCACTCTGTAGTTTTTTCATAGTTGATTAAGATGCCCATATCTTCACTTGATTTACTCGTTCCATCTGTCATAACTAAATTCAGTGTAATGTCTCTTTGCTGAATTATCGCTATCCCTCTGCGCCTTCACGAATAACTTTAGTATTTCATTGTGACCTCTTTTTCAGATAGTGAATTCACTTATCTGGATGCAGCCTAATTTATGATCATATTGAACAGGAATGAGAAAACTCCTGACTGTGCAGTCAAAGCTCCTAATCAATAAACTATCCCCATTTCCATGCAGATCCTTTCTACTCTTTGTGGTTTATCTTGTCTACTTCACTGTCTAGTTTTAATTGCCCTCCCCAATGGTCTCACTGCTCTTGTGGTGATGGGACTGCTTCTGTGAAGAGGCTGCTCTAGTAACTTCAGTTAGGTAACAATTCTACACTGAAGTATAAGTTTCCTAATGATGCATAAAACAAAGAACTTGTTAATTTGTGTCAAATTGAACTACGAATTATGGTCAAATTAAAAACAAGAAAGAAAAGGAAACTTAGTAATATCAAAATATTAATTTCAGTATTTTTGGAATAAAATGTTCTGACTTTTCATATTTAACACTTACGCAGTGTTAAATAGGGGACTTAGATAATATTTTATTTAATTTTATTTAATTTTAAACAACATTTTCTTCCTTACATGATAGAAAATGTGTTTCAAATAAGATCAAATAGAGAGGAGGAAAAAAAACCCTAAAATCTGTATTCTAATAACCATATCTATTTATCATGAAAACCAGTTTACTTAATTATCTGATTTTGTCCATGGTAGCTAAGTGTGTACATTTTACTAGTCAGACAAAGTATGTGAAAACAAGGTAGAGGACATTTTAAAGCCACAATAACTACCACTTATTGTGAAAAAAATTCAGAATCACTTTTCTGACACTGACTGTGCTTTCTGTGGTCAAAGGCAGTTCCTCCAATGATGATTCTTTTAAAACACACAGCACAACTAATCATTTTACCAGTGAGGATTTTCTCTTCATGACTTCCATCATAAATATGACTGATGTAGAATTTCCTATCTAGAAAATGACCTATTAGATATGGTTAATAGATATTAGATAAACTGTTCAGTCTGCTGAGAACGCTCAGCATTCCTGGGACCCTGCAGCAGTTTGGAAGATGCTGTCTGATGTAGGCAAATATCTAAAATGATGCCCTCTCAGTCATCCCTGGCTCTCTGCTTAGCCTTAGAAAAGCTTTGTTGCAGCTGTCCTCACATTCCCCATGGGTCAGGACATGTCAGGGATGTGTCTGACAGACCAAAATCTGACAGTATGAGCAGGTCACTCACATTGCTTGCAAAAAAGAGCTTGTCCAAAAAATTGCAAGACTACTGGAACAGATGCATCTCTGTGACTGGGAAGTATAAGTCCTGATGGAGCAGTTACACCAAAGAAAAACCTGTGTGAGAGACCATAGATGTTGGCTAACTGACATCATGCTAAATGCTAGTATCTCTGCAATATGGCAACCACCAGCTTAGGACTTTGGAATAATACAGAATAATTCTGTGCTGGGTTTTGATTTGGGGTTTTTTTCATGGTTTGGTTTTGATTAAAGAGCTGAGATCACACGTCGTCTTTAGGAACTCTGGATCTGTGGGATAAAATGTTCCTGCAGAACATCCATGGGCTAGGGGATGGGACATGTCATTTAAATCCTTCTCTTGGTCCCTGTATTCTAGAAAATAGAAAAATTGTCTGTCATTTTTTCGTGGTATACATGTGACTTTAAGATAAATGCTAGGAGTCAGATATTACCATGTATCCTGTTTAGGGTAAATAGCATCCATTTGTCTTGGGGTTTTTTTTGTGTTCAGACTGACTACAAAATTAACAAGAGACATTTGTGTCAGTACATTTGTTTCTCCAGGAATGGATTAGCATTTCCAAAGCAATCATGTACTTTCCTACTTGCTTACTATTGGTTTAGAAATAGCTTCCAAATTCAAGTCACTATGGCCACTTCTGAAGAGGACCAAAGATGTTTTTCAGGTGTAAGTGTGGTGGTAGGGAGACATCTCAAGCACTTTCACAAAGGTGTCTTTGAATATTCTAATAAAAGGGACAGTCAGCCTGTTATCACCACATCCATGCAAAAGGATAACGGTCAAGGTGATGCAGGAATCTAATGATTAAATGATCACTCGGTGTTTGCCTTGCCTTGTGCCATAAAGCAAATTTTCAAACCTCTCTGGCCACTGCTGTTTGGACACAAGACTCTCAGGGTGTTTCGCAGGAAAACAACAGAAGCTTCTGACTGCTATTTATTTGTCCAGTAACACATTGCCTGTACTTTTTTTCTCATTGGGTTCCTCCTTTGGATAAAATAATTCATCTTGATTCTCTCTCATGTGTTCCTTTGCTATTTTGACTCCGACAATCAGATCTGTCATCCCTCAATCCTGATGGTAAGACATAGAGGATATGAGGAACACCATCATGTGATAAGCTACAAAGCTTATAAACGTGGAGGGATCTCTCATTACTTGTTCCAAAGACAAAGTAAAAACTGCCTTTATGCCCAGGAAGCAAGTCCAATGGAAAAGACATAAGTTCTGTTCACAGCAATTAAGCTTCTGTGAAACACAGACTGTCCCATGTCTCTTGGTTTGGATGTCATTTCCTGCTGTGGGAAACCAGCAGTGCCAGTGAAATAAGGACATGTCATAAAACTTTACTTCCCTTGGAGATAACAGTGTTTGGAAAAATCGCGAGGATTTCTCAGGAGGTCTCCATCTGGGAATATGTAGAAGGTGAATGTGCAAGTAAACACTTTATGTATAAATTTATGCCATATTTATAAAAATCAGACTTTAGAAGTCGAAGATGTGGGTCTAAAATATTTAGTCTATAGAATAAGTAAGAAAAGAATGGGAAAAATACCAGCTAAGTCAGTAGTTGTTTTGTGACCAAGTAAACTCTCACCCTCCCTGATTTGGAAAGCAAAAGTCATCAGTGTTATTTATGACTTTCCTTGTGTCCATGGAGTCACATCTGGGTTTTTCATGTTGAGGTCTCCATCTGGGATGGTCTGCTGGTACCTGTTTTAGTTAAATTTACTTGGGTTTTGTAGGAGATAATGGGGAAGATTTTTGATTTGCAAAAAGTCTTTGATGAAGTTCCATGTGAAAATATTCAGGAAGAATTTACTCAGCCCTGGTGGTAAAGGTCAAGTTCTTTGATGGATCAGATTTCATCTTAGGGAGAACAGAGTCACAGATTCCCACTTAATGAAAATCAAAGGAGTAAATAAATTGATTTTCAATGGAACTATGATAATTTAAAGCTTGTTATATTATATACTGAATAACATTGATTTTTTTATATAAAAGTGCAAAAACGTACATACAGGCTATAAGAGAGATGAATTCAAGATTACTACAGAAGAAAAAGATTAATGAATGAAGAATTTAAAAAAATGTGCTTCCTTTGGCAGGCAATGAAAAAACAAGATGGAAAAATAAAAGGTATAAAAATCTAAAAAGGTATTTTGAAATGAAAGCATTTAATAATATCAAATTTGTTACATTTTTGGAACACAGTACATATTGGTTTTGTGCAATTTATTTGCATTTTTTCTGGAATGAGAGATTTTTAAAAGTATTTATTGGCATAAACAACATTTTAATCAAACAAAACATTTTTTATTCTTATGTCAGAGTTAATAAAACAACTGGTTCTGTTGGATATGCAGTAACAGTAAAGTTGACCTATGAAAGATAATGCACATGGGTCAGTTAATCTGAATTTTCATAGAAAATAATTGTAATTGATTGTACTGGCTCAAGACAAAGGTTTAATGCTGTACACAACTCACAGGATTTTCATTATCAGTCAAAAAACAGGTTCTGAGAATGTTTAGAATGTTAAAGCAAATATTAATGGAGATATATATAAATCAATGGTCCACTTTCCCTGTTACAGAATAGTGGTTTGGATGGCTTTTCTTCCCATTCCCATTTCCTTTTTTGTTTTTCCCTATGCGTATTTAAAAGTAAGGTCAGTAATAGGTGAGCTTACGAAATTAGTAATTAAAATGTACTTGGTCTAGTCTGCTTCTTTGCATAAATTGTTTCTCTTAGAGGTTAACTTAGAAGAAACATCCTACTCTTAAGAAATTTTCCTTTGCTTTCATTGCAAGCATTTTGCAGTTCATTCCATTTTGTTCTTACATGCTTTTTTCAGAATAGTTTTCTCATTTTTCTGCTCATCGCAATAACCTTTCTTCAATGCTTTTTTGTTTTTAATTTGGTTTTCAATTGCATATATGTTTGAAAATGGACAGTAGTGAGAACACTGGACCTCAAGAATATATGAAGACAGTAATGCAGATATAAATTCTTTATTTTAAGACCTTAATTTTCTTTTTCATACCTCAGAACTGGAAAGCTCAATGTCATTCTGCAGTTGACTGTTGCAGTCTGTATGGCTGTTGAGATGGTGCAGGTAAAGAAGCAGGAAGGGCCTTGGCAAGGGTTTCACAGAGATGTTTATTTCAGTCACGCACGGGGACAGTACAGAGTCAGGGAAAAAAGGCAAAGGCCTGGTCAGGATCCAGGTTTTAAGTACGTGTTCTGGGGCGGGGGAAACATCAGAGACCAGGGGCAAGGAGCAGTGAAGAGGTGAGGTAAGGGCACGAGAGCTAATGGGGAAACAGGGTGGGAGTGACCAAAGGACAGGGACAGGGAAGGGATGTGAGCTGACCCAGGGAACAGAACAGGGCTAGCTGTTCTAAGAGGGAAGCTGAGAGAAGCCTCTTGAGTCTCCATAACTGGGAATGTCTTTCAGGGTCTCCAGAGCTGACTACCTGTTGACTGTCTTTTCTCACAATTTCTCTATCAGAGTATCCAAATTTAGGGCAAGAAGTGGTGTGACTGGTTCTATATCTTAAGCCTGGGACCTGCACTTTGTTGTATAAGCTTTGGTGTCACTTCTGTTAATTCAGAAGGGCTCTGTTCCTCTTGACTGATATCTGCAGCCTCTTAAGTATTACCACCATGTCTATTTTCATGTCATCTACAGATTTCATTGTGTGGATGGCACTTTATACTGAGATCAGTGAAGAAAATAGAAAAGATGATTTATTGTGGAACTCAGCTTGGATACCTCCTTAGGAGTTCCACCAAGGTAGATTTTTCTGGGGCAAAACCATTGTTTTTCATTGCAGTCATATCTGCAGTGGCTTCTGCGGTAGCTCCTAGGGCACAGTTTAATGCAGTTTGGGAATTCACCATGATATTGCTTGTTAACTCCATGTAGAACACAGCATTGAGTTTATCATGTTTCCATGACTAAAACACATGTAGGTCTTCCACTCATTCAGCTAGATGGCATCAGTTGCCCAATATATGTGGAGAGCTCTGCTACATCTGACCCAACTACTATTTCTTGAGGCTTTTTATTTTTCAAATATAGTTAATACAGCAGGGAACATAAGGGCCAGAATCTGGTACTGTTGACACATTGGCAGGTCTGAATGTGACAAGGACTGCTTATCATCTGTGTGAATGATTCATCAAGATGCTGAAGAACATGCCGAATGAAGTGGGAGTTGCAGAGAGAAGACAGCTCCAGTGCTGGTTCCTAAAAGGACATGTATCTTGGGAAGATGGGAGCCTCAAGTGTGATGCAAGACAAGAAGCCCTTGAATTCAGAACCTGTCCATAGCTACAGCAGCAGGATATCAGTCTCTACATGAGATGGAGGAAGGAAGAGAGAAAAAACCCTTGCTCAATTCTATCCTTTGGTGTTTTGAGAGTTTTTTTCAGCTTTTTACCATACAATTTTTACATTCCTGTATTTTTTCCACAGTTAATCCATGATTTGTTACATGACATCATATCAAATGCTTTACTGAAATCCAGATAAATTTAGATATACTTCATTTCCTTCATCTAGAAAATTATTTAGCTTGTTAAATGCAGCTGTTAAACTAGCCTAGCATGATTTGGTAAAGTTTTGTACTTTATCTTATTTTCCAGTTGCTTTCATATCTTTACTTGTTTCTTTTAAAATTTGTTCTAAAGCAGCATGCATGGCTAAGGTCATATTAAATAATTCAGCTGGGTAGTTTTTAAATTCTTCTCATGTAAAGCTACTACATTATCTGTTCTCTACTACAAGAAATAACATGTCTCATTGGATAGCTGGATTTAAAAACTCCTGGTTTTAAATTTTTAAGTTCTGGGATAAAGATCATCTTTCTCACTTTCTTCTCAGTAAAAATATGTACATTGCCTTTTTCTGAGCTGTGGAGATCTACATTAGACACATTTCTGTTATTCAGTTCAATCTGCTCCCTTGGATCACCATCAGCCTTCCTATAAAGTAATTCTTGACTCTGTGATCTCTTTTTGTTTATAGCACTTTAGAATCTCTGGCTTTTGAATTTTGTTTACTTTGGGAGGTTTTAGGGCTTAAGTTCTGGCAACTTTTCTTGAGTATTTATTTATTTTTCTGATTCTGAAAGGTACTACTTTCTTTACTGAGCAAGTCTGGGGTTCTACTGTCCTGAAACATAGCCTGAAATAGTTTAGTTGGTCAGTCTAGCAGGTCTCACCTGATATATTTGAACCTTGCGGATGCAGACACACACACACACAAAAAAAAAAATATATATATATATATAATTTATTTTAATACTTTATAGAATTTCCAAGTGTCATTCCTGGCTGAATCCAGCCCCTTATACTGATTGCATAATCTGACTTCTTTCACCTTATTAAATTTGGTTCTTTTTAAATCAAGAATCTGATTTACAGTCTTATTTTTAGTTATCCTCATATTAATTTAAGTCAACTCCTGATCATTGAATCAAAAAATGTTTCCTGCAATTAACTTTTCAATTATGTCTCCAATACTTAGCCAAAGCAAAGATAAAATTGTGGGGTTTTTTGTTGGTTTTGTCTGGACAAAATCCTCAATGAGGATTTCCTGTTGTAGGAAGCTGAAATCTACCTATATTCATGTTATGTCCAGTTCTATCATGAATACAAGAAGGCATTATACAGAGAGTAAAATAATGGCATGGCGAACTGAAAATAAGACAAGGAATTATTTAAATCTCAATTCAGTAAGTTCTCCAGAGTAAAGATGGAAGAAACTATTCTGGAAGAAGCAGGAATCAAAATACATGAAAAATTCATCTAAGTTACTGAGACACAAACCAGCTGTTAAGTGATGGATGTAACTAGGCCAGTGTGCTACCTTGCCTTTGTAATTGCACAACTGATTTCTTGCATGTTTTTCTCATTTCATACAGCTCTGGCTGCTCTTTGGTTATGACTGAATGTGTTTGTCAGCATGCACCCAGGTCTCACTTTCTATATAATTTTATTGTCGATGTGAAAGATTGATGTTAACAAAAATGGAAATTTATTTTCCCATTCTCCTTGAGTGAGCCTCTGTTGCAGTTTACCTAAAGTCAAGGAATTTATTTTTTTTTTAAAGCACTGCTGCCCTTTGAGAGATTTTGAAATTTTTCAATCCTGCTGCTGTCTTTAAATAAAAAACCTAGGTGATACCAAAACAAAGCACTACAGTAAGTCTCTTTTCAAAGAGTGGTTTCAGTAAAATTTTCCAAATCAGCTTTTTAATTTGACAGCTTATCAGGTCTTTCTGTCAGATAATGCAATATAATAATGCTTCTCTGAGTCTAGAGAAAGATTTTTTTTCCCCTTTATTTTTCATCTTGGATATCTCAGTGAAATACAAAGGCTCATCCCTTCTTAGGCTTGTTAGATCCTGTAATTAAATTCAGATCTTGATAAAATGTGTGGCATAGTTGTCATTACTTGATCACAGAAGGTGTAACACCTTTCAGTTAAGTACGGCGAGGTGGCACAATGGAGGGAGAAAGAAAATGTCAAATGAGCAGTGATTCAGAAAAACGTTTTGAAAATACTGAAAGAAACAGAGATGTGCTCTTTTCATGTTTTTCGGCAGAGGATGGGCCGATACCCATTTATCGGGTGATATGGAAATGGAATTTCTGAAGACAGCAAGCTCCAGGGATTCAAGTTAGAGGGATAAAATGGGAATGAAAACAGACCTAAGAATGAGACATCTGCTGCAGCTGGTCCCTTTCACCCCTTCAGGAAAGCCCTTATCTATTAACAATTCCCAAAAGTCAGACCACAAAAGATGAAATATTGCCTACACTGAGAGATTCTTTAACAAACTTGTATTTGTCTTGACATACGTTTTCTGTGTAACCTGCAGCATCATACTTACCCAATCTAGTAGAGTAAGTTAGAAATGGAGGATTAACACCTTGTAGGTTAAGAAGAGAACAATTTACTCCAACTCTTTCCCAAGGAATTTTAGCTGCATAGTTTCCTTAACAATATAATGCTGGTATCTCTGATGGCATCCATGATTTAAAAGAAACTCATCATTCTTCTTTTTTCTCCCAGGGGCTGGACCATGTTGTCAGCTCAGAGATTTGAACAGATCCCTTTCTTTCTCTCTCTTTCCAGCCCCCAGATGTTTTTTTAACCCAGTCATTACACAGGACTTTATATAATGTGTCATTTGCTGAACCAAACCAATAATTTGCTCACCCCTGTGTAACTCTGAAGTTGGTATGTTTGTGTAGTACCCCTTTCCTGAGAGGCCTCACTGGATAAGCACACACATGTCTCTGCTCTAAGGCTCCCACTGAAGCTCCCAGTGGCTGGTTGAGTATGCAAGAGCAGAGTACAATGCTGTGTACTTCTTCTGAAATGCACTCTATTTCCATCATCTTCTGGGGCAAGCCTAGAGTCAGTCTGCAGTGGGAGCCTTTCTCAGGACAGAACAAATCAATGTGGTGTTGAGCCTTCCAACCAGACAATCTATCATATGGAAAACAAAATTAATTTCTCTGCAGTCTTATTGTGTTCTCAGAAGATGAGGCATTTTTTTATCTGGGGCACATTCATGCATGTGTCCCCAATATATTTTACTGGTAGCATGAGGTGTGACAGCAGTATAGTACTTTATGTCTGCAGGATAAGAACTTCCATTAAACTAACTAATTCAGAAAAAGTCACTATAATTCATACTGCAGCAGGGAAAACAGCAACTTGCTCTGTCCTAGATATATTTTCCAGAGAGCGAACTGCATTAAGCAGGTATTCAGAAGGACACAAATCATTGCTGTCTGGAACATATGAGCATGCACATTTTTTAGACTCTCTTTCTCCCCTCTGTGCCCAGTGAACACAGAGAGTCCTGTTGGTTAAAAAACAAACAAAATAACACCTTGCAACTGCAGCATGCACACTATCAAAATATTTTTCCTTAATACTTTAGAGTTGAGATTAATGGTACCTTAGCTGCAACAGATTCTACTGTTGTATTATATCATGCATGTACAATTAAGTTCAGAGTATTCCAGGAGTGTTCAAAGAGTTGCCTGACCCTAGCAAGGTATAGGTAAGCCAGAGCACAGTTTTGTTTTTTTTCAGTCTATCCTACCTGTCAAAAAAGAAAACCTTGTATAATTTATATAACCTGGAACTCTTATGGGCTTCACAAGGGGTAGAGTATGTAGTGTACAGCATTTCAAATAGATTTGAAGCAGAAATTGAATATCCCTCAGTGTATCAGGAGCATGAAACATTGCAAAAGACATCACAATTTTCTGCATCTGTTATCTGCAGAAGTTAACTGTATTAAAAACAGTGAAATTATGTTTTTTAATATCAGTTTAATTGAGATGTAAATGGTTTATTTTCCTCAGTGAACTATTTCTAAGGATTTAAATAGCTTTTCTGGTGCAGCATCGGGTTTAGTGGACATTAAAAAACGTATGAAACACACTATCATTGAGGTTAAGTATATATAAAGACAATTTTGGTTTTCCTGTTTTACAGATATGATGGGAATTAATAGAGGAGAGGTATAAGTTTTTTAAATTATGATTTATACAATAGGGGTGAATAATAAATACGCCCTTTGCAAATGAACAAATGGTGCTAAAAATATAACTAGTTGGGTACAAGGCTAAATCTTGAAAGCATACTCTCATTTTCAGAGCATGACAATTGCCTCATAGCAATTTTCAACCAAAGATTTGTTTAGCATGTCATTTTAGGGTCCCAGTCCTGGAGCTTCTCTCATGTAAATTCAAGTGTGTTTTTGTCTGAACTAAACTAAAAACTCAGTTATGGCTTACCTATCAGTTCCAGAAAGATGTGGTAGGATATGGTACACATGAAGGATTTGGGCAGAGAGGTTTCAGACTCAGTTTCATTATTCCTTCTCCCCTTATTAAGTTCTCTGGGGCTCATGGGTATCCCCATATCCCCATGGGTATCCCCATGTGTAAAAATCATCCTTTTAGAGCCAAATTCCAGTCAGAGAGGAGCAACACTGGAGTGTTGAAGTGGAGGGCAGTGTGGCAGTGCCACACTTTGGGGAGCCTGCACATCACAGCCACACATCTCATTTTCAATCTCAAAATTAATGGATATTCCTCATCCAAGTAGTGAGCAGTGAATATAGTTAATTTTTCATTAGTCAGCCTGAGGTACTAAGCTCAGTATTGCATATAACTGATGGTTCTCAATGAGGGGCACTCACTGACTGGAACACCCCCAACCACTGGGGTTCTCACTGGCTCTAAAAAGCTTATGGCAATGTAGACAGTGTCCTGGAGAAATAGAAGCTCAAGAAGATACTTGTGGGGATTTCTTCTTCCAGGCTCCATAAGAAGCATCATGTGAGACTGTGAAAGAGGAGTTTATGCAAATGGCCTTGTGGGCACAAAAGGCTAAAGCCTTGAGAACTGGGGAAGATTTTAGCACCTTTTGCAGCACTTTGAAACAAGCTCTGGAACAGGTATCAAATCTGCACCTGGGGTCTGTGGTTCTATGGAAGAAAACAATTTGGTGTATGTGTGTAATGAGATCCCTGAAGAGGTACAATCTTCAGTGATTTATACTGTCAAAAAGAAAACTATGCAGTAACTTGATGCAGTCTAAGTGCTTTCAGGAGGAAAAAACAGTAGATGCTTACAGTGCTCTTTATCTGTTCCTAGAAAGGCTGTAACAAGAGCTAAGAAATTCACGGAAGAAATGAGCACAGAATTTCAGCATTAAGTCTTGGTATTCACTTCTGAGATTTACCTCATGGTGTGTCATCACATCAGGAGGAGAAAGTGGTTTCCTGGAAGGCCTGATTGATCTGGTTGTAGGTTATAAATTAATCAAAGAATGATTTCATGGCTGAATACCTGGTTTAGTGGTAAATAGTCATATCCTTTGATATGCAGTTGACATTAGCCCTATGTCTTAGGAGTGTACTATCAATATAAGAATAATGCTACGGTACCACTGTGTTTATAATGCAGATACAGCAATCACTTTCCAGGAATTAAAGTCAGAGTAGGGGAAAAAAACGAAAAAGTTTCAAGGTATCATTTCTATATCCAGAAACATTACTGTCTTAATCAACAGCTATGCCATGCCTTTAATATGTCAGTCCTATTGCTTCAAACTGAGAATGTGCTTGCAAAAGAGCAGAAACAGAATACTGGAAATATTAGTTAAATCCTAAGACATCATCTATCTTCCCCTTTCTCAGCTTTGTATATTTATACATCCATAAATCCTGATAAATTCCTGTAAGGAATGATTCTTAGTTAACTGCTTGCTTATCCATTCCATCTCATAGCTCACAGTTTGTCGCATGTAATTTTTGCAGTAGCTGACCTTAGTTAAAGAGCATTCCATGGAGTAAGCCTGTATGCAGCTTTTCCAGCTGAGCTGGAGAGATGAGCCATGCTGCAGGAGTGTGTCAAAAATAATCTGCTGCCTGTACACTTCTCTTATCTGTCATAGTTCTGTGGATGCGAACACCATGGGTGTTCTGTGCAGAAAGCAAAATGGGATGTTACTCCAGTCCTTGTCAGAATCCTGTTTTAGCCTTGCACTTTATTGGTGGTAACAATCCACCCTGGCAGTTAGACATATTTTATTATTAATTAAATATATTTCAGCCTCAGCAGTAAAACTTTGTTTCTAAGTTTTAGTATTATGCTTTAGAAGAAGCAACAAATTGTGAACATATGAATAAAATCAAGGCAACTTCCTTTTCCCATCTAATCTATTGAGCCCATGCCAGTACTTCCATGGGTGATGATTGGACAGTACATTGATGGACTGATGTAGTTCTTTCTGCTCAGAGACCTGAATTTTGTCTCGTAATATGCTGATTAAACTGGAATGTATTAATATTTTATTAGTAAGTCATCTGCCCATTTTAACTGTTAGTGTATTATCTGCTTTGAATTAGATGCTTGTTTAATACTTCACCTTGCTCAGTACCATCATTTAGAAATAAAAATAATTTAAATAGCACATTACACTATATTTAATAATGCATTAGTGTTAGAGAAGCTACAAGAGTTCATAAAGCTGGAAAGATGATAATAGCCTTATTTAATTTCAATATGGTGGGTTTCAGTATGTTTTAAAAAGGTCAAGTGGTTCCCTGAGAAAAAGTAGATGTGTAAATTATGCTAGCAGAGCTTTTTTCTTTATAAAGTTGATCTGTTTCCCATTTAACATTTCATAAGTGTTTCAAAGTAGAAGCCAGATCTACACTGTGCATATTGCATCAGCAAATGGATTTTTGTAAAACAAAACGAAAGACTAAACATATTGACAGTTGAATAGTAATTATCTATTTCCTTGAAAATTCATACATGCTTAAATAGTTCAATATTGATTGTTTCTCCATTCTGGTGTTTCACCTCAGATTTGCTCTGAAATCAAGCCAATTAATTTAGACCTACATAAAAAGTCAGCTGCCAGCTCGGCACTGCCCATCCAAAATGTGTCCTTGTTAGCTTTTAAAAAAGAGCAGCTCCTCATATGAAAGTGTGTCCTGGGCAAGAGCTTAAATCATAGGAATGGACTGGTTTAACTGGTGCAGGATCCACATGTGTTAAGACTGGCTTTGGAGTCACTGTCTTTCTCTTCTGGAGGCCCAAGGCTACCTTGAGACCATCTGTCATGTGAAAACATCCCAGGAGAGATCAGCTCAAAGACATCTTCAGGCCATGATTTAGGAAGGCACCAGAGAACTGCTTCCATGCTTAATGCTCAGTGTGTCTTTATGGACTTTTGAAGAATAGGCTGTACTGAAATGGACTTTCCAAGGATGTGGTTTGTGCCAACACTGACAGCCATCTCCTGCTTATTCCCCACACAGGCTCTTTACTCAACAGTGGGTCTTTGTCACATTTTTAAACAGAGAATATGAGAAATCACGAAGCAGAGATATCAGGAGAGTGATAAATGCGTTATGGTAACCAGACTTTCCCTTCCTAGAGAATTTCCTAAACCATACAAGAAGAAAAAGATAGAAGAGTTTTGAATACAGAAATGCAGAGTATCTGAGCACTGAACTTTTCAATTCTCTTCAAAATTGCCATCTCAAAACAAAATCAAGTGTTTCATAATAATTCTTAGATTTCTTGGTTTTGCTACACCAAAAAAAAAGAGAGAAAACATAATCAATCACAAGGGGGAAAACCTTAGCTAACTGGAAATGTCTAGCAGATTATTAGAAAATTACCTGCATTTTATAAAAAGCTATAATATGCAACATATGTTACAGGGGAATTATTAATGATCTTTTAAAAAAGATATTATAAATACGAAATCAGAGTATTTCAATTTATAACAGATAAAATTAAACCTCTGCTAGGAATCTACTCACAGCCATTACACTTTTCCATGGTGGTGGTCTTGTTATAGTTCTGCAATCCTAAAGTACTTCTTTTATCTCAGTGAGCATCTGTTTCTATTATTTACAGTTTCTGTTGCTGTGTCTTGCCAAAAGCATTAAAACCCCACTATATGTGCAAGTTTAAACCTTTCCATTTGAAATAGATTATTCTTTTATAGTAAAATGTCTGCAAGGCTTAAATACACAAATTGAAATGCCACTTTTAGACAGAACTGAGAGTCTTGAGTTTGCTTTGGCTGAGGGCTAGGTTTTTTTTGTTTGGTTGGTTGATTGGTTGGTTGGTTTTTTTGTTGTTTATTTCCTGCACTGCTTTCATGGAACAGATTTTCATGTCTTAAATTATTTTTCTGTCTATATGGGCACATCAGGTTTTTTGCTTGGCAAAATATAGGCCAAATAATGATCTCTGTTTTGTTTCTGCTGGCTTGTGTGTAATTATGCTTGTCCCTAGGTGAACAAAGGTGCAGCAAGTGTGACAAAGCACCTGTATGTCCCAAGACTTTGGACATAGGGGTTAATTCCATCACCTTCATGTTTTGTGAAAGAACACAAAATCAACGTATTTAAAATGTACAGCTGCAGTGAAGTAAGTTTGGTGCTGCTGCTGAAGGTTGATGATGCATACTCTGGATTTCTTACAGTGTTTATGAATCTGGTCATGTAATGATCATGACTTTATCTGTACCCTGCACTGCCCCTGAACAGTCTGCTAAAGCAGTCCAATTGCAGGAGATTTGGAGATCACAATGGAGGCCAATACTCTATTTTCTCTTATCACCCACATAACCAAGAGCAGACTGTAACTCCAGAAGATTTTTGCAATTGTTTCAGATAACTTTTCATGTTGAAAATTGTCCATAAATAACTTATGGGGAAAATAGATTTTCACAAAGCCTTTCACTGACTACAATAAAATGCAAGGATATGAGCAATGACCTTTCGACAGTTTGTTCTTATTCTGATCTCAGAACTTATGTGGTGATTAAACTTAATTAGGAGACTCAACACACAGTTAATAAGTCCTTTTTAAATGATGGCTTCTACCTGAATACTGGATATTCATGGAGTTATGGCCCAGTGGGAATTTAAAATTATAGCTGAGCACAGTGTTTCCCATTTGCCATTGTTCATTTATATAATGTATTGTTTCTGTCAAGAGACATTCTGTACAGCACCTCTTTTCTAGTATGAAATGAAGATCATCCAGATTGCTACCTGGGCAGAAGTCAGTAGAACACTCTTAGTAGCTGCTATCTCAGATCTAGCTAATTTTGACTGCAATAGGCTTGTAACATTCTCCATTTTGCAGTTGTTGAAAATCTACTGAATAAGAAACTGTCTACAATCAACTTCTGGTAAAATTTATATACAAAAGGTATCTTTAAATGCTGTAACATTATTTAGAGACAGTTCAAAGTCCTTTTACCTTGGAGAACTACAAAATGTCACTCTTGGGGTAATGTGAGGCATGATACCATGCTTGTAACAATTCATTCCTCTTCAATGATTTCTATAAATTGTGTTGCCTATTTTAGCAGTAGCCCTATAATATCAGCTCCTTTAATACTACACAGGCAGTACAAAGGATATTTGTGAAACTCCAGATAACAAAATATGACCTTTAATTTATCAGACAAGTTTTATGTTTTCTTATCTGCTTCTTGTTGCTTTTCATCTTCTCATGCTTGTTTTTGATATACTACAGCAATCTCTCAAAATAAGCCATCCAGCACTGCACAAACTGAGACAGATACTGCATTACAGTGAGGAAGTGAGAGTCAGGAAGAGCACACTCTTCATTTAATTACTAATTAATCCAGTGAAAAATAATAAAAAACAAAACAGGGCAGAGGGTAGATGATTTGAAATGAAGGTTCAACTCCCCCTGAGAGGTTAATGAGGGTTTGGAGTTCAATCTTGTAGAAAGTTGTAAAAATATTATTTGCTTTGTTTAATACGCAAGCATGAAATAAGGAGCTTTCAGGTGAATATAAGATGTTTTGACACAGTCTGTAGGATAAATGGACATGTTTCAATAGATGTGGTAATTGTATTCTTAAAGGCAAAACTAAGTTTTCCTTTGTTTTTAGCAGTGTTATAGGCCCCTAGTGAGAAATTTTACTCTGCTATGAAGACTGCATGAAGACTGCATTCTGTGGGCAAATAGTCTCTTGGGATGATTAATATTTATTATATGGAATTTGGGCGTTCCTGTAGGGTTAAAGGATCATATTATATTATGATCATTTAGTATGAACTTGCCAGGTTTGACTCTTCAAAGTTTGGAGGAGTTGTACTTCATGGTTTCTCTTTATAGGCTAAATTTTCTCAAGAAGGTAAGGCATTGAAAAGCTGCACTCTTACTTATTTGCTACAGGTTCTTTCTCTAACTGAAGAGTTTCTTTGCACTTTTATCTTCTCACTGAGCTGATAGTAAGTTTTGTTCAAAATGTTCACATTCTGCAACAACAGTTCTACAATTGTGTCTACCTTCCTTCTGAGCACTGGAGGATGCCCAAATCAGCCTTTTGGATATGTAACTCCTCATACCAGAGGAACAGTTACATCTTCAAGACTGACCTCCTCCTGTGCTTCTCCCCACACACCGCAACAAGTAGAACTGACGTCTTTCAGCAACAGAAAATGATATATACCTTCATCTGATCCATCCAGAGCTCACTCCTCGATCAAGCACTGGCTAGACAAGTCTGTAAGCACTCAGCAAAAATACAGGTCAGAGCAGTGTCCCTCACCAACACAGTAACTTCCTCAGGTGAACTTGGATCTCTTACCTACTCCATGCAACCCAGTCTCAAGAATATGTTCACAATAATGGAAATAGATTACATGAAAAAACTTCAGCATGGGCCATTACTGATATTGTGATTTCATTTCCTGGCCATGGGAGACTGTGGACTGCTCGCATCCATGTCCCACCCAGAGCTGCTATGGCTTCCTGTCATGCAACTGACATTTCAGTCAGATTTCATCTCTAACTGCATCTGGAGGAATGATGTGAGTCTCTGTGTTCCTCTTGCAGATGTCAGGGGAGTCATGATTCAGAAAGAGCAGTGTCAAGATCATGGTGAGCAAAACTAAGGGAGAGAGAGTTGTTTATAAATGGAGTTAGACCTTGGTTTCATCACTGTGTTATTTATTTCCCTAACAGATCACTGAGACTAACAATGTGAATTTGTATTCTGTTAAAGGGTTTGTTACAAAGAAAATATTCTCTAGTCTAGGTTGTTCTTCACAGACCTACGATTTTCAACCTTCTTACTTATTCCCTTTCAAGGATGCTGCCATTTCACATCAATAACTGACACCTTTATTTCAGAGCACAAAATAGAATTACACTCCAGCCCTGACAATATAATAAATCAGGAGGGATAAAACACATATTAGTGAAGTTCACATAGTTGGTTTGTCCCAGCTGACCTATAGATATAAAGGTATGATTAAAGTTTTTTTGGACTGCTTCTTCTCAGTTGTGACACAAAATTTAACTCTGACTCAAAGATTTGACCTTTGCTGCTCTTCTCTGCTTACCTTGATTCTTTGGAATTATTGTTATTCCCTTGAAGCCTTTCTGCCAGCATGGAATTAACACTCTGTTGTGACAAAATATTGTGTATTTGGCAGAAGAATGAAGCCATCTAAAATTCAATCAGGTTAGACAATGTCATGGTGCACATCCTGAGTGAATAATTTCTCCCCAGCTTTTTTAATCAAAGAAATCTTGGCCATATAACCTGGAAGAATAATGCTGGATAGTCACATAGCTGTCTACAATTAAAGTTTAGGCACATCAGAGTTTTTTTTTATGAATTATGATTTAAAGGATGCCCGCCAGAGCACTTAATCTTTCAGATGGGTAACAGAATAAAATCTCAAAGCCGCAGGTTTATTTAGAGTATGAAAAAATTTATTAACCTTCTTGGAAGTGTTTTTACTGAAGAAGTTCTTTGTGGTTCACCATATTGGTAAAAACAAGCATAAATAAAGGAAGGTAGAAAAACATGAACTGAATACTCCTGAGGAAAACAATCTGTGGTATTGATGATTTCTCCACTGGGGATGAGATTGTAAAATGAGGGAAATGCATACAGTTTTACTGGGTCTATCCAGATTTGTTGTAGCACAGTGTATTACCTAAACCAGCTGTTTGGGAAGAAGCAATTATGAAAACTATGTGTGTTTTTCATTATGTAGTAAATAGGAATTTTGTTGCTTTTAATGGAGTTTCTGTTATTTTCAATTCTACATATATTTTTTTTTCTGCAGTTGTTATGTGTCTACTGGTTTCATCATTATGAATCCATGTGTTCTCTTTGAAACTAAATCCAGATAAGTTCCACACCATTTCCCTCTAGCCTTTCCATTTATATTATACACTAGAAGAATTTAAGCTAATGTAATAGTGTCAAATTGAGATGTATTTCACAGTGCACTTTTCCCCTGATGAGGAATGGTCTAATGTAATCAGCAATTATTTTTTGTGTGACCTTTACAAATCAAATTGTTATTTCCTTGCTTTTCATTTGAATTTTGCTCCCAGTGGTGTAGAACTGCTGCAGCTAGTAAAAAATATAATTTATTGATAGAATCACATTATAATAGTCTCAAAAACCACATGTATTGTATGTTTTAATGAAATAATTCAAACAAATGTATAAGCTGGCCAAGATTAAAATGTATGCCTTTAGCTCAAGAGGAGTTTCCACAATCACCATAGAGATGTTCTGAAGCAGCTGCAGAGTAGTGAGTGGCCCTTGCCTAGGATGGATCCCATGTTAGTCATGGAATTACAACAGAGAGTTGCAACAGCACTAAGGATCCAGCCTGGTGGCTGCAGGGGTCCTGTTACCACATGCTCCTGATTTACACCTACTGGGTGAATAAGCAACACGGTTTATTGCCTTCCCAATATAGGCAGTTGTGGACACTTTGCCATGACTTCCTGGTTCTTTTTTAGAGAGCATTTGTTCATGAAAGGCATCCAGTGAGTAACTGTGCGTGGAGTCGATGGGTGAATGATGATCTCTATTCATGAGACTTATTTCCATTATGTTAATGCATTCCTTAGGCCCACATACCATTTCTGAACAACTTAGACTTTCTTATAAATGACATAGAAGAATTTCACCCACCTCCCTATTTTTTAAAAAAAGTATAGATTACAAAAAAAATTAAATATATATATATACTCATGATTCATTTACTGTAAGCTAAGGAAACCTTTTAGAAATAGGATGTTCTCTCCTCACTTATTCAGTGACTCAACTGATAAAACCTCAATAGAAACTGTCGAAACATCTTATTGAAAAGCTAAATGTGTAATGTGTTAAACGTAACTGACTGTCAGAAAATATAAATTATTAGCTCACTGGTTTAGGTATACATACATATACATATATTTTGAGGGAAGATGCAAATCCAGAACAGAAACATGTAGGATCATACAATTTTTTTGTTGTTGTTGTTCCTGTGCTGGTCACATGACATTTGTCATGGTTTTTTTTCTCAGATTTCTATTTAGTCCCAGCAAGTTTGCTGTAAGAAAAGGAGGCCAGAATGAAGAGAAGCAATTTTAAAGATCATAACAGGAAAAAAACCCTTAAAACTTCCTGTATTCTCATATCATCATAAAAGTTGTGTTGTGATGTGTTTAATTCTAAATTTTTCACCTTCTTGGAGAGGTACAAAAGGAAAAGTTTCAGTAAAATGTTTGACGTTCAGTTTGTTCTGTTTTATGGAAAATACATCTAAACTGAGGACAGAGAGAAATGTACATACAAACAAAATGTATATATTTTGCATATATGTCCCCATGTCCATGTATTTTTTTAATGTGACATGCGCTTAGATGTTCACATAGTGTATTTACTCAGAGAAGTTGTAGAACCACCTTCTGTGGTAGTCCAAAGAAATTGTGGATGCCCCATCAGGGGAACTGCTCAAGGTCAGGTCAAATGTGCTTTGAACAACCTGATCTAGTGAAAGTTGTCTTTACTCTTAGCAGGGGCTGGGAATACATGATCTTCAAATGTCCCATCCAACCCAAACCATTTTATGATTTAGTACCAGAAAGGGAATGAACAGGAAAAGGCCATCTCCTCAAAAGCAAATAGGTCAGCCAGCTTCTGGCATGGTGAATGATGTCCATGCTAAACCAAGTGAGAGGTGCATGAAACATGGAAAATACTAGTCATCAGCACTGCAGAATAAATATCTCCATAAAACCACCATGGTTTCATTTGCGGGGGCTATTGTACTGGTTCTTTCCTGCAAGGCTTGTAATTTTGTTACAAACTGGAACACTAATCTCCTGAATTTGGATAATACTTCTGTTTGACAATTAGCAGTAGGATCCTTCTAGCTCAAAAACCGATCTTTCTGAGCACTATGTGGGCTTACTGCAGTGTGTGCTTACATTGCCACTGCAGATGTGGGACTTGGTTTCTTGATTGCTTTGGTGTGTTTAGAAGTCAAAGAAAATATGCACGATTGAGCTAATATGATTGACTTTGTATTCGGACCTGGTTTATGAATGCCTGCTTTTTACTCATCTTGCTCTTCTTATCCCTTAGATTCTTTACTAATATGAACCAATTTAATGAAAGAAAAGTAAATTGTTGGTCTAAAACTCTGCTGCCACCAAAAGCCTATACATTGAAGGAAATATTTACATTTGCCATTCTCCTAAGTAGCTTTCTAAGTGGTATTCTGAGGGATCACAACTGTATCACTCAAATAGAAAAAACTTATTTACAAATAAATATTACAAATAAATATTTAGTATTTCGCTAATTAATCCTCATCTGCTACTTTTCTAAGTCAGAGATCTCTGCACTGACTGAAAATAGATACAGTTGGCAAATATGACAAGTTTGTCTTTGCATTGCTGGGTTCTGACTAGTTCTTAATTTATGAAACCCCACCACAGATGGCCTCTTGCTAAATTTCAGAGCATTTCCATGTTTCAGAACCAGGCTACCTTTCAGCAAGTCACTTTTGTCAAAGCCTTGGTATTCCTTCAAGACATTGTCAAGGTCTCCTAAGAAAATGTACAAACTGTGAATGCCGTGTTCTGTTCTGTACCATGTATTTGAATCTCTGGATTTTATTTAAATGAAGCGAAGAAATGTGTATTTTTTCTGCTTAGGAATAAGTTACAGCAGGACTATTATTAGACAGAAGAAGTAAGTGTGCCATAGATGGTGATTAAGAGTTGTGTTCTTCTTCTTTAAATGACTAACCTGGAGTGAGAGGTTGGATGTCTTTTGAAAACTTAAACCTGTTTCACCTGAACATGTTTAACTAGTTAATAAGAAATATCAAAAAAGACAAAACCCTGAGGTCAACTATCATTTTTTTGTAAAGCCATTCGATGATGTTTAAATTTGTTTTTTGGGTCTGTCTATAACATAAGTTTAATAACCTAGCTCAAATGCAGATTTCTAATTTTCAATTAACATAGGAATAATTTTGTTTGCTAAAATAAAATAAATGAATGAATGAAAAGTCTGAACCATGAAATGTTCTAGGTAGCACTTTTTAAAATTCCAAATTTCAAAAAATCATGTGGCAACTGTATAGCTCAAGCTTTAAGTATTAACTTTTAACCTTTGACCTTACAGATTTTAACCAATGAAATGTCTCTTTAAACTTTAAAGGAAACAATGATAACGAGCGCCTGGCGATTGCTAGACAGCGAATTCCATATCGACTTGGTCGAGTAGTTGATGAATGGCTACTCGACAAAGGTAAAAAACATTGATTAAAACTTCAAATAAAAAAATAATTTGAACATAACCAAGTAGTGCTTCATTGTAACACTAATAAACATAAAAATAAATTTCAGTAAAACTAAATTAAAACAAATTTTAAAAAGTAAAATATAGAGTAATATTTGCATACCTTGTATAATAATTTCTATACATTTCTAGAAGTACCAGCTGTTTAATAATCTTACCCTGTTAACTTAAGGTTAAAGGGACTGTTAAATATAATCCACTAACTCAATCTATGAAGGTACTCATAGCAAACATTAACCAAAAATTATAAATCATTCATAGATTATATTACATGTTCCAGCATCTAAATTATTAACTAAAAATATCTGTAGTTATGATATCTTCATTATGGTCCTGAAAAAAAATTTGTTTAAACTGTAGGTATCTTAAATAGTGGGCAATATGAATTGCCAATCAAAATGAAGTCCCTTTAACATTTGCAACCTTCTAAGGGGATTTTGGAACAAATACTAATTAAAACAGAACTTAAAGTTGTGTGCATGCTTTTTGTGAGCAGAAACCAAATAGTCACTAAAGTGACTATTCTATTTACTAAGAGTGGTACTGTTGCTGAGGATTTCTCTGTTTAATGGAAATGTGCCATGATTTCTCCATTGGTATGTGTATCATTTCTAAAGCCGCTTTTACATCTGAAACCTTTTATTTTAATTGATAGCCTTGCTGAAAGCCAATCAGACATCTATTTTTGAATCTGCCTCTGAGATACTCAGTGTGAACCACATGTTTCTTTTCAGTGTGTGTTGAAGGGAAATAAAACATTTAAATACGAAAAGGAAATATTTAATTGAAAATGTAAATAATCACTTACATATAGATGCAATGGATTACTACATAAATTCTTTTAAATTCACTTGATCTTGTGACTTGATGGCATATAAACTTTGTGTGTATATACATATTTGTATATGTCTATACATACATCGACTCACTTGTACATAAAGCTATAGGTTCTATGCTGCATTGCATGGGAAAAAAAACTTTTTTAATGTTGGCAGACTTGAAGTAAAAGTTATCTTAAGGAATTAGAAAACCTGGCATTCTTGAGACACACCAAAAAGTTAACACTGCTTTCAGGTAAAAGAGAGAGGGTTATATCTTGTAGTGCCAAACACATTTGCAAATATATTTGATTGGCCTTTTAGCAAAAAACACATAAATCCCAAAACGCCGTAAATTAAGAAAAATGCAAACACTCTCAAAATTTATGCATTTCATGGACACCTCATTAAAAAGCAATGAATTATGAGTCAAGTACTTTTCTTATAGTTTATTGCTCTCATTTTTCACCCCATGACAATCTGTTATCACTTATGTAGAGTACAGCGTTCACAGTCAACATTTTTGCATGTATATAATATTATCTTCACAGGGCGTCAGCTCACAATCTTCAATAGCCAAGCAACCATAAAAATTGGAGGCAAGGAACGTGGCCACCCTTTCCAAGGCCAGCTCTCTGGTCTTTACTACAATGGCTTGAAAGTTCTGAATATGGCAGCAGAAAATGATGCCAACATCGTGATAGAAGGAAATGTGAGACTTGTTGGTGAAGTGCCTTCCTCTATGACAACCGAGTCCACAGCCACCGCGATGCAGTCGGAGATGTCCACTTCAGTCATGGAAACAACTACCACGTTGGCGACGAGCACTGCCAGAAGAGGAAAGGCTCCGACCAAAGAACCCATTGGTCAGGTTAGTCAGCTTCCTCGCCTTTTGCAAATATCTTCGCACTTCTGAGCGCGGCTTCCTTTGTCACATTCCCTCTGCAGATGGAATTGTTCCTGTTAAAGAAATGCATGAGTTATTGTTGAAAGTTCTGTACCATACACAGCTCATGGATGTGATGTTCATCGGCATTTTGAGGGAAAGTAAGGGCTTTGCTTTTCTTCTAAATTAGGCAAACTTACCAGTTCAGATTGTTCTGGTGCTGAGCTATATTGCTCTGTCATCTTCATAGTGGTGCATATTTTTAAATAACCTTTCTTCCTTTGACGGCTTACATCGATTACTTTCAGTGTAGGAATGCAGGATGTCTGGAATTAGAGATAATGAAATGAAGTGGTGACTTTATCCATGAGATAAGGAGACCCAGATTTAAGAGAGAACAGGAAGGAGGTGTGAAGACAAAAAGTGGCAAGAGGCTGAAAAAGAGGGAATTAGCACTTTCTCTAGTCCCACGATTGATCATCTTCTCTGGCAGTACTACTTAAAAGAGGCAGTGGCAGCAGAGGGAATTAAGAGCACTCTGCATCATGGGAGACTCAGCATCCAAGTCATAGGCTGTTGTTTACTATTTGTTGAGGTTATTTGCATCTCATGAATTTGGTGATATATTTAGTTGCTTTCAGGTTTTGTCAGGATCTCTGTATAATATGTGAGGAAATTTAATTATTGGGAAAGGAGGGGAGAAAAAACGGTGAGTGAATTAAGTACGTTCATATTGTGGATACCCTGAGTATTCAGACATTGTGCTTTAAAAAACCTAAAACTTATCAAGATGTTCCTGTGGTGGGGAAGATTCTTTTATATTTATTCTTTCTTTAAAAAGAAAAACAACAACAACAAAAAAAAAAAAACCCACAAAAAAAACAAATAAAAAGCAGACAAAACAAACAAACAAAAACCCCATCAACCAAACCAAGAAAAAAAAAAAAGAGTACACTGCTAAAAGCTTTTCTTGTTCTTTTGGTTCACAAGCTTGTTTGTGTGCCCACTGTGCCATCAAGCCATGACAGACAGCTACACTCCTGAGATCCAGAAGTAGGACAAGAAACACAGAAAGCATCATGAGAGAGGGACAGGATATGCTGAACAGGGCTCATTTTCTCAAGAATGAAGTATATGCAGATTAGACAAAGGCTGAGGTCAGGTTGACTGTTTTCTGTGTAAAACTCAAGTCAGTGTGAATTGGGACATCAAACTTGACACTTCCATCTTCTGTCTGTAATATCTTTATATGCTTTATACTATGGATCAAAAACTACAGTAAAGTAAAAGTTAAAATTGTTGTTTAACAGACTTGAAGTAGTATATTTAAGGTAAAACTGATCCCTAAAAAAAGCATTTTGACTTGTAGGTTGCAGGATGTTTTAATAATTATTGACATAAGTGACAGAGTTTTAATAAATAGCAATACATTTTGTTTGTTCTTAATTCTGTTTTACACAGTATTTTACAATCTATTATCCAACTAGCCTGACCTTAGTATTTTGCAGCAGCAAAATTTAAGACTTCCTCAAATTTACCAAAGGAAGATACATCTCTAAAAGTGTAGAACACCCTCATAGTATGCAATAATTCGAGCTAAATTAATGTTACTAAATTAAAATTAAACGAAGTTAAGCTATTCTGCAAGTTCCCAGCATACTGTTGGCCTCTGCCACGGTCTCATGTAACTCCCAGGCACAATTTTGGAGGAAGAATGTCACAGAGACCATTCTCAGTTGGCACCCTGCATGACCTGTAGGCAACAGCAATTTACTGTTATAATTGCTTTGCCAGTTGACCTCAGTTTCTAGGAGCATTCCCCAGTATAATTTGCACACTATTTGCATGTTTAGCCACTAAGACTTTTCTTTTTAAGGTGTTCCAATTGAATGTTTTTGGAAGAAAATTTTCTTAAGCTAACAACTGTGGTGAGGTGTAAATTTCTCTGAAGAGGGGATACAAAACAATTAGAGCAAAATGATCTTCACAAGCTGATCTATTTCTAGGATCTGTTTCTAGACATGGCCCTTATTGACTCTATCAGAACATCCACTCAAATTTTTAGAGAAGCTCAATGCCACTGGGGCTGAGTGGCTTCAAGACAATTCCTCATCTCTTTTTGGCTGAAGTGGCTATGCCAAAATACCAAGGGCTCTTTGATACCCCACCATGAGGAGCTTCCAGCAGGCTCCAGGAGCACCCAAAGGAGCAGAGCATCACTCCAAAGCAAGTTTTGAGGGTGAAGGTTTTGATCAGCTTCTCTCACCTGTTAGCCTGGCTGGAGCAAGGACTTCATGCATCCTTTTGAAAACTCCTGATGTAGGAACCTGAAAGCAACATTTGTGAGGAAAGCATTCCATGGTAACATCACTGCAGCACTTGGGGTATCTTGCCTGTATAAATGACCCTTTCTTGAATCCATCTGTGTCTGAATGTCCTGCCTGGTAGAATCTCTGTGTGTCATTTGATACACTTAATTAGTCATGGACTGCACTGGAACACAGTTTACCATCAGGCCCATGATTTGAATTTAAGAGACTGATAACCTCCCATAACCAGAGGTGAAATTTGTCTGCAGGATGCTATACTATTCATGCAACAAAATCCTAGGAAGCTACTGAAGCCCCTTAGAGACATAATTTCTTCTCTTCATTCATACTGACACCTGGAAAGGCTGACCTGGAACATAGACTAGACAGAGCAAAAGGAATAAAATAGGAATTTATTGAAAAGATACACCTTGGGTACCACAAGACCCAGCTGGGGCTACACTCAAGTCGAACCTAAGATGGATTCCGGTCACGAGTTTTTACTTGTAAGTTTTGGTTCATCTACATATTGGGGTCAACTGTCCAACCACAGTCCCCAGGCCATGAAGTCTCAGCCCCCTAGCTTGCCCCCTTTCCCTCACCATCATCATTTATGCTTTTTGGGTAATGGGTGTCCTTGATTCTCTAGCTAGGAAGGGATTGTTTTGTCTAACTATCCTTTGAAGAGAACCTAATATGAAGTTTCAGAGTTACACACCAAGCAGTAGAGAATTTGAAAAATATAAAAGCTCAAACCCAAGGCATCAATACCTGGTTCTTATTCTACCTGCATGTAATAATTTCTGAGCTTGTGAGCCATATGGCTCCCATGGGTCTGTCCTGCAGGGTGCTGAGTAATCATTTTCCATCTTGATGTCATTGGAGATAAAAGCACTCACCATCTCATGGAAAAAATCTACCTTTGATTTCTTAATTCTCTTTCATTTTTGCCTATTACTTTTTTCTTTTTTTTCCTGATTTTTGCTTATATATAACCTCTGCAATGGTGTCAACTACACTGACATACAGTAATGCCCAAGAGGTTACCTCTCCAGTATTAATTAGGTTTCTGAGGAAAATATCCAGCTGAACAGCAATTGCTAATGAAAAAAACCTTACATTACTGCAAACCAGTGCAGGGCTGAAATAGAATAGAAGCAAATGACCTAATCAGTCAGAGATTGTTTGCTCCATTTGCAGAGGCATTGAATTCAATTAAAGATTGCAATACTTAAAGAAGATCATTTAAATCTCTATTTATAGGAAAGGTTCTTTTAAAAAAACCTACAATGTTTAATTGACGGAGTCTCTGCTCCCTCACAGATATTGACAAAAGCAGTATACGATGCAAGATACACATGGGACTTCCAGCAAGTATATTGAATACTGTTCTGCATGATTTTAGATGAAGGAGGTCTTAGTGCTTCTGAGAAAGAGATGCTTTTTGCTGATGACTCTAAATGAAGGTTTTCCCAGCTTGGAAATATTTTAACAATGGATGTTTTGGTGATGACAGACATCTCAATTATTGCACTGGGAAATGTAAATTTTTCAAAGGGGAGAAAGGTGCTCAGAGTTTATTGAATGTCAATAGTAGATGAATGCCTGATTTTCCTTAGTGTCTTAAATCCTCCCTTCTATTCCTCGTTTGATTATAATGGCGTTCAAGCTGTCAGCCTCCATGCAAGGCACCAGGTAAACACAGAAGAAGTTAAAGTCCCTGCCTCCAGTATCTCCAGTAGAATAAACAAAAGGTATCAGGTAAAGAGGAGGGGGAAAATAGGAAATCAGGAGGTGGGAAGAGGGAAATAAAGCAAGCATTGTATTGTTTCAGTGTTGACAAATGTGCAGATTTGCAGCCATTGTGGGAGGGACACTTTAATGTGCTGTGGGTTTTTTTATCCAGGCTTTTCAGACAGCTGTAAGATCAGCACAGAGCTACAGCAGATTTAAGGACTGGGCTGCCTGGTCAAGCAGTTGGTGAAAAGTTGGCACCAGCTTAAGGAGGAGCCCTGGCCACTGGCATAGGAGCTGGGGATTGCAGGGGAGGTCCTTTGCTTCCCCCACACTGCATGGGAGGCTCAATATTTTGGATACCTTTATGAGCATGGAAATAAATTCCTCAGCTTAATTTATGCAAGAACAGGACATGTGCTAAATGAAAATATGTGCTGCTAACTTTTAGGGAACCTTAAGTATGCACTCGGACTCAGAAATCTGGTCTAAGAATATAATCTTTTTATGAAGTTATTCAGCAAAATGATGCAGTTAAATTCTTCCTTCTTTTTGCCTTTTAACACTTCTAAAAAGTCTAATTTGCAAGTTTTTCTATTCAGTCGTGAAGGTGATAAGCATCTTTTAAAACTGAAAATAAAGATTCTCATGTTGTAGAACTCCAGGAGCTGAAATGTTAAGCTAAACACTGAGTACTGCAAGGTTTGCAATAAAAATTGCAAGAGTTGGCAGAAGCCTGAAAGGCTTCACAAGGACTTAGAGAATGGGTTTTGCTTGAATTAGGAAAGCCCAATCAGGCCTTTAGTATCTCTTTGGCACAGCTTTGTGAATCTGTATTAACTGGAAATCATAAATGAAGTGATAGTAAATCAAGAATAATATGCTCATTTCTCATCCCTTTCTAAGGATTTGATTATGACAGCCTATCCACAGAACAGCCTCTACTCTCATGCACTGGAAGCCGTTTCTGAAAATTGTCTGCAAAATAGCTTTTTTTAATTTTCCATAACGTATTCTGGCAGTCCTCTTCGTTCTCATCAGGGTGGGTTCTTATCAATAACACTAAGCCACTTAGCCAGCAATTGCTATATACTGTGAGATGATTACATGTTTGGGAACAATAGGCACTGATTTTTGGTCAGGCAGAACTAAATCAATGAGCAGAAATTTGGTCCGTTGCCCTGGAGGGCATACATCAGGTGAAGGGTGGGTTTCCTTATATATATTGAAGCAGCATATTTAAATAGCATTCATTGTAGCAGGGACAATGACAGGCTTGGCTCAGAGACTTCACCTGCCAAATAACAACAAGCAGTTGAGAAAAGAGGGATGTTATCCATTGAAAGAGTTCAATTTTAAGAATGATAGTTGAACACATGACCTCTACACAGGACAGCAAATGTGAGCATGTTTTATGGAAACACACTGATCATTAAATGAATGAAGATAACATTAATAGGAGGATGAGGTTTTGCACCCATTTTGGTCTAAAATTATGTACTGTATAGTTTGCAAAATCCTGTTTCTATGCACAGATGTTGTGTTCTTTTCATGTATCTGCTTCCACTTTTTTCTCTGGATGGTTACACCAGCTTTTCCATAGTTCATCAGCCCCAGTAAGCAAAGCTCCTCTCCAGGGCTCCGATAAATCACAAGGATTTCACTCAACAAATGCTCGCTAGTGTAAAGTGAATGCCTCACTTCCAGTATCCCAGTGCTCAGCACCCATACATGTCCCTTAGATGACAGATTCTGGGAAATTTGAGTGTTCAGGACAAATCTCATTTGCAGTATGATCTCTGAGCAAAATGGTGGTTGTGAAGGGCACACGTTTCAATTGCAGATTGACAGAAATTTACCTAGGTGCATGAAACCCATGCACTTCTCCTTGGTTTATTTTGTTTAGAATATCATAATAAAAATTTTAAGATTCTTCTAGTGATTTTTGGATCATTTGATTAATTGTTTTAAAACACAATTGCCGACATCACTGACACTCAAGATGTCTAAAAAATTGAAAAGAGGATGCAGCGAACATTAAACTTCTCTTTCTTTTAGTATTTGCTACCTGATCACACTTGATATTCCTACTGCAAAATATTTGCATATTGAATATTGGCTTTTCAGTTTGAGTATTGAAGTTGTGTAAATAGGGTGGCTTTAGAAAATCAATATTCAGTGCAACTACCTCTAGAATTGGCTCATTGGTTTGTCCTTTTCAAGTATTATGTGATCTCATGGTTGTCTGTCTACCTCTCTTAATAAATATTGCATTCCTTGACCAATTCTGTCAAATCTGGTTCTGCATAAAGATTTTAAGGATATTAAGCTTCCAGAAAAGCTAAATTGTGTCAGTTCTGGTGCCCATTCTGGTCTCCTGTTGCACACTGCAGAGACAGGTCTTTCCCCTGCTTTTCCCTGCTTTTTTTCTGTTTAAAAGGCAAAGATGAAAAGGAAAAACTGTATGTATGTACTTAGGATGAGTTTCTCAAAAGCTCTTCGGACTCATTAATATTTCTATATTCCATCAATGTTTTTGAAAATCTTATCCTATGACACGTTTATATATAAATACTCTAACAGTATCCTTAATTGTGCCAAGGATAAGGTTTACTATTAGTTGTTGCTGGAGAGGAGTGGTTCATAGAGCCTCTTTGGAGCACAGTGGGGCACCAAAGGCAAATCCTAACCAGTTGCATGGAAAACTACAGGCACAGAAACAATTGAACATGATTAGCAACACTACTTCATTCCTACTGCACTGCACAATCCAGAAAAGGCTTCTGTTTTTTCTTTGGCTCTGTTGTGGATTAACTTCAAGAGGCACCATCCATGTAGGATGGGTTTCCAGCCACTCCAAAAGGAAGCCAAACCATGGAATTTCTGTTCATCTGTGGGATATGTCTAAAACCTTGAGCACTGCTTTGAAATCACGCCCTGTGGTGTGTACACACAAGGAAAAAAAATTAAATATTAGTAATCCAAAAATTGCTGATTAATTAGTTGCAAATGAAATTTCTTTTTAAGTTCAATTTGAGAGAAAAGGATGTCAGGCCACTTGCTGCTTTAATTTTGTTGTTCTTTCATGTTTAAAAGACCAAGTTCATTTATTACAATTTGCTTTATTATGTTTTTTTAACCCAGATTGATCGTATCCAGTCTCAAATTCTGACACATTACCATGTTAAAAATGGTGACATTTAGTAGAGCAAACTTCATCTTCGTACCAATGTTTTTTCATAGCATGCTGCCTGTCTTTATTCCTAATAAGTTGCTCATGTCATGTTAGGACAGTAATATTTCTAAACCATCCCTTTGTATAACATAGGACAGCATCAAACTGTTGATGAGCAAAGCTGTACCCAAATTTAGGCAGTGATTTGTTGTTGGAGAAATATTTCCCTTGCAGTTGCAGCTCTTTTGTCAATCTCTTTTCTTAGGAAGGGTCCTCACATGAAACCATGCATGGTTCTCTCTCATACTCTGTGCCTTCCACTGTTCCTTCTCAGTGCCTGCCAGCACACTAAATAAATGTTAAGATTACATGGAAATGGGATTGTTTCACCCAGGTGGAACAAGAGGTTGTTGCTGAGCTTGTGACCCTTAACTGCACCATCACATGGCTGTAATGCATTTTTCTGCATTTGGGGTGACTGAACAGGCAGGGTTACAGTCACTGATTCTCAGCAGCCTCAAAGGATAGAAATCCTTGTGCTGTGTCTCAGAGCTTCTGTTCTCCCATGAAAAGAAAGCGAGAGTCATTCAGTCCCCTTATCATTTTCTGGAGCTGTGCTAAGCCTGAAGATCTTGTTACCCGCTTCCTTTGGTGCATTGTTATGATTTAAGCACTGTGTGTTTTACAAGCTTGGCTCACACAATTTCCTTTCAGAAAGCATGAAATAATACATTCTATTTCTGTTGAGTGTGATTCCTGAGAGGTGAGGGAAAGAAAAGCAAATTGACTCAGGGGCATGAGCTTCCTCTCTCAGTGGTGAGAGCCCAGAGCAGGCACCCTGCCCTGACAAAGCTTTAAAGTGCTGCCACACTTGCAGCCCCCCAGTGCACTGCAGCAGTGTCAGTCCTGCTGCTGCAGCCGTCCAATGGATTCCAAGTGTTTCCGCAGGACATGGAGCCACTGGGAGATGAATTTTCTTTCTGTACCTAATTAATCAGGCTAATTGCTGCAATTGAAGTGTTCAACCTGCTTTTATGTGTGGCTGGAAAGGACCAGACTGCAACCGTCTGTTGTGTGATGTTTCATTGAACATCAAGAATCAGAGCTCTTCAAAATGTAGGTGATACAACTGTATTATGTACTGGAAATTTCCTCTAAATACAACGGAGACAGCAATGTGAGAAACCTTTCTGCTACCCTACAGTTATTAAGACCAAATCTTCATTCACAGGCATGCCGCTTCATAGACTGCCGATCATTTTCTTTAATCAAACATTATTCTTGAGACTTTCAGTTAATAAATTAGTACAGAAGGTTTCTGCAAGATCCGTTTTTTTCCCTGCTGTGGGTAGTATCAACATCCTATGTCTGTCTTGAATAACTTAATAAGTACTTTCTGATTTATGGATTTATTTAATTTATTCTGTTAGCTAAACTTGTCTTTAAATATTTGTTTTCATTTAGTAATCAACAGTTGATTTGAACAGCTGAAACTTATTTTTTGTTTATATGCTGGCATTACTTCAGAGTTAGATACTTCCTAATAGTTATGTCTTGATGCTCTTTGCCTAGAACATCTGCAATTCTCTTATGAATAATTTTGCATGAAGTGTTCATTTCTTTGCATAGTTTTTCTTTCACTTCATGAATCTCTGTTGAAATGTCTCTTTTTTCACAGTATAGTTTTGCAAGCACACACATATATTTATACACACACATGCACACCCATTTTTAAAAGGTACATTAAGTTATTAGATTGGAATTTTTTAAACATGAAGGGGAACAGCAAAGTCTCCAAAGAGACTTAGGGAAGACAGCTATGAAACTTGCCAGTTTCTCCAAAGAGGAAACATAAATGATGGGCAGGGGAATCTGCATTAAGGAAGAGAAGAACTGAAATTTTTCCTTGATCCAGCTATACCACTCTCTCCTAGAAGTGCATAGGAACACGGGGTGAGAAATAGGAGCCATTTTCTTAAAGTCCACTCCAGATGATCTGATGACATATTCACCAATTGAATGCAATCAAATAGGTTTGTATTCTGACCTAGAGGAAGTGATACCATCTTCCTCTAGTTTCTCTCCATTAAAAAATAACCCAACACTTCCCTGAGATGATGATGAGGATCAAATCTGTTCCTGGCTTTGATATGTTCAGATACATCATCACCACAGACTGTGTCTGTATCTAAAAACATGGTGGTGCAAGTACCAGCTTTTGGGAGAACAGGTAGCAGGTAGAAGTAGTTCTGGAAAGAGAAGAAACCACGGAGGACAAAGCCCCATGGAAGAGACTTTCCCTCAGATCCCTGAGGAAAGAGGCTTGCACAGGGAAAAAAATTCTTGAAGGTGAAATGTTATCTGTCTAGGTCTTTAAATCCAGCCACATACTAAATGTTTGGGCTTTGTGGGTGGATCCTGTCAAGAAGATAGAAGCGATCTCCAGGGCTTTGGAAAAGACCATTAGCTTGCAGGTTTTACTCAGCTCCCATCATAACACTATAAATATACAGAAGATTCTGACGTTTTCATTAATTAAAAAAAAAGAAAAAGGGTGAGGTCAGAACAAATGGCCTTGGACATATCTCAAATGACAATTACATATTATTTTCAGGATTTTAAAGCAGGACATCATTATCTGTGCTAAGTGACGCTGTGAGGATGCTGGGAACAGCACAAGTGAGGTTCTGATGTCCATGCAGCCATAGCTGATTCCGTGAACTAAGAGATAATTTGTTTTTTTCTTCCTATACAGATTCTCTTGTGATTTTCACAAATGTGTGAGCCTTAATAAATTCAAAAGAGAAATATTTCCCCTTCTTTATGTCTCTTTAAGATCATATTGGAAAAGTGAGGGTTGATCGTGTCTCCATGTTTCCTGAGACCACAAATTCACTAAATTTAAGTGTCTGGAAATTTTGCTAAATGCTTTAGGGACCTCCATCTAGACTTAATGCATTCAGAAAAGCTGATAATTCCTTACATTAATACGACGACTTAGTTGCTTAATTCTGGGCTTCCAGGGGTATTGAATATGACAGTCTGAATTTTTTGTAGGTGTGATGGACTTGGTTATTAACTGATCTAACTCATGCCAAAGCACTATCAATACCTTCATATCCACAGTGGAGGATGGCAGTGGAAGCTAGATATGTGTTGCCTTCTAAAAATTAAGTATTTGCATATGTATTTGAGTGTAAAAATATAATCTTTTCACTACTTTTTTATGGTGAGATGATGTTTAATTGCAACTAGGATAGCATCAACACTTAAAATATTTCCCTGATAATTACATTAACATTTCTTGTCTCTGGGGTGGGTGGTAGTAGCATGTGTCACCACGCATAGGCACAGTATTAGAAATATTTTTTTCTAAGGTCAAAATGGTCAAATATTATAGTCAAATGAGGCATAAAGGTAGTTGTAGTATTTTTCTTATGAAATGACAGTCATGGTTAAAACCATATGCAGGAGAGAAGGGGTGGTTATTGCCTTCCCCAATGATTGATGCAAGAAACATTTTTGATGAACCAAAATAGTTTTTCAATTTTTATCAGCAGAAAACTGAGAATGAAAGAAAAGAAAAAACTCTGTTCAAACCTATTTCTGTCTGATTTTAAAAAAAGTAAAAATATTCCTTATTTTTAGGTACAGGCAAATTAAAAAAAAAAAAAGAAAAAAAAAAAGAAAGAAATATTAAAAATGAAAATCCAAATAAGACCAGTATTTGGAAAGTGTTTTGTGTGTATTATATTAATTTAATTAGACATGAATCTGTAAATGACTGTGGTCAGCCCAATGTTTTCAGTCAACTTTTTGAAAAGCTTTGCAAATCTGTTGAGGCAGTGCCTCCTCTGCAATCTTCACTGACTTTAGTAGTGCAAACTTTTGCAATAGCTTTTGTACTGATGAGTCCACACAGAATTAGAGAACATTATCTGTGTTTTTAGTCTTATACAGGTAAGCCTCTAAAGAAAATCCTACAATTAATTTAATCCTACACTTAACATCTTTGTATAATAAATATCTTTATAAATCAATAATAGCTATCAGCTTGCTTAGTCTGTGAATAGATTGAAGTGCTTTTTTTTTCCCTAAGAGGGAGGTAACAGATGTCTGACGTGATAATTCCAACATATGGCAATTCCATCTTCTTTCTAGTACAGTATTAAAATAATAATGATGAACACTGAGCAACACTGTTAATCTTAGTAAGTAGAAGTTTAAGTATTGTTGAAGAAGCAATGAGGTTTGATTTTAGCTTAGTGTTGAACATCAGACAAGGTGTGGTGCTGTTTTCCCTCTATAGTCCTGGGCTGGTGGTAAAATGAGCTGGATAACTCAACAATAATAATGGTTTTGTAACACAGTGTAACAGTGCCTCTTTCTATTTTTTTTTTCCTTCTGTTCTAAATATACAGCTGTTCATATTTCAGCTTATACTTGAGGTTTAAGCACACATTTTCCACAGAATTGCTTGCAAATTTTGCTCATGCTATTCAGGTGACTAGCAAACCAAACAAATGGCAAGTTTTCTTTTTGGCAAGGCAAGGTCATCAGTAAAACACTGTACTCACATGACCTAGGTAGATGGAGCCAAAGGGAGAAAAAAGAAAGAAAAATAGGTAAATATTAAAGGAAGTGTATTGAAGTTTTTCAGTCAGGTAACAAGGAGAGTCCATATGCCCATGGGAGAAAATAGGAATTTAGAGTAAAACTCCTCATGGGTATTTCTAGGTCAAAGAATCAAAAAATGAAGTGGCAGGGATGAAAGTCACAATGTGAGCAGAGTTTTATTTAGAAACACTAACAGTAAGACAGAACTGTAATGGTGCATTTCCTGAGTATTGGCTGTATAATCATTGAAATTGCTTTTTTTTTTTTTTCAGTAGTGTAAACGGAAATTTTATAAAATCTATTGCTTATGAATAAGGCACATGAGATTTCTCAGATTATGTATATGGGGCCTCAGTATGCAGAGGAATTCCAGTTCAAGACAGTATTTAAATATATGTGCTTTCTTTAAACATGCTCTTCTTAAGTAAAGACTGCAATCGGAAGGGACTTACACATGTGCTTTTCAAGTCTTTTCTTGAATCAAGTAGTTTCTTGAAATTAGAAAACATAATGTCAGTTCTGGTGCCATCGTAACCTAGATCTAAGCTAAAATCTCAATCAGTTCTCATTTATTCCCTACAGAAGAAGGAGTTCTGTTTTATTTCATCTCTCTAATTAAGATGTGCCATGAGGTGTGATTCTGATATCTGAGCCACTTTTCTGTAACAGTGAAAACTTGAAATGAATGAAATGTTTTATTTCTGTCCAAGTAGAGCATCTTTGAATTACATTCTACAAAATCTCACCCACAGGTGATAGGGTATATAAAGTGTACTTTGATTTGCTCATTTTAAATAGTTCATTAATTACAAATGTCAGCATTCTCTTAATTGTGGTTCTTTTCTGGATTACCAGCAAAGCATTTACTGGTGATCTTTAGGGAAGATATAGCTCATTACTCTGTAGCTCTCCTTCTTTTTTTTCCACTTGCTTTACCACACTACTGACAGTTAAAAATACATGAATAATTGACAGACTCTTTTCCTACATACTCTGCTGTCATATTTGCCTCAAGAGCCTGTATTTAACTTCCTGTGGGAGAGAAGTGATCTGTGGAATCTTGAACAGAAGATATGTAAGGGCTCTGAGACCTTTTTTTGTAAAGATGAAGTTTGGACAATGAAGACACTGAGAAATTAGACAGGAGTAATTAGGCTTCTTAGAATATGCCACAGTTATAACAGTTTTGGTGAAACTTAAGAAGATACAGGGTGCTAGCAAATAAAACATGAATACACACAACCACAAACAAAAGCAGACCTCAGATACGTCAATATTATGGCATAATAGAAATTTTACTATAACTTTCTCCAATACAAACTTTGATGTCTCTCTCCAAGTTTCCATCCCTGACTTTGACAAAGAGGAGCTGGGATAAATATGGATGATGCTTCTAATGATGTCAGTCCTTTTCTGCCCAGGCTGGCAGCAAAGCTCTTATTTAATACTGGTTTTCACTTGTGCTCTGGGAACTGGAGTGCAAACCTCCACTGAAAGCACAGAAAGTTGCATCAGATGTTGCATGGCATAACCTGCAGCTACTCTTGACCAAGAGGAAACTGAAACCAATGGAGTATAGAGAAATTTCCCTGGGCTGTGCTGACAAGTTTCTTAGTTTTGTCAAAGCACTTACATTTTTGTTTCTCTGAGAGGGTTTGTTTCTCAAAGAAGGACAAAAAGCTATTAGTAGCAGTGAAAGCAGTCAAACAGCTAATTCTTAATTTTCTCTTTTTTTTTTTTCCTTTTTTTTAACTTACAAATGAATATGCTCTGAGAGTTGGATCAGGAATGCATATTATCCTGGCACCAGACATGGACAGAAAGTAAATGGTAACAGATCCTTGACTTTAGCAAATAAACAAAGCTGTTTGACAAGTGTTTCATATACTAAGCCAAATTCTCAGTCACTGTAGTACAACTCTATTGACTTGAGTTATGGGCATCAGTGTAGCAGAGGAGAATGTGAATTACATGTTGTACATAAAAAAAAAAGAAAGCAGGAGCTCTTGGGATGAGAATTTCAAACGAAAAATAGACAAAGAGACAGTGAACCACTTAGTCCATCCTTAATCATCAGCTACAGGTAGACCCCAATATTGTGTTTTATGGCATCTGCAAATGATTTAGACCCAAAGTCAGTGTTCATTTATACAAGACAAATTATAGAGCAGTAGATCTGCACTGGGATAAGACTCTCTTTTCCTGAATACTCTCCTACCATCTCAGGCATTGCATTTAATTTGCTGAACAAATCTTCTGACTCAGATTTTGTCAGTACTTGAACATTGCTTGAAGTCATGCAGGACTTGACACAGTTGCCTACACAGAGGCATCTAATGCCAATTTGGCTGCTTTTGTGGCAACAAGAGAACCCTCCCTCCAAATTTCCTGTTTGTTTTTTTCTCAAAAGAGGATCATACTTCTAACAACATAATGGCAATTACACTAATATTTAATTTCTAGCACCTCCTTCACAATAAGTATGTCTCTTCGGCTTTTGCTATGGAAAGGGATTGCTCTGCTCATTCTGCCAAAGTGACCAGTTCAAATTCAGCAATCAGCAAAGACAGGGGAGGGGAGAGCTTGGGTTCCAGGTGAATTTTACCATATATAATAAGTCAGCAAATGGCTACAGATTTACAACATACACAGCCCTGAACTGCATTAATCAGGCTTTTCATTTTATTTTTTTTTTAATCATATAGCTGAACAGAAGAAAGTATTTCAGGTTAAGCTGCACTCCTAGTTTTTCAAATAAACAGGTTTTTTTTTTCCCATATGAGGAGGGTAAAAAAGGTAATTGTATTTTGTATGGTGATACAGAATTTGTGCTGGTTTCAACCAGCTGCTGAAATCAGTGATAAGAGGCACAGGCCTGCCGCACTACTGCTGGATAAAGAGCTGCTGCTGAGTCTATTTCTCAAGCTTAAGCCAAATTGCTTTGAAAGCTTGTGAAATTCAATTTGCAAGAGAATGGAGGATCCTCTCCATGTAATTTCAAAATGTGAGAAATAGTAATTGCTTTTACTTCATTCAGACTATCTGTGTATGTAAAAAGGCCGCAATCCTTTCGGTCCCAGCCTCCTCTGCCACTGGAGTCGGGAAGAGATTGAACCCACACCGAAGTGTGGGAGATGCTGGACCCCACATCTTTGTTATGTCCTTTCCCTTCAGTTGTCAGGCACATCTGCTGAATGGCTGTGCCTTTCTATCTGCTCAAGGCACTGCTTTGTATCTGGGCAAATTACAGGAAAAGGAGTTTGTTGTGATAACTGTCTCTTTAATTGAGCAGGCCTGTGTTTGTTTCTTCATCGTGGAGAATAATCTTGAATATGAATAGTCTGGCTTGATCTGATTTGTAAGGTGTTTAGATTTGTTCCCTTCAGTAGAGAGAGAACATAAGTATTAGCGGATTTTTTACAAGCCTCCTGTTAGGAGCCATCCTTGATCCTATAGCTGGCTTGCCTGCTGGTAATCTTTCTCCGTGCTTGAAGAGCTGACAAAAGCATCTGTGTCTCCCTGGCAGTAATTAGGGCAAGCTAACTGCCAGCTGTGCTAGAAAGTAGCTCTGAGTTTTGATGAAATGCAAGCGCAAACCGCAAGCTGGCTGGTTACCCATGCATTGTTTCCTGTATGCAGGTTTGTACCTTTACAGAGAGGAACTGCTGTCCATTGTGTTTAACTGAGACTGTTATCTCATGGGATGTTTTTTAACTCAGAAATTTCACTGAACTCTGGTGCTATCTTGAGAATACCAAGCTCAGAGTGAGGTGGTGTTTTTTTTCCTTTTCCTTCTCTTGCACAGCTGTAAATGTAGAATTGCCTTTACAAATTAATCAAAAGCTTCAGTTTTCAAACACTGAACTTCAAAATGCTAATGGAGGAAACTTCCTCTACCCCAAAAAAGACATAGAACAGCAGTTCTCTTGCTGTCAAGTCATTGGGTATTAAGTATTGATGGAGTTTCCTCCAAAGTAAAACAAACATGCATAACCCTCAGGTTGCAATCTAGTAATTTTGTGTCCAGTAATCCTACCTCCCCTAGAAGTCATTGAACAGGAATTGGAGAAGGGATGCTTAGGATATATTTTACTAACACTCACAGCATCCATTGTGCATTTGCGCTCACAGGATTGAACAGCTTTGTTTGCCATGGAGATGATTTGTAAGCTAAGGGTGTAAGTGGTGTGTTGTGAATGACCACATGCCCAGCAAAAAGGTGTGGGGAGCAGCAGCTAGTTATGAAAATTTATCTATTTGGATTTAGACGATTTTGTTTGTTGTGTGTTTGTGGTGTTTTTTCTGTTTGTTTGGGTGCTGTTTTTTTGTTTTGTTTTTGGGGTTTTTACTTTGTTTTGTTTTGTTTTGTTTGCTTGGGTTTTTTTCTATTGCAGAGAGTAATGGTTTAATTTGTGAGCAAGATCCTGCCCAGCTCCTCTTAACTTAGGGCAAAGTAGTCTTAGGGTCTGAAGATACCCTGAGATCCTGCTTTGTCTACAGTTATGTCTCTGTGACAGGTGCTTATTGGTCTTGACACTCCTTTCTTTGATATTCAGTACAATGCCATTACAAGGGTTCTGGTTTTCTCATAAAAGCTAAAGCAGCATCTTCTGATTTAACGGATAAGAAATATAAATCCAGCATTATAAAATATTTTGTTTTCTGTAAATCACCTGAAAGCTTTTTTTTTCCTAAATCTTTGCCTTATTTTATGACTTAATGAGTATCACATCAGCTTCTTGCATTTCTTCTCATGTTGTATCATCATCGTTTCCTTGATCTCTGCAAGAAACAGAGCATCCCCTCCCTCCTCATAAGTATTAGTGCTCCTCCATAGACTGACTGAGAACAGGTGCTATTAAGACCTGCGGTTATTTTTTCTTTTCTTTTCAGAAGTAATTATCAACAAATGCTGATTTATTTCTTTTTAAGATCATAAATGAATTTGCCATAGCACTGCACCTTTGCTGTCACTCATGCTCAGTTCCACCATGGTGTGCCCTGAATCTGTTTTGTGATACATGACACAATTATATCTCAGGGAGATTTGCTCTTCCCTTCCCTATGTAGTATGATTAATTTGTATGCAGTCAATACATGCTTGGAATGAAATAAGTTTTTCATCTTTCTTTCTGCCTTTCTTCATATTTTTGTGCTCAGTGGGGGTTTTTTTGTTTGTTTTTTCTGAGAGGAAGATTTCCACAAAGCTGTTTTGGCATTTATTTTCACTGAGAAGCTTAGTTAAGTAATTGAAACAGCCAAAAAATTGCTTAGAAAAGGGGCAAAATGTATTTTCTTGTTTTGCTTCATGAACTGCTGAGTTTGAATACCAATGCAGACACTAAAATAAATTAGATTATCTCAGTTCAGTATTCTGCACCACAGTTCCAATCCCCATCATTGTCCCAATCCCTGTATCTATGAGATGGAAAGATTAAGTAATAATGAAGACATGTCACTGCACCTGCTTTCACAGTATCAGACTACACAGAGTAAATTCATCCATGGTTTTGTTTCTCCCACTCTGGCGTTATCTGTTGTTCCCAGCTCCCAGATGAGGGCTCAATCCAGATCCCCACAGAATCTAAAAACACATTTCTAATCATTGCCTGTTCACATTTGCCTACAGATTTTGAAAACAAGCTCCTTTTAAAGGTTTCTCTACATAAAGTAAACACTGAGCATCTGAGTTGATGTGTAGTATCATTTGTTAGCACACCACTAAACTGCAACACTCGTTAAATGTTGAACATCTGGCACATAAGGCAGTTTAGTGGCTTCGATGCTGTGGCTGGCATGGGTGTTTTTTCAAAGGGTGTTTTGGAAAGGGCAAGAGCTCACCATAACAAGGTTTTCAGCTGTGTGTGTAGCCTCTGAGTCCTCCAGAGCCACCCCACAACAGCTTGTGTCCTACCCTGTCCAGGTTGTTTTGCAGCTTCTGGGCTTTCTTGGGACATCCTTTAACCATCCAGCTCAGCACAGCCCTTGCCTCTTACTTGCTCAGCTTTGACTTCCCTAACAACTTCTAAGGATACATGAGATGAACATATGATGGGATATGTGGCAACAGAGGAAATAAACTCCAAAAAAGGATGTAAGTCCAGAAAAAAGGATCAGACTCTGATCCTTTATATTACTCTGCCCTCTGAATAAAATTACAGCCACATCAAAGCTGTGTTGTGCTTTGGCACTGGTATGGCCTTTGGCTCTCAGTCTCTTTCTTTATTCCAGCTTATTTTTTATCTCTTCTATAAATTCTTCCTCCTTTATCAGTCAGCATTGCTGATGTAAGCATTATATTTTTTTTACATGCTTTTTTTCTATTTCACTGTTACACACTGTGATGATACTCCCCTTTACTGTCCTCTGGCTGTTTTGATTTTGGCTGGTTTTGTTGTTTTGGATTTTTTTATCTTTTAATATCAAATGGCTCCTTGTTGTTAAGGTCATGTGCCATCAACCTCACTAAGAGAGTCTGAGTACCGTGGCAGCCATGTAATTGACTGGATATCATTTCACTAAAAGGTCACAGTGTGCTTTTTTTAGAGGTTTTTTTTCCCCTTGTCATAGCAGCATTTTGGATAGGTTGTTTTGCTTCACGAAATTCCAGACTCTTGGTTTGAACTTGCAGTTTTTCTTACTCTGTAAAAGAAACTGTATTTCATATAAGGCATAATTTATTGTACTCAACAGCTGCTGTTATGATGCATCAGAAATGGCCTGTCATGATTGATATGTTTACACTGAACCACAGCATCTGGAATGATTTCCCCATGTATTTCTGTCCTCATCTGCTCAAGCCTTTAGCTTTGGGAAACCCAGACACGTGAGATGAGGAGATAGGGAGTGGGAGGAAAGAATCCTGCAGACCCTGTAGTTCTTCCTGATTCCTGCTGATACTTTTACTCATACAAGGAAAACTCTGCAGATGAAAAGCAGGGCAGGATGTGCCTGGAGATTAAAATTCTGTTTGAGTGCTGAAAACAACTCATGTCCCCTGTTGTTCTGCAGTGGACTAGACACAAAGTTATCCTTCAGCTTGGTGCTGATTCCTGCAGTGGCATCAGTGAGGATATTTCCTGCTGTTTCTAAAAGAAGGACCAAATATCAACCTTTCTCTATATGTCAGCAGTCCAGGCATTGCATTTGTTGCTGGTTCTTCTGCAGCAGGTCTGTGTCTCTTTAGGTGATGTAACAAAAACGTGAATAGATGTACTTCAAGATAAGTGCTATTAAAAACTAGGCAAAACCCTTGTAGTGTTGCCATAACTATAACTTCCTCATTTTGCAACCCAGAGTTCCTACTCTCAGGTTCTCTGCAGACCAGTATGCTAGAAATTCATATTTTTAAAACTTGAAGTGAAATTATGCTATATGCATTTGCAAAGTCTGGAGTGTAGAGACCAGTGACTGATACCATTAAAACCTGAAGGTTTTATAGTGAAAACTGGCCAGAAAAGAATAAACCTAGGGTTTCATAGAAATGTCACCTTAACATTTTATTAATACAGTAATTTATTAGCAATATACACTAATGTATTAATAAACTTCAGGCTGGTACTTTAATCTAGAATAGTTATTGTAATGCAAGGCTTCCCAGGTACTGTTTATTGCTCTCCTGTGGGGCTGAAGGTTTTCTGGTACAATGGAGTTTGCATATTCAAGACAATTTAAGACCTATGAGAGGTCATTTGTTAAAGACAAATGGTGAGTCTAAGCAGCTCTGCTACCCTCTGTTTTATAGCTTGTCTTTGGACATAAATGGAAGCTTCAAAAGAATAATAATGCCCAAGCTGGTAAATAATATATGTCACCCTTGCTAATCTAGAAAAATGGTGCATGTCACTTCAGTCTGTAGATATTAACTCACTTCATTGTCTGAACAGAGACCTTTGTAAATAATTTGCCTCATTTAATAGATTATGAATCAATTGCTGTGAAATGGGGAGTTTTGTGACTTCTGTTTTATTGGATGTAATCTTTCTCCTATCATGGGTATTCCAGGGAATCAGGTTGTTATGACCCACTGATGATGGCAGAGATGTTATTCCCTTGCAGGAAAACTTCTCCTGCAGACTGTAAATTGAAGTTGAGAACTAAATTTAGTCTGCCTAATTCTTCACACTGAATGGCTGAACTTCAAACCAGTCCCATAGCATCAACTTTGGTATAAATTTGACAACTATGCATTCCAAGTATTTATCTGAGTTGTAGAATTCAGTACAAAATATTGCAATTGTTTTTCTGCATGCACTATGCTTTAAATAGTTCAAGTATTTTATTAACTATCAAGTAGTTTGTATTCCCATTGGTGTTTTGAGGTTTGCCCAACATTGTTGTATTGTACTCAGTTTGAGTGTTTGTACATTGTTGGTGTTCAATTTTTTTTCATAACATTAATGATATTTTATATTATTTAATTTTTCTGGGCTATGGTTTTCAGACAACACCAAGAGGTGCCTTGTTTTATCAAAAAAGAGTGAAATTTAAATAATAATAAGATTAAGAAATGAGAAAAACCTGAATTTAGCAACCCCAGGCATTTAAATACCTTCACTTTTAAATAATGCTTACAATTTTTGCAGATGGTAGAGAAGTCCAGTGAGTTTAAATATCAAGAAAACCACAGTAATTTTTTTATTACTATCATTTTTTTAAATTTGGGGTTGTCATTTACTTTTTCCAGATGAGCAGATGCCTTTATATTTACAGCACAAAATGCAGATAGAAAATCAGTATCTTTTTTTTTTTTAATGTGGCTAGCTCAGTTTGATTTATGTTAATGTATATTGATATTAATTGTTGTGGACACTGAAAGTGCTTTCATATGAGAAGTTGCAAAGAGCCATTGTGACTCAAACCTGATTTCCAGTACTTCTAATGCCTGTTTCCTGGAAAGCAGACACTCTTAGGATCACGTGGGACCAGATTCTGTCTCTGTTGAATCACAATGCTGTAAATTTGTGTAGCTAGGTGTGTAGGCATCCAGAATAAAACTGCATGGGAAAATGCAAAAGAAACCTTGGTCAGTTCCCTTAGTTATGTGGAGAGATAAACTAGCCATTGAAAGTCCTTTTAGCCTCTTCACAAGATAGTTGTGAAGGCTTCTTTTTAAACTTCCCTTGTTTGACTTCTGCTATGTATTTCTCCTTTCAGGATCAAGTCTTTTTTCTGTCTCTGGCCTCTCTTTGATAAGTCTGTTCTTCTAACCAGCTGTGTCAGGCTTCAGAGATGCTCTTAGAAACATCTGTCCTGTGGTATAGAAGCTTGACAGGCATTCAATTTATATCTTTTGCGAGTAACTCGGGCATTCAAGTGTAGGGTCAAATCCAACACATTTCTTCATTTTTTTTCTAGCATTGCTGCCAATCAATGTTATAATAGAAACATTCTTCAAGAGGATCAAAATTAGTGCCCAGAGAGGTGTGTTAATTGTGCAGAAAGTTGAAATGTGAACCTTTCAACTTGTCTTGCCATCCTTCTCCTGTGTCCAGCTACTAAACCTTTCAATTTCTGGGCATATTTTGCTCTTCACATTTTCTTCCCACTGGACTCATAACAGTGCAGTGTATTTGTCCCAGTAGCTCCTACCCCAAGGCACAAACCTAGCTAATGAATGATATTGTTTGTCTCTGTCCTTTGCTCTGTCTCTCAAATTGTCTCTTTTTATTCCACATGGATGAGAAGAGTTGCCTTCACAAAGGACTTATTTTTATTTTTTGGTTCACAACCAGTAATAAGATTTTGAGTTCTGGAGATAGTAAAGATGTGGCCCTTGGGGGCAAAGCCATCAATGTGCTGATGCCATGCCTGGGTCAGCAGGTGATCAGAGCTGCCCTGTAGTCCATCCACATAAACCACTAGCCACAAGATCTGTAGTCCCTCAAATGTGCAGGAGGGCAGATGTTCTCTATTGCCAATTATCCACAAAGCATAGACCTCATTTTAGAGTGTCCTGTCCCTCAGCTGTGAAAATAGATGTAATTTTTATGCCTGTGTTAGTGATGCTTAAAAGGTTTTGTGAACATGTAAAATAATTCCATTTGGGATTTTGAGGTCTGATTGGTGTTTTTTTTCTTTTCAAATATCCTGGGGCTACTATTCCCTTTGATGCCTTAAATTGTAACCAGTTTTAGCCTCCACATGAAGCAAATAGGATAGAAGTAGGATTAGTTGAGCAGGAAGTCTTTTTAAGTAAGCTTAAAGAAAACACTGCTTCCCATTTTTTTGTCTGAGAAGAAAGGTTGGTAGAAGTTTTGGAAAATTGTCCTGAAATGCTTCACTCATTTTCTCTATCTGGATGAGAAGCAGCACTATATCATATATCATCAAGATGTCTTGTGATTGTCTTCCCATTATAAAATAATATAATAAGATAACACCGAAAATGAAACAGAAAATGAAAAATTTGAGACTGTACAGGAAGAAGGGCTCTTAATGTTTAATAGCTACCACTAAAGACCCTAATTCAGGCTACCAGTTCTGATGCTTTTGTAAGTTACATGAAGAGCTGTAAAACACTGTTTAAAACATATGTGCTGTGAGGCTGGGTCCTTTGTGTTTCATGACTGATAAGATGTTGTCCCTAAATAAATCCTGCAATTCTAGCTGCAGTGACACAAATAATAGAACATGAAGCTATGAAACAAAATGGCCAAATTGAGTGATAGGAAAAGAAGCTATGCTTCATTTTGTCTTCGAAAATAAGGCACAGTGAAGGTATGATTGCCTTTCTTGAAAGGTTGTACAGTGTTTCTACCATATAAACCTCTCCCTGCTTACGTTTTTTGAATGACTCAATGATTTGTGCACACTGTGCAGTGTATTTTTCGTTTTTGAGAGGTATGTTAAGTAATGGTTCTATAACATTTTTAAATGGTCATCAGATTCAAATTTGTTTTCAAATTATGTATTGATATGTAAGGGAGGCAAAACCAGGCAGAACAGTAATCTTGAGAAGGACAGCAGCTCACAGAAGTAGTTGTCATTTTTTTTTTCTAATGGTCCATTTTTAATAGGCAAGCATCCACCACCAGGCACTTAGAAGAAATTTATTCTTCTCTGTTTGAAAAATATGAGCCTAAGTTACACTTACTGGACCTCTCCTATCCTTTATCATGCTTTAGCTGTGTGATGCTATTTATGCTTCAAAATTATTTTCAACCTTTAGCCTAACGAAAGAAAAATTATGCTTGTTTCTTTGTAGCAAATATGTAAGTAGCAAACTGATTAAAAACACATTTACAGAGAAAATGTATCTTGACTACACAAGAAAGTCCAATTGACAAATGCCATTGGCTTCTTGTGTTCGTTTCAAGTGGGGTTTAGCTAATGCCTGTGTGGTTGTAATGTCTATGAGGTTACTTTATTAATCAGAACACATGTTTTGAAGTGGCATTCAAAAAGATGAGGGCTTGGGGTTAAAAGACTTTGAGGCATAATAATTCTTAATCAAAATCTCATTTGGAAAAAAATTGCACCTGGATTAAATACAGCACAGTGAGTCTTCCATGGACTATACAGCAGCCTGTCTTGACAGTGATTTATGCTCTTTTCTGCTTGCCATGCCCAAGTATATTATCTAGGTTGACATGCATATGTACACATATCAAGCAAGGTCTCAGCACCTGCTACAATGCCCGCACTGGACTTATCCTTGTGGATACCTCAGAATATTGGTTGAGAACAAAGGACGCGGTCCCTTGACACATATCAGTGAGATGTGGCATGGCACGATTTCAGCACAAGCTGGGCATATATTTAGACTCAGCAGCAGAAGTAATTAAGAGTGGAGTTTGATTGTCCTCTGGCCTTGCAGTTGTTCTTGTCATGTGAGTCTGGCAACCTGTAACCTCACAAGTCAACCAGAAACCAACCAGCTCCCTTATTCTTTGACATTGCAGGGACTATTTCTGTGTAGACACAAAACAAGCACTCTGTGGGAAAAATATTACAATAATAGATGTGACTCCTGAAATCTTGACAAGTGCAGAATATTTTTGATTGTTCAGAGAATCTTGTGCATACATTTCCCTAAATTATAAGGGTGCTCCTCTATTTGAAAAATACGTAGCCACAGTATTGCTTCCTTAAGCACTATGAAAAGGTCACTACATAATTTACTTTAAAATTATAACCTTCCAATAGGTTTTGAATTATCCTGTAAATTTAACTAGAAATACAGCATTCTAGCTTGGTGTTTTCTGAGGGCACCACTGAAACAAAACAAAAAAATTTACAAATGAAATTTGATAGAATAATCTTCATATAATTGTCAGGTATCACTGCAACTATATGAGATGGGATTTAGTCATAGAAATTATTTATGCACTAGTTTATCTTGTCTTGATCTCCTCTCTCCTGTCTACTCTCAGTGCAGAGGCCATTTTTTTCCACTTTGTCCTTTCACTCCGTGCCCTTGTAAAAAGTCCCTCTCCACCTTTTTTGTAGGCCCCATTTAGGTACTGAAAAGACATGATAAGATGTCCCTGGAGCTTTCTCTTCCCCAAGCTGAATAACCCCAATTTTTTCTGCCTTTTCTCATAGGAGAGGGCTCCAGCCCTCTGGTCATCTTTGGGGCCCTCCCATGGATGTCCAACAGGCTGATGTTCTTTTAATATTGCAGGCCCCAGTGCTGGCCACAGTAGAGGTTTCACCAGACAGAACCACCAGAAAAGCAGCGGAATCCCCTCCCTCACCCTGCTGGCCGTGCTGCTTTGGATGCAGTCCTGGATCTGCTTGGCTTTCTGGGCTGCAAGTGCACTTTGTTAGGTCACACCAAGCTTCTCATCAACCAACGTCCCAAGTTCTCCTCAGGGCTGCTCTCAGTCCATTCTCCACCCAGCCTGTGTTTCTGCTTAGGATTGCCTAATCCATGGGCAGACCTTGCATTTGGCCTTGCTGAACTTCATGAGGTTTTCCTGCCCCCAACTTTCAAGTCTATCCAGGCCCCTCTGGATGGCATCCTTCCCCTTCAGCCTGTTGACTTTAACACACAGCTTGGTGTCATCAGCAAACTTGCTGAGGGTGTGCTTAATTCCACTGTCCATGTCACTGACAAAGATGATAAACAAACTGTGGGCAATAATTTTTTCTTTTTAAAAAAGTAACCCAAAGCTCCTCTACTTGACAAAAGCTTTTGTGCACCTAAATTAATTTTTCTTTGAAATCTCGGTGGCAGAGTTCTCGAGCTTGCAGTTTTCCCTGTCAAACCAGATACAAAGTTAAGCTGCATCTGAGTAATTTCAACAGTTCTCCACAAAGGAGGCTGTTTTTTCTGGATTGCATCTGAACCTCCTGTCACTGAAGAGTTTATTCAGAATTTCCTTCTGATGGTATAATGTAGCTTCGCAACTTTATTCAGTTTTCTGAGTTTATATGTGAGTACTCAGGTTCCAATCCTGCAATGGTGCACCAGAAAGAGGAGATTTTACACAGGTCCTATTCTCTGCCTTGTTCAGGGGAATCATCAAGTTATTCTCATCTAATTATTGCATGGAACATTTAATGGAATATGTGATATAATTTTGAGTTTGATCAGGACACATTAATGATATCCTTAGTATTTTCTCAAGTGAGTGGATCATACTTCAGAAGCAGAAGAATTTGTAGAAGTGAAGAGTCCAGCCTTAATTTATGAAATGCACAAGACATTACAAAGCAAATTTGGAGGGTGGTATCCTAAAGTGACAAAGACATCTGGGAGAGGTTCAGCAGTGAAAGAAACAGTGGCTAAAAATCACAAATGGGCTTATCTTTGGTTAAAGATGTGTATAAATAAGAAGGCTATGAAATTTGCATCTGATTCTAGTTCAGATTTAAGTATCTCTGTGGCAAACTCCCAAATCATAGGCACACTTCTGTGGTCGTGTTTTGCACTATACTCTCCCATATAGTGAATACCCCCACAATAGGTTTTTTGTGGGGGAAAAGCAGAGGTGTGAATACATTTGTGGTTACAGTGTTCAATGTCCAGATTATTTTAACACAGTGAAGAGGCCTGACTCCATTAGAACATCCTTTGGACCTTAGAAAGAAGTAAACTGCAACACTTTATAAGTGAAATGGTTTTTTTATCACTATAACTGTATTATTTGGCAAAACATAGATTTTGTGAAAATATATACACAAGTAAATAAGCCAATTTACTCAGGATTTTAGTGAAACTTTTATGCCAAAACAATCTGAAGCTTCTCTTCTTCAAAAATAACTGTAGTTTAGGGGCTATAGAGACGACAGTACTTTCAGAGAAGACATTTATATTTTTGCATTGTCCACTGATTAAACAATATAAATTTGTCCCTTTTCCTCTGATTACTTAAAATCCCTCATAGGAACATGGAGTGTGTATGTGTGTGTGTGTCTCTGGATCTGACTGTGAAACAGATATTTCTCAATGTTTCATCTCTCTCACCTTCTGCTATGAAGAGGTGGGTGAACAGAACACATTGAAAATGCATTTAGCAAATGTAAACAAATGCACTTGAAGACACAGTCAGCTGTGCATGACATTGTCTCTCTGATAGTGCTCTGGCTAAAGAAGAAGGTTGTTGTCAGCAGTGGAAAGACTGATGAGAAATATGAGTTTGCACACTAGGGAAAAATGAAAACCCAAACCAAACAGATGAGGTAATGTTTTGCAAGAATTTGAAAAGCAAAGGGACATGAAAAAATAAAAAGCTTTAGTAGCATAATATATCTGACATTGTTGTCTTTCTCTGCGTTCACTCTCACCACACAACAGACCATTTCTTAATTTTTCCGTATGTGTTTCCTTTGTATTCTTCATTAATTGTCCTATTTTTCATTATCAGTCGGATACTTCTGGATATTTTCCTGTCCTGAAAAATTTTGCTTGATTACTATCTGTATCCTTTCTCCCTTTTGCTTAGCTTATTTAATCATTACTATTTTTGCCCCTCCAAACCTATTCCACCTTTTTTTTTTTCCTGAAGCAACACATTTCTCAAGCTGCCATTTCTCTTTGAACTTTACCAGCATCCTTGCAACTGCTATATCCCCATGGGCCTGTTGTTCTCTTGCAGTAATAAAAGCCTTCTCCCCCCACTCCCCCTACTTCCTGGGAAGACTGAGATGACTGATTTCAGCAGTGAAACATTTCAAAACAAATTTCTCAGTCAGCATATATAGAAGTGGGATACTCCTGCCAATGCTACAAGTAGCTGTCCTTTTGAATGGACTTTTTTTTTTATATGGTGCATGCAAGCATGGGTGCAGGAGGAGGCTTTATTGCTCTAGGCAGCTCATGTGTGTCACGAGCTAGTGCATACCAGCAATGTAACAGTGCCAGTGGAAGTCTCTGTTTACCTGGTGCTGAACCACTCATTCATCTAGGCCAAAACTCCAGCCTCGTTGGGCTGTTGATTTAGTAAGCCCTTCTGTGATTGCCAAGGAAAGGGAGGAGGGATCTCGGAGAGATCTGTTGTGTGGTTTTCTGGTGAAAGTAAATTCATATGGAACCTCTCTTAATTTTTACTTGTATATATTATCCATATATTTCTGCTTTAAGACGGTTTTCAATCTGCAGTGCCATTCTTTGCAAAAACTGTATAATCTCTTTCTTTCCTTCTGTCCTTTGTTTGCTTTTATTTCTTTTACCCTGTTTAAAAAAAATAGAGGAAGATGAGAAAAGGGTCGAGAACAGAGGAGTCTAAAAACTTTCAAGTAAAAAAAATATAAAATATTCACTTAAAAGAATCACAAAGATCATCCTTTGTCTCACTGTCAAGTCAGGGCTTTATATGAGTTTTCTTGTGATTTAGTCACTTGTCATAGAAAAACCAGATTTGCTTAGAGCTTTTGTTTGGGGGAAATTATTTTCTTTTAGTATTAAAAAAAGACAATCCTCAAGGCTTCTAATTATGGCAAGAATTAAAGGCACTGGGTACCATTTGTTGTTGATGTCATAGGTGGAATGACATGTCTTAGACCTGGGATAGGTCAGTTAATTTTAGACTATTGAGTCACCATTCAATCACTTGGTCACGGCACTGGTCTACCCTGAAATAAAAACATGGTGTGGTCTTTGCAAAGCAAGATGTAGCGATCATCTCTGAGAAAGGTGTTTTCTTCTTTGTAGCAAAGAATGTGTTACACCTGTCAAATTTCAGTGCAGGGACTCTAATTGGGTGAGGTATTTCTTGGGTTTCAGCTGTGAAAATGTTCATGAGAAGTCAGTGCTTGTAATAGGATAAGATACATAACCCCACATGCCACTATAAAATTATCATCTTTTTGCTTCTTAGACTGAAATAAGCCTATTTTGTATGCTTTTGTGATAGGAATTTCTTTAGAGATCAGGATGTTTAACCACACACACAATTACTAGCTGCATACCTTTGCAAACAGCTCACCTTATTCCTCAAGAAGTTACTGGTTTACAGGGCCTCTTGTGCAACTCTCCTCCTATGGTCCAGCTAAGAGGCAGTCTGGATACTTCACTTGTAAAATGTTTCATTTCTGAATGTTGTATTCAGTGCTTCTAAAACAGCATTATTTTTGTCACAGAACTTACAGGTTTTCATGTAATATACCAACAATGACAGTACTGAGGATTTGTGTAGCCCTTTCCTGAAAGAAGACTTCTGATGTCAAAAAGGGCATGATCATTTTATCATATGCTGGGTTTTATCTTCATAGCCTGTCGTTGTCAGAGGATAAATGATCTTGGAATTATTATCTTGTGCTTGAAAGGTCACAACTCCCAGAAATTTATGATGTCATGATCTTTAGTGTTGTCTCATTCATCAATCTCAATGAAATTATGGGAAGAAGTTTTCTGGCCAAAATGGGTTGCACCATTGCCTCATCTTACTGCATGTCTTGACTGGAATCAAATTGTTGAATATCTCCAGAGCTTCTGGACCAAACTGCATGGCCCCTTTGGAACTCGATGTTTCTAGGATCAGTGTGTTAACTGCTGGAATTAACTCTTCTAAAAATACCTGGGCAGGGATGGTCCTTAATAAGCAGGAATTGTTCCCCTGAAGGCAAGGAGAGAGAGGAAGTTTATCTGCCAATGCTTACACTTCCAAAAGCAAAAGCCCTTAGTCAGAAGTTGCTTTTTTGGCTCTTTGTGTGAGCACATGTTTAGGGCATCTGTGTGGAGTGGTTTGCCAGTAGGCTTTTAGCCACAGTACATTCTCTCAGAAGGGCTCTGGGAGGTACAAAATTTTGGTATTTTCAAAACAATTAATCAGAATAGGAAGAGGCTTTTATTAGTTCTGTGATGCATTTATTGAGATTGGAGAGCTGGCAAACGCTAGGCAGACATCTCTAAGAAATGATATGTTTTTTTGCAATCAATACAAGATGTTTTAAAAATTTCATCCTTCAGTTCTCTCCTTGTTTCCAGCTACTAAATCCAATGAAAAAGACATATCTACTCCACCAGCTCAGATGTTCAGAGCCCTTGATAAATTAACAGACTGGTTATTGAGAAAAATAAAATTACATTTCTGAATTGGATTTATTATTCTTATGCAAATGTAACTGCCATACTCTGTGCAGAAAATACATTTACACATTTAAAAGCCTGAAAATAGCAATAATCCTGTTCAGGAGCCACTTTCCTATATAGATTTGAGTATTCATTAATAATTTCTGGATTGTTATTAGAATTGTTTTATTACAACATTTAATTTGCTTGAACTGACTGCGAGTTTCTCAAAATGGTTTTAATTACAGAAATAAATGACAAAGCTTAGTGGAGATGCTTATATGACTGTGCAGTCATTTTCTGTGTGCCAACTGGAAACTCATTTTTAACAGATGGAACTTACCAGTCTGCAAAGAAGGGACACAAGGCCTTAAAACTTTACTTTATTTGTCTGAAAATACATTAATATGGCATCATACACGCTATTTCTTCTTGGCTTGTGCACTATTAATCAATTATCTGTTACAGATGCAGAAAAAACCCAAAGAGTTGTTCATTTTACTGAGGATGCATTTTGATATTAGGATCAATTTTATATGTCAACAAGATGTACCATTGTGGGTTAGAATAACAGCAGGACTCTAAATATTTCCTTTTATCTGTGGGGACTGAGACATTTATCATTCTTCCCTCTAGTGGTATGGACAGTGTTGATGCAGATTATTTTGGCATCTTCTTCTGGCTTTTTTGCTAGCATTCTGCCTGACTCTTCTTGTAGTTCTTGCTTTCTTTAAAAATCAGTAGATATAACCTTCTCCCAGATTCTGATTTGGGATAAAGGCCATAGGTACCTACAAGATGAAGCCAGGACCCACCAGGAAGAGAAAACCAGCATTTTGCTTCTAGTTGATGAGCTGGTTGATTGCAAGTCTTGTCTCTTCTTTTGAGACTCTCTAATGAACAGCAGTAAAAATTTAGCCCAGGAGTAGCACAGAAAGCCCTGATTAGGTATGACAGAAAGAAAGCAAGCATCTCTAGTATGGAGAAAATGAGTGTGGAGCTGGATGACCCTGTGGACTGGGGTAGGAATAGAGAGACAAATTCATCAGGATCCCATGCAAAATCCCATCCTTCAGAATAACAAAGTATCGAGCAACAAATTAATTGCTCATCAGTTAGAAATGAAAGAGGAGTGAAAGCACAGGGAGTTCTAAATAACAACAGGATGACTAGCTGTGGTGGTGTGGCTGTGGAAAAGGCAATTGTACTCTTGGCACCTTTTAAGGGAGTGAAAACTGCCAAAGATCCTGTCCTACAAGATTTAAAAAAGTCTATTTCTGCACCAGCCAGCCACCCCAGCTTTATGTGGCACTCGCAGGCACATCAGTACTCTGCATCCACTGGAAATGTGTGTCCCACTGTATTTCAAAAACACACAATATTAAGATAGTTACTGTAGAGTGTTAGAATTGCTGAGAGTTTACATCCTGCTTGTCTGATATAATTTTATTCATATTTCCATCCTGTACAAGAACACAGCTTGTTTTATCACAGCAAAACCTGGAGTACTGCATCCACCTCTGGGGTCCCCAGCACAGAAAAGACATGGACCAGTTGGAGTGAGTCCAGAGGAGGGATACTAAACTGATTAGAGGGATGAAGCAACTCTCCTACAAGGAAAGGTTGAGAGCTGTGACAGTTTGGCCTGGAAAGGAGAAGGATTCAGGGTGACCTAACTGCTGCTTTCCAATTCCTGAAGGGAGACTCCAAGAAAGATGAAGAGGGCAATTCACAAGGGCATGTAGTGACAGGACAAGAGGGGATAACTTAAGACTGAAAGAGTGTAGGTTTAGATTAGACATCAAGAAAAAATTCTACACTGTGAGGGTCGTGAGACACTGGCACAGGTTTCCCAGACAAGCTGTGGATGCTCCATTCCTGGAAGCGTTCAAGGTCAGGATGGATGGGGCTCTGAGCAACCTGGTGTAGTGAAAGGTGTTCCTGCCTACAGCTGAGGGTTTCAACAAGATGATCTTTAAGGTCCCTTCCAACCCAAACCATTCTATGATTCTATTAAAACAATGACTAGAAATAAAAATAAATTAACAAGTGAGGGGAGAGGACTATTTATCTGAAAGTATTGAAGTGCCCTGAGAGAAAACAGGCCCACAGACAAAATTAGGTTGGGATTAATAAGGGGATACTGAGAGAGTTGTGCTGCAGTAGGAACAGCACAAAGCTTGGTGTCAAACACTGAAAAGTGAACTGGTCAGTTGGTATAAAGGTCCTGCACTGGTTGAGCTAAGGATGTAATTGAGACAAGAGGGCTTATCCAGCTCTGCCTTCCTAGGAAGAGGAGGCTAGGGCAGGGATCAGTTCCAACCACTCCTGCTCAGAGAAAATGATCCTACTGTGAGAGGCAGACCCAAACAAGAATGACCTGACATGGCATATGGCAAAAATATCTAAAGAAGATTTTACAAATAAATAAAAAAATAAATGTTAGAGAGTATGTACTCAGAGATTTTTTTGCTAGTGGAATTTTGACTTTGAAGGGCTATTGAGCCTTTCCTTTGTACTTGCTAGACCCCAGGCTCCTCAGAGCTGACATTGTGCTTATACTTTTCACTAATAAAACATTTAGAAATAACTTCATAAATTAAATTAATTGGATCAATAGTCATGGACTCCACAGTAAAATAAGTTGAATGCGAAAATTTTATCAATTAAGAATATATTGACTTTTGACTTTTTATTATATATACATAAGCATTTGCATCTGTATCCTGTTTTAGTTTTTTGCTAAGCCTATTTCCATCCTTCCTTGTCTTATTTATTTGATGATTTATGCATGTGTTACAGAGATATTTGTTAAATATTGAGAAGTTTTTGATTTAAACTTGACTGTGATTTGAGCTGTAAATATTTCTTATGGACCTAAAAACTTAAATTTAACATTAGGCTGATTTTATTTATCTTTATTGTTTTATTGTTGTAGCAAGACCATGCAAGGATAGACTTGTTCATTAACAATGAATGAGGAAGTAGCGCAGCTATGCTGTCAAGGAAATGAAAGTGCATATAAAATACGTTCAGTATTTACTTAAGGGTTTTACTCTGCATTGTCCTACTTTTTATTCTGTAGTCTTCTTTAAAGCACAGAAAACATTTTTGATCGACAAAGAATAATTATCCTTTGCTTTCAATTAAATAAGTATACACTTCTAAAATGCCAAATAAAATCCACTGATATTGTTTGGAAAAAAAATAGAGGGGGTTGTCTGAACAGGTAACTCTCTGTTTCTGTAATTTGTGAATATATGAATACTGTGACAGGATGTTTCTGGTTCTTTATTGTTAGAGCTGATGTGACAAATCTACTTCTACAGTGGCATAAAGAAGGGCACTTTTACAGCAGCTGCAGACCACCTGGCTTTGCTGCCCAAGGGGGCTGCTGGTCCAGCAGAGCTGTGCTGGGACTTCTCCACAAAGCTTCCATGGAAAAAATTTAACCTGTTGGGGAGTCCTGAGGGACTTTCCCTTCCTTTCTTTGAACAAAAAAAATCCCTTTCTGTGGCCATGGAGCTCTCCGTGGCTCAGGCAGAGGTGCCACCTTCAGCAGCCAGAGCTGACTGACCTCCAGGGCTTAGCTGGGCAAAGCAGCTGTGAATTTGCATTACGCTTGTTTTGATTCCGCTACTTAAAACTAATCTCTGGTAGCTTTTCTATTTTCTTGAAAGCTGCTTTGTACTGAGTAGCTAGCCCTTGGTATTTGTTGAATTCTTTGTTTTCACTGCATATTCCCTGGTGGCCTGCTCAGAAGCTCGTTAAATTATGAGGATTATTCAGAGCTGAACTGGATAATAAAATGGTCTATTGATTAGTAGACTTCTAATTAGTTGTCTCTTAGCATGAAAGAAAAATAAGATTCGATAGTAAACAAAGCAGAAAACAAATAGAGTGTTTCCAACATGCAGGATGTACACACTTGTGTGTGTGGCCTTGTACATGAGCATTGTAATTTCCAGTTTATCATCACAAGCTTATTTCATGGCTTACAGAACTGTGACCTGCACAAGCAAACTCTCTGACCAATAATCAGACAAAAAATACAACATAATTTTTTTTCTTCTACTATGTACTGGAAGAATGACATCATGATTAGCAATATGCTTTTGATTTTTTGTCCTTTCATAGTAAAATAAAAGTTATGGCTAATCTGTGTTTTAACTAGGTCTGTAGTGATAGAAATGAATATGAATTGTGTGTCAGAGCTGTAGCTTGAGTGGTGAACACCAGTTATTAGAGTGAAAACTTTCTAATTCATTGCATGCCTCCATACTGGTTCAATGTATAAAAATTACCTGGGGTCTTTTTTAAAAATGATGTGGATTGGTGTATTCCACCTTCAAAAGATTTTCTCTAACAGTGCATGTTTTTAAGGTGTGTGTGCAGATGTACAAGCCTTGTGTAGGAGTAGAGCAGTGCTGACATCCTCTGCCTCTTCCTTCAGTCACACTGGCAAGGTGAGACTGACACTGCTTGCAAAAGGGCTTCTCACTGAGCTTCCCAAAGAGGTAGGAAAGCAGAGGACAGACCACTGGATGTTTTGAAAAATAAGGATTGAAATCCTGGCACAATTGCAGTTAATTTCTGTAGGAACAGGGTTTTTTACTAACCCTTTAACATCTTTTCCATGATCCACAAAACCCTTGTGAATTTCTGTGGGCTCTGCATGCTTGACTTGTTTAGAAGAGTTTGTATTTTTTTTCTAATCTCTTTCTTTAAATGCAATTCACTTCAGGCAAAAAACAACACCCTCCCAACTCTGTGTAATTCTTGCCCATTCCAAAATGGCTGGCCAAAAGAGTAATTTACTGAAGTGTGAAAATCATTTAATTCTCATGAAGTGTTCAAATTCCAGTTTTGTTGAGGATGATTTTGTTTTGCTTTGTAAGACCTATTCAGGTATCAAGGGCTCAGTTTCATGTTTTTATGCCCTTTTAGAGAACATGAGTTTCTCATTTAGAAATTAAGTAGTTCCCATTGTTTTTAGTTCTGTCTGTGGGTTGAGTTGACTGTGGTGTAGTTTGCACAGTTCTTCTAGTTTTCCTCCCTGGTAAAAACCCTTCCCTTTTACACCTCGCTGCTGGGAGAGAGGCAGGTGGGCAGTCCTCTGCTCTTTAAAGGCAAGTAGTCTTGTCAGCCCATTTCCCATCACCTGGAGGTTGATGTCATAGCAAGATATTCTCTCCAAAATGTGAATTTCTTCATTAGTTTCACGGTCTTCCTCTAGGCCTGTAATTAGAGCCCTCCTGATACCCAATACATAACTGCACCCATTAATTAGCTCTTCATTTGAAGATTTCTCTCTTGCTGCACCCATCCTTGTCACCTTACAGCAGGTTCAGCTGCCTCCAAGTGTTCTCTGAATCAGTCATCCTGTCAGGCATCCTTCCCAAAAAAACCCCAGCAACAGGATCAAGGAAGCCCTGAGCACAACTGCCACCGGGGAGAACCACCCTCCTTTCACACAAGCAAGAGCAACCAACATCACAACGTGTGCTTTTGGGAGTGTCTGCACAGTGATTCCACAGCTGCTTTAATTTTCTGTGGAGCACTCAAAAGAGACACGGCCCAGGGTCTGCTGTTTACCTGATGCAACAGTCAAAACATCTTAAGAATAAAGCAGACACTCAGGCTCTGCAGGCTTCTCCATGTTAGGGGATAATGGAAGCATTTACTAACAGCCAAAGAAATTGTTTATTAGGATATGAAACCTTTAATTTAGAAGGAAGGCTTCACGTTCTCTTTTTTTCCCCCCCCTACACTCCCACTCTGCAAAATGTAGCGAGGCCAAAATTTTAATGCATTCTCACATCTATTTCTGAGCTATGTGCGTGCCTCTCAAAAGGTATGATTTTGAAGTAGAACAAACAATATATTTGTAGCAATCTTCTTTGAACCAACGAGGTTTTAGAAACCCAAAGATCCAGATCAATCAAACCCAGTATATTACATTCTCCACTCTGTTGAGTTTAGATTTAAACTCTTTTATAGAGGCTGAAATTGCAAGAAGGATTCCCCAGCTGCTAAAAATGGCTCTGATGGAGCAGGACAAAAATTACACCTGGAGAAAATACACTGGAAAATGAGACTGCCTCTTTCTTTCTGCTCCCCTAACTAAGGTACAGCAAGTTAGTCTTATAGTATGGATTTCATTATTCTGTATACATTTTGGTGTAGGGAGTTGGCCCTCTTATGCATTCAGGAGGCTGACATGAGGATAAAACCTTTCCTGACCCTGCCAAAGGTGATGAGAGAATCCAAAAATTTGTGAAATACACAATCATATTGAAACATCAAATGTTGACAGAAGTATGAAATAATATAAATAGCTTTATTGTTTACAGCATATCCTCGGCTGCAGTTGCTCCCAGTTTATTTATTTGTGCACACAGAGATGTGCTTTATGTACCCAGGAGAAAGAACACAAAGACTTTCATTTTTAATTCTTTTCCTTGCTCTTATCTGGGGGAAGAAAACGTGATCTCTGACACGCTCTCTCACAACAAAGAGCAAAAGCCAGATGTAGGTCTCTCTCTTCACATAGCACTTCCTCCCCAGCTTCTGTTTTCACTTTTACAACTTCAAGTGCTTCTCCTGCAAAGCACACGTTGGTGTGCTGCTGCAAGTACTGGAGTTCATTCTCCTCTTTTCTTTGAATCCTGTTGCTGTTTGCAGGAGGAGAAAAAACTTTTAGGTAATTTTAAAATTTTCTCTGAGCCATGCCAAGCTTGATCCTGTCCCTAATCTGAATGCTGGGGTCTCACTGACACTGCTGAGCCTCTGGAGATATTTCAGGTTCCGTAATAAACCTCCATGCCTGAACTGATACTCACTGAAATGAGAATAACACCTGTAATATCACTAAAATAACAAATCAAAGAGATTTGTTGACAAAGAGATTGTCAACAATCTCTTGTTGCTGTGTGTTTCCTTTGCCCCCCTACAAAAAAGAAGTCCCATGTGAATCACCTGTGGTGATTTAGGGTTAATTTATTTAGGACTTTAATACATGTGCAGAGGGGCACTTGCTGCAGAAATCAAGATGTATTTGCAAGTCTTTCAGGCAGTGGACATTCATGTGTAAATTAAGGCTACCTCAATACTTCCAAGACTGAAACAGAGGAGTAAAACCCCTTTTCCCAGCCAGCACAGCATAGGAAGGGTGAATACATCCTGCATGTGACACTTGGCGTCCTTTGTGTAGCTACAGGGGAAAAATGGAAACTTGTGAATAATTGGACATTGTAATTCTGGATTATTTTTAATTAGAAAATCATGGGCAGCATACCTGAAAGTTTCAGGTCTTGTCTGTGATTATTTTTTTCGCACAGAAGGCTATCATGCATTGTTTCTTTGAGTCTGCTTTTGTGGCAGTCTAGGAGAAAAAATTCTTCGTCCTTGCTCTGCAGGCATTCAGCTATAAACATGCTTCGACAAATGTTTAATTTTGCCACTGCAAGAATAGAGGTTTCCAGTTGTTCACTCTTAATCATCCTTGGAAAAGATTTTGATACAGAGAGATGACTTCTTTCCCTTTCCTGTATCTGCATCTGTATCTGTGTATCTTCCCGTGCAATTTGCCCCCTCTATCCTAGGAAAGGCAATGAGTACTTATGACTAAACCAGATAGGGATGAGAAATCAAGTAGTGCTAATATTTGCATGGGTAAGAAACATAATTTACGAAGACAATTGAGACAAAATAAAGGTGCTCTATATAATTAGGATAATAGCTGCATGTCGTCATTTTCCCTGTGTATTATTACAACACAGCTGATTCACCAGGTGAAGAAGGATTTGGAAAGGGAAGAAAAAAATGTTAGGGAATCGCAGTAGGAGATAAGAGGAAGCAGATAATGAAAATATATGTGTGTCCAGAAAAAAAGAGTACATTTTATCTGTTTCTTGACAGTATAGACTTGGGGACTAAAGTCTGATGGCAGCTGTTAGTTCCAGACAAGTAGGACTGATCTAAATTATGGTTTCTTGAGAGAGTAATTTTTTTTTCCAGTGACAGTTCTTCTGCTTCCATTTGCTTAAAGAAGGAGGAGGATCATGACCTTTTAAGCAGTGGAAGGCAGTTCTCTTGAGGATTTTCATCACTCTTGAGCTTGTTTCCCTGAGATCCATGGGAATGGAGGCATCTGCAAGCTGGCCGGATGGGTGCAGTCTGGCTGACAGCATGATGGGAGAGTTCAGAGCTCCAGGAAGGAGATTACAGACTTCCTGCCAGAAGGGGATAATTTTTTATTAGGCTTCTTTTCGTTTGTTCCTTCTTACCTATAGAATTTTTTCCCATGAGTTGCTGGGAAACATTAACTGCTGGTACTTCTAGATAGGTACTTGAGAGAACATAGGGTTGGCTGCACCCAGGTAAAAGGAGGGCAGAGGGCAGCTGCTGGCTGCCTCGCTCTGCGGTGTTTGGGAGACACACTTGCTCGGAAGCTGCTGTTGCTTGGATTAAGGAATATTCTATAACCCTGCTGCTTCTTCTTCTGTGGGATGAGCCTCTGCTCGTTAGAGAAGCCACTGACCCGGGACCTTATTACCATCTGCCTCACTAAAACAGGGCCCTATCACCATGTTCTGGTGTTCCCAGGAATCCTGAGCCTGCCTCTCCCTGTCCTGCCCCAGTCCCGCTGCTCCTTCAGCACCACTCTGGGCTTCTCTGCGCTGTAGACCCGCACCCCCTGCTCTGTCAGGACATCCAGCAGTTCCAGCTACTTTTGCAAAGTTTCTGATACATCTCATCCACCACCCCAGGATCTTTTGTTCATTCCTGCTGTTCCAGCTCAGTACTCTTCAAAGTCCTGCAGGGGCACTGGGATCGACTGCCTCAGTCAATCCATCCTTCCCATCTCGGCCAAGCAGGCTGTTAAAGCTGGCCAGGGGTTTAATCACAGTAGCACGAACGGGACAGGACTGCTGTGGAAGGCTTCTCAAGCTGGTTTATTATGTTTTCCCTCCCAAGCATCAGTCTCATTACACGGTCAGACAGTGGGAAGATGCCAGCAGCTTATGTCCTCAGCAGCAGCACTTTGAAAGTTCTTTGACCAATCACAAAAAGCAAATGCATATTGACAGTAGTTCTATCCAACCATTCTAAGTACATGTACCTTTGGTTAAAACATTGCTTGCTTATTTCAAATACAATACCTATTTTTAAGCCTTAAAATACAATGCACAGAGCTCCATTATTAAGCTTAGAACTTCCTAATATCTTGCCAGATATACTTTACTGAAATTTAGGGAGTTACTCTAGCCAAGCGTTAATACACAGACCATTGTTCTATTTGTCCTTGCTTTCTACATCTCATATAACTTTTCCACTGACATGCCTTATGCCTTCTGCTTAGCTCTAATTGCAGTTCTGCTGTCTCTGAGGCCTGCTTTCTTGCAGCTTTCCCAAAACCCTCTGATTTTAAGGATTCCCACAGGCTGTCACGGGGTCCCTGGTTCTGTTTGTTATTAATTCCATAGTTGCTGTTGTTTTGTTTGCCTTGTTACACATACCAATAAAAAAACTGGTATAGATAAAAACTCCAGTCTTTGCCTGAGAGCCCCTTAAATTCAAAATTATAATAATTGGGAGGGAGAGTGTTTACATTCTCCACTCCAAGGGAGGGTCCTGCCTTCCTTAGCAGACACCTGTCTTTCAAACCAAGACATTTTGTCACAGGTGCAAATGCACTAAATGTTACAGAGATGACACAGAGTGTTGGCACTGACACTCATTAGAGTTTGGTAGTTTAGCAGAGTAGAGTATTGCAGGAGTCTCCAGGGGCAACGCGAAGATGTCACATTGATGAAATCCCAAATACTGTCCCAGTTGTCCCATGAAAATAGTTGAGGAATCCTCCTCAATACTAGCTCTCTCTGGAAAGGAATGACTTTGTGCGCAAGTACAGTAATTTCACAATTATAAGCTGCACCTGAATATAAGCCGCACCTTTTTTTTTTTTTAAGAGAGGAACCATGTATAACAAAGTAGTAACAGAATCACTGCCAGTGATTTTTGGTGTCAAGCGCTCAAGTTGCAACAATTTTTATAGACCAGCGAAGCCTTTAAAGGCAGCCCCAGGTGCCCTCCCTGGCTGGCTCTCACTTCCGGGTTGGCATTTCACTGGGATCTGTCCATAGATAAGCCGCACCTGAATATAAGCTGCACTACTGGGGTAGGCTGGATTCTTCAATGAAAAAGGTGCAGCTTATAATCGTGAAATGACTGTAATTACAAAATTAAAACTCACTGTGACAGCAAACACACATATACCTCAAAGTTGTTGAGTATGTTTCCCAAGGACAATATCGAGGGATTTTCAGTTGACAGTGCATCAGTAAAAGCCCACCTTGGCCGTAAGAGCGATGTGATGAGATCTCAAGTTGAAGTGACAATTTAATCCCTACGGGTGCACAGACATTTATATTTAAAACTCACATAACTTTCACATTCATTAAGCACTTTTGAAGTGGTGGATAGTATATAAAATATCTCATTCTCATCTCAACCAGCTTAATTTGTGCTTGCCCTTAGGCTGAAGTGTAGAAACTGACGGCTTCCACCTGTGCCTGAAATTGCAGATGCAAATTTTTTTCATAAAATGGTATCTAAAAAAGACAATATAAAATAATTGTGGGCTTTTTTGCTCTTGAGTAGATCTTTTTCCTAGACAAATTACAATCATTTTATAAAACTGCCTGTTCAGTGCACTAGCAAGGATTTTAATGATGATATGTCTGTGCAGTTCCTGTCTAGTTAATGAAATATGTAGCATATTTAGGTCTAAATCAAATCACAAGTTTGGTTTCCCCTCTTCTCAGTTTTGTATGGTGGATTTAACATAATTTTTTTGTCTATGTTTTTCAAGCATAATGCTGTTTCTGCATTTTAGTAACTATAGAGATTTGTCTTTTTGATATTTACTGCAGTGTCCCTTGATGTGAAATATATCCTATCCAACTCATTTCCCATCCCTCATTGAATTGACAAGCAAGTTTACAAGTGACATTTTATTTATATTTGGCAAAATACATACATTCAGCAAAACTCTCATGTATAGCTTGAGAGTGTATAGCCAAGCAAATTCAGGTTCATTGCTTTATTTTGCATTTAGTTTTATTTTTTTGTATATTTGGACTTAATTCAACAAAGCACTCAGGAGTTTACTTAAATGCAAAGTTGCAAGCATTAAAGTGTAAAGTCAGATCATTTCTAACTGCTTTACCACACTAAGCCCATAAGTGCCTTCACATCCTTTGGGTACAATTTATCCTAGCCATGCTGTCTATTGTATTTCCACATCACACCATAGCCCATTACACACAATTCACGGACAGCTACATCTCCATGACAGGCAAAAAAAGCCCCTGAACTTGGTTAGATGGAGAGTTGTTCTCCAACAGAAGGAGTTCTCTTGCAAGCTGTTTTTTGCTGGACAGCCAGAATCTGTAGGATATGCCTTTCTGACCTAGCACAGCTCAGACAAGCTGTGCTCTGCAGCATTTCCCCCAGCACTTCAAGGCAAGGCTTCTCAAACAGCATTTCATCCTCACAGACATCTGCTCAGCATTTGAGAGGAGTTGGGATCTGTCATCCATCTTTATACCATTCCTTTTATTGCTGCGTGAGTTAGTCCCCTGAATAACAGCATGCAGGACATATGACAGTCCATTACTGTTAATGGTGTTGTTGTAGAATCACGCTTCTGAAAAATACTGCCTCAGGCAAAATATTATAGATATTTTACTACTGTCTTCCAAGAAGGCACATGCTGGGGTTAATGCAAGTATGACTTAGCAAATGTGAAAGGACCACATTGTTTGATCTGCTTGAAACAGTATTTATTATTCTCATTTAGATAATTTTCTTACTTAAAATACGAGTTTTTTTCTTACTTGTTTTGCCCCCCAAATGAACTCCTTTTGTTGAGGACACAGCCCAGACAGGAGCTGTTGTCAGGAAACCCAGGGAAATGGATGTTGTTGCTAGAAGGGCAGTGAGAGCATAACTGCTGACTATGGGCATTGCCCTTCCTGTCCTCTGTCCTTGGCCCTGACCACGGATGGGCAAACAAGACTTGAAGGTTTGATCATTGCCCCAAAACTGGGGCAAGGAAACACAGAATTATGGCTGGATGGTGTGCTCTGCCATCTTCCAGAAGGGGAAAGGTGCAGAGTCAAGGTTGGGGATTTCTAGGGTGCTCCTTGGAGGATCAGGAATTGCTATGAAATGAAAAAGCAGAGAGGATTTCCAACTGTGAGAGCTGTCAAAATACGATGTTCAGCTCCAGGGAACCTTTACATTTTGCTGGCCCATGCTTAGAAAACAATGTGTGGAACAAGAGAGCACAGTGCTTTCTGTTCCATCCACCAGCCTTAAAGTTTGCAAGCTTTAGGGCCAGGAGTCAGGTTCCACCATAAGGCAAGTGTAAGAGCCTCAGGGCAATGGCTTTCCTCTAATTAGCACCACGTGGCACAAACAGACATTTAACAAACAGGAATGCCACTTCCAACAAGCCATGCAGTGTTTCTTTCAGCATTAACTGTCTTGGTTGTGACTGAGCTGCAGTCAAATGAATGAATGTGGAGCAGCCCTGCTGCTGTCCATGGGCTGTTATTTTCAGTCCACTGGGAAAGGAACACGGTAGGCACCTATTGGATTTATAATTTAATAACAGAATATTAAAAATCTAGGCACTACTATGCACGTTTACTGAGCCACACAACCTCCGGTCAAACCAGGCTCTGATTAGAGCAGGGAGATATTTTTCATGCAGAGCAGACCTTATCACTCCATTTCAATTTATTTTTCATGAGGAATGATATCAAGACACTGCCCATCAGCTTTGCTTAACTGCCACTAGCTTGGCCATTAGCTGTAAACGTGCAGAGGCGTGGTTTATCAAATGGTGTTGCAAGTTCAAAAACGAGTGGGTGAGGGTATGTCAGGCTAAGTTCTGATCATTTCCAACCTCCTGTCAGGGAAAATGCAAAGTTGGCATCACCTGTTTTTTTTCGTATCTCGCTTGTCTTTTTCCTCAGTGTAGGCATTCATTATTCAAAGTAGATTTGAGAACGCTTGCTATCTTACAACTGGAATTCATGAAAATTGTTAAGGTAAAAACAAAAAACAAAAAAAACACCGTAGTGTTGCTGTAAAAGGAATCTGTTGGCTAGACGCTGTGGCTGGATTTTGGTGGGTTGGTGACTAGCTTGACAAACCTGTTCTCAGCAGTTGCTTGGTCGAGGTCGCTCCAGCACCTGTGCAGCGCTGGGCGAGTGCCCTGTGTGCGGCCAAGGAGACAGCAGATGCGCCTGGCGGGTTTCCACGCGGCATCCCGCCCGTGCCGTGCCAGGTGGGAAGCGACGCGGTGGGGCGGCTCCGGCACGAACGCGCGCGATCCCATTCCGCAGCGTTTGTGGAATTGTGCCGGCTTATGTCCGGGGTCGTTTCCTGCCTCGTGAAGCGGTAGCGCGGTGGCGGGGCCGGTGTCGCAACGCTGCCGCGGGTGTGGCAGGAGCCGCGCCGCCCCTCCCCTCGCTCGGCGCGGTTCCGCAGCGCCGGGCGGCGGCCCCGGGGTCCCCGCGGCGGCGGCGGGCGCGGCCGGGGGCGGGCGGAGCGCCGGGCACTGATAGGCCGGGCGGATGCGCAGGCAATTTATCATCCCCGGCTCCCGCGGAGGCAGGCAGCGCGCCTGTCACCAGTATTGATTTCAGAGGATGGACTAAATTTCCTAGGATTTCCATTAAGAATTAAGCGGGGAGGAGGAGGAGGGGAGGGGGGAGAGAGAGAGAGAGAGAGAGAGAAAGCAAGGGAAGGAAGGAAGGGAAAAAAAAACCTAAAAAAAACTAAAAAACCCAAACCGTAAGCACGCAGGGTAGCCAGGCAGACATGGATATGAGATGGCACTGTGAAAACTCGCAGGTAGCTTCTTCTCTCACAGCCGATGCAGCGCACAGGCGAAGCACTGCCGCATGCAGGGTTTAAGATACCTTTAGGCTGAAAGCAAGGAGGAGAAAGGAAAAAAAAAAAACAACCAAAAAAGGAAAACAACCCAAACCAAAAACTGCATTTGCACCGATTTACTGATATTTTTTTAATTTTCTTTTTTACTAAAAAAAAAAAAAAAAAAATTAGAATACATCTCCTTGGAGATTTAATGTCATAAATATTAAGATCAAATTTCTGCATGATATCTGTTTTAAATCTAGAAAAACTTCTAAATTGTATTTTTTTTCTTTTCTGCTCCAAGAAAAAAAGCTACTGGATGCTGCTGTTTTAAAATTTTTCTCATCTGCCTTTTCTTAAACAATAGAGACTTTATATTTTTTTGGCATGTTTGCTACAAATGAGTCTAAAAGGAAAGCAAAATTAAGAAGAATCAAATAAAAGCATGAATAAAACCTGCTTCAAATACTTGCCAGGCTGCTTTCTTTTTAACAATCTAGCAATTATTTTGGCTTGAATTATGCTTAAACCCTGACCATGCATGCTTTTCATCTTGTCTTAGAATATGTGTGTACGTGTGTGTGTGTACGTACGTGTGTACTTGTTTTGATTTGATTTTTTTTCAGTGAGCATTTGCACAGCGGGAATTCCTGTGAGTTATATGCATGCTTTGATAAGAAAAATTGCATCTCAATGAATGACTGTATCTGATGGACTTAAATGTGATGATATATAATGCAAAGTAGCTTCATTTTTAAATGAGTTACTTCTAATCTTTTGGGGGAGGTAAGGCTGCATGCTTATGACAATGAAAGTGTTCGTGTATTTTCTCAGAGGTTGATTGTTTATTTGCTTGTTTCTAACACGAAGAGAGAGGTGTTTCCATTTATTTATTTATTTGTTTGTTTGTTTTTCAAGTAACAAACCTGCAAGGCATCTGATTTAAACAAGCATGGGTTACAAAGCTTTCCCTGTTACCTGAAAATGAGCAGAATGGTGTGTGTTTGTGTGAGAGCGCCCAGCTCCTCTGGGGAGGTTGGTGATCTTTGCAGCTCCTTATTCTCCCCAAGAAGAGTTAAAATGCCCTGGCGGTCTGGCGCCTGCGTGCACCATGGGAATTCTGCTGGCAAAGCCAGAGCTGGCATCAGGTGGGACAGGTGTATTGTGATAATGGAAAAAGGCAAAGGTGTGGGTGAAGGTTGCCAAAAGAGGTTAAAGGGCTTTTAAAGCAAAGAACCTGCTGCTTTCATCTGTACAGAAATGTCTCGTTTTCTCTCAGTAGCTAGAAAGGCAAGGGGATAAGCTTTTTTTTGGTGCGTTTTTTTTCCTTCAAATGAGTCAGAGGATAGTAAAGCCGGGGAGATGGTTCAATTTTATTTTGGTTTGCAGGTTATAACCACTGTGTTAAGAGAGAAGTTATGGGTTTGAAGGTTTTTTTCATGATTGTGAAAAGGCTGAACTGGATCCAAGCTATCTGATTTCATTTATTGCTGCAGTTGTGGGGCTGAGCATCAAACCTTTTTACTTTGGCATACTGGGTGTATTGTGTAATGCTGTTTGCATTTACTAGCTGGGCTTCCTCAGAGTTCTGCCATTAAGCCTTTTGGGTCTTTTTATTGTATTCATTTAAGTCACTTAATGTACCATTCTGTGCAGCAGCTTACTGCTCTGGGCTAATCAATACCTGAATTTGCTCTTCCCATAGCAGCTTACCCCAGGAAAAAAAAAAAATAAAAAATTTGGGTGGTTGCAACCATGCCAAATGGCTCTGGCCTATTGATATCTTAGGCCACCCTTCAAGTTCAGGCTGAAGACTTTGTGAATTGAGTGTACCATTCCCAGCTCTCTTCTTAATAATCCTCCACATCACCTAGGCATCATATGTAATTTGACACAGCTGACAGCATCCACTTAGGAGAAGCTTAGGGCTGAGCCAGAATGGAAATTGAATTGCATCTCAACTCCCTGATATTAATGATCCTTCCAGGTCAGCAGAGGAGCAATTGCCAGGGTAGCCTGAGGAATTGTCCATTAAACCTGCCTAGGTGGTAGCTCACCTGTGGAGAGATGCATCTAGATAGTGTGTACAAAATTTATTCCATTTGCTTAATATAAGGTCTGCTGGACTTATTAATATCTCAAAAGCCAAAATGTGGTCTCAAGCTTAACATCAAGTAATTTTTCTGGTATTTTAAGATTGCTTATAACTGAGGCTTAGCCAAATACCCTTAGATATATCTGAAAAAGAAAATTCACAGAAAAATTTGGTTGGTGGTTGTAACTTGAAGGGCAAGCCTGTATTTCTGTAAAGGTGGAGTTTGAGCTAAAACCTTGTGGCATGAAGCAAGAGAAGAAAAGTTCATGTCCATGTTCTTTAGTCCTTGAGGTAGCTGTGCATTTAGAATAAACCATTAATCAGTCAAAGTTGGTATACACGAACTGATGAGGTGGGCAGCTGGACCTTTAAGTCCCAAATCAATATTCCACAGGATTTCAGATGAGACAAACAGCCTAGGGACAATGTTGAGAAACTCAACTGTGTTTTATGTCTTGGTGTAATGCTGATTTAGCAAGAAATCCCAGTCACAGTGTGAGAGGATTTATTTTTTGACCGTGTGCATTTGAGATGACACAGAAAGTTAAGAGTTGTCAGCATGGCTTTACTGTGAGGGGAAACGCAGAGGGGTTTTCAACCATCCTCTGTTGCCATTACAGAAGGTACCCATGTGGAGCAGCAGAGAACAGAGGTGCACTGAACAAACCAGAATACAGATACTTCAGATTGAAAAATCACATTCTTCTGAACTTGCTTCTGTGCAAGGTTGATGATTTAACTCAATTGCCATAGTCTGGTGACACAAATGAGGGAACAATCTAGCCTGCTGCAATCCTAGTGGGATATATCCTCTAGGAAATCTTGGACCCCTACAGTTTATCTGTCCTCTCTCATCACAGCAATTGAAAATCATGGTGAATTTTTCTTTCCACAGCCACATCAACTACAGCAGCTCCATGTACTAAAAGGATTTGTCACTCTGCTGACACCCTTCTGCCATGGGTCACACATGGCCACTGCTTAGAGGAGTTGTTTCCTCTCCTCAGAGCTCCCTGTCTTCACACTGTTAGAGATGGTGTCACAGCTTGGCTGGGTTGTGTGTACATACACATGGGAAATCCTTTCAAGATAAAGAGTTGAAGAAAACACCAAATTCAGTCTTAGCCAGGGAGGAGCTTGACAGACAGAACTTGTTCGTGAAGAGTAAATGGTTTTCATACTTCTTGGTTGACATGTTCAGTAGCTTGAAATACTTTATTTTTAGTTGTATGTATTGCTACAAAGTATAGTCATTCTATTTGTTTCATGCTACTAAATCTTATGAATTAGGTTTTTTTCAGCAACTAATTGATCAACTTTTCTGACACAAAAATTAATTTTACCCTCACTTGTTTAGCACATTCAGCCTGTAGTAACTTGAAATTTCTGTATTTATTGCTTTCTCTGTTTTTATTTAGATTTCTGATATGGTTTTTCAATCCATAGTGTTTTGCTCTGAAAGCAGATCCAGGAAAAGTCTGATAAAACCATGAGAAGTTCCTCATGTGAGATAGCTTGTGTGATTAAAGTACTTTGCTATGCTTTTCCACACTGGTTTTCTCTTTTTGTCTATATCTGAACTGTACTTTATTTTCTGCCAGTGGGATGCATAATTAGATTTAGCTGTGTAATCACATGCAGTTAATAAGGGCTAATTCCTTTTTTTCAGATCATATCTTTCAATCCCTTTTGGTTGAAACTTCAGGTAATGCTTCTTAGTACCAGATCAAGATGAGACAGAGTAGGGGCCAAGGACAAACTTAGAGTCAACAGCTACCTGAAACAATGTGGCGTACATCCAATAAAACCCTTGCAAAAAACCCTGAAAAAGTAGTTGTTGGGGCTGTTTCTATGCTTTTGACTGCATTACTAGAGAATGGTGATTCTAGGGAATGCCCTTCTCTACTGAAGGGAAAAATGTGTGCAACCTCTAAAAAAAAAGTGGAAGGATAAGGGTTAGAAAGTGTATTCTGCACATGCAGGAAACCTGAGCATTGTGCACACTCCAGGTAGTCCTGTGCAGCAGTTTGGCTGGGTTTCCAGAAAAGGTGGATTAAGGTGAAATTCTGTCATCCTTGAGGTCAATGGAAATGCTGTTAGTGACTTCACCATCACTGACATTCCACCCCCAAAGAGCACAGAGTGTAAAATCTAAGTATGTAAGGACATAAGAACTGATTTCCAAACCCAGCTGTCTTGGATGATTGTTGGTTAAAGTAAATCAGAAGTTTAATGGGAAATGAGCAAGATGGTATTTTCACCAGAATGACTCATTTTAAATTCCATCCCACGAACTAAATGCTTCCTTGCCAGCGAAGACCTGGGAAGTTTTCAGGTGGTGAGACATTTCACATGCTGAGAGTGTGTAATGTCCAGGACCTTGGAACACCTTCTGGTTTGAGCCTGGCCATATGTTTTTGGCATAAATCCAGAAATGAATATAGTAGGTTGTGGACTTTAGCACAGAGTAAATTGCATTTCTTGGCTCCAATAATTTTAGTGCCTTGTTCACTGGTTTCTCTAAATTGACTGTTGTATGGCTGCAAACCAATACTAAATTACATGAAGTAAAGACTTAAATTATTTTTCTTAAGTTTCCACAGTTTTGTATGTTTCCTTCTTGTAGTCCTTTTGATTTCTCTTATTCCTTTTTCATATTTATTTCAAAATTCCCATGCCAGATCATTCTCATTGTGAAGACTACACTACTATATATGCTGTTACTGTGTTTTTTCCATATTGGAAGCTGAGGAGAATACCTTACTTTTCTGTTGTGGTTTTAATGCTGCTCCACCTTAGTCATTCAGTAGTTTTGTTGGAATTTATTTTTTTTTTAATGGGGTTATTTGAACTGTTAAGTAAATGCATTAGGTTAGCAGAGTTGTTTAGCAAGTATCTTGAGAAAAAGGGTGATTAGAGTGTCTGGGGCTGTGTTTTAGCACTGCTACCAATTTTTACAGCTCCCTCAAAGCAGAATGTACACCTAGGACACAACTGCGCTGAAGAGATAGACAATGGCTTTTGGTTTTCACTTGTTTATCATACATGATCAAAAGAGCTTTAAGAAAGTAATTGCACAGAGACTACACATACAAATGTATGTTATTTGTGTATGATATGTTGTAAAGTAGAAGCAAAAAGTAAAGTTCATATGGCATTTGGGAGCAAAGCATGTGTTTGAGTTCCTAATTGATGTTAGAATTTTTTAATAAAAGGGACATGACAATGAATGAAAAGTCACAATTTTGCTTTACAGATAACACAGGTATATTCAGTATTGGTATTGAGTGGCAGTAATGCACCAAAGTTGTGCTAGCTGAGGTATGAGTACATGGACAAAGTACAAACCTCTTCCATGTTTTAGAGCAATGAAGTGGCAGCAAGGAAAGGGTAGGAGGTTGCCCAGCCAAAATCAGAGCAGGGCAGTAAAAATATCCCTTCCGGTGAGCTGCACTGCCAAATGCAAATCTGTTCTGTGAGGTTGATGTCAACGTCAGCCGCCGTATCCTGGGGAAGCTCACTTCCCCTGGTGCATGCCAGCTTCACGGAGGTTTGCAAAGCCAAGCTGAATAGTGCAGCTTGTGATTTCCTAGAGGATGTCCATCTGCCCTGAACAGCCTGAGCAGCCCCGGGCCCTCACTGACAACTGCATTGGCGGAACTGCCGGGTCCTGCGCGAGCAGCACTGCCCAGCTCCAGCACACGCTGCAGCAGAGCCAGGAATAGCTCTCCTCTCGTCCTAGGAATAAAGGGCACAATGCTGCAACCTTTTTTTTGTTTTGATGCGTAAGCCTGAGAAACAATTTGGATCTTTTAAACGAGTTTAAGCTCAGTCTGGACCAGCTGGAGTCCCCTTTCAGGGCATGTTGAATGATGGTTGCCTTGTTCAGTTTCGATTAGGAAGAGACTTTACAAGAGAGCATATATGTTACTCTTTCTATTTATTTTTAGCCATTTAACTTAACAGACAATAGGATGTTTCTGCTAACTCTTGCAAGGGTCAGGGTGCATGAAACAGCTAAGAGAAAGCATAATTTTTTTCTACCATTGTCTTAAGTGTTAAGTTGCCAGATGCACCATTTTTACCTGGAAGTATGAACAAAGTAAGACCCCAGTTCTTCCATAAGCTACATTGACAATTGTCAACTTTACCAGCACTGAATCTTCCCTTTGCAGCTTTTCTAACTGTTCTATTGCTACATATTTCCCCTTTCTAGTGGCGATATCTAGGGAATAAAGTAAGTAAGGTGGTAGCAGAGACACCTGAAAAGGCTGCAAAGGTGACCTTTGCAAAATACTCCTTCAGGGTTACTGGGGAGGATGTGTGACATTCAAGTCTCACTGTTTTTGTGCACTAGATGGTTACAAAGGAAATAATAGCAACTTTTAAGCTCATAAGAATGCATCTGTCACTTTGTTCAGTCTTTGCTTTCTGGCAGCCTGAAGTAGGGGACTGAGATGGTAACCTGGTACTGAAAAAGACAATTTGCTTGTGTCTAAACTGTACTATCTGTTCCCCATTGCTGTTTAGGTGACTTTTCTGAACCAGGAGTGAGTGGCAGCTTTTATGGCAGTGGGAGCATTCTTCCAGGGTGCAGCCACTGCAGGATGAAGAGCTCTGGCAGCTGATCGGTGACCCCTGCTGCTGCCTTGCATTGTGTTGAGACTGATTAGACTGCTCTGGTAGACCTTTTCTATAGCCAGTTATCTAGATGGCTTCAAGGATTTAAGTCAGCTTTTCAACTTCAAGTATTGTTGTACTTGGAAATAGAAAAACTAAAAGCAACCTGAGTAAATAATCTAAATATGTAGTTGGGAAGTGACTATTTCATTTTGGAAGCCTACTCAACTGTAATTAATTTCAGTTCCAAGAGAAGATTCTCAGTTATTTGTGATTAATTAGACAGAACCACCTTGAGATCACTAAATAATGACTCCAGAAAAAATATTTTTCCCCTTGAGTGAACTATAAGCAGCTTCAATAGTTTCTCAGACTAGCAGTGCATAGCATCTTCCTGGACTACTGCAGAGCTATAGAGAGCAAAATGGAAAGATGTTGCCTTAGTCATGTTGATAAGTAAAAGTAAGAGCAGCTGAAGCTGTGAAAAATGTTAGTTGAAAAATGTTCTCACAATGGTGTTATTCAGAGGCTGACTAGAATCTGCATCTCTCTTAGCTGAGGGCTTGGCTCTGTGAGTCCTTTCTGGTCCTACTTCCTTGCCCAACCAGTCTGCAGGTCTGGGATTATCTTTATTTCTACCTTGACTGTAGAAAATCCTCATCCTTCATGTGTTTCTGGGAACTTCATGTTTCTTATTAGTTTATGGATATGCCAGATAATTTCTTGATTTTAAATGAATTTCACGATAAAAAAAATTGGAAAAAACAGTTATTAATCTCATTATTCTGCCATTTCTGAGAAAATTTGTTTCACTGTTAAACTAACATCCATTCAATTCACAGTAAGCTTTGCAAATTCCCTTTTTATTTCATGTGGTCTTACACTAAAACATTACTGCCATTATTTTCAGCTATTAAAAGTAAATTTCCTTTCCCATGGATGTTCTCTTCTGGGCTTTTCCTCCAGTATCATCATCCCAGAACAGGACATCTACCTAATAGATGGCACTGGGAATGACAAATAAATTGTGTTTTGAGTTGAAAATATCCTGGCTGTCTGTCTAATGATTAAGTGTTAGAAAAAGCATAATAATGTTTACATTTTCCAGGTGCCATTTGAGTTACTCTCAATTCAAAGTTTTGCATGAAGTGTACGGACTGAAATTAGCCAACAAGTCATTGAGCTTTTGAGTCGGCTGGACTTCTTCCTCCAGTGACTATTTGTTAATTTTGAGGTTACATTTCTTCCTGCTGAGAATGGTTTTGCATGGATATATGCTTAATTGTATGAATGCTAATAACTGGGAGGGGGAAAAATATTCTTAGAGTAAAGGAAAGACAGGAATAACCTGTGAGCCCTGCAAAATAATTGGTAGTGGTAGTTAAGGAAACTACCGCATGTTCTATATATGCTGAGTTTTGTCTCTGCCCTCAGAGGCCCTATAACTTAGACATGGTGCCAAATGTGGTGCTGAAATGGTGAGCTCAGGAGTCAAAAGAAACTTGGAGTTTTCCCTTCTTCATAAATTCATGCTGACCTATTGAAAATGTTAATAGCTGCATAAATGGCTGGATCTGATTTCCGTGTAAGGTCTTCTGGCTCTGTTATGCTGGAAAGGATGCTCTGTTCAGCAGATACTCTTGGTTTCCAAATAACAAAGAGGAATTACACAGGCACCTTCAAGGTGGAGGAGCACCGATGTCAGCCTTGTGCTGGAGTCACGATTTCTCCATCTGAGGAAACCAGCCAGGTCTGGATTCTGAATGGAGCAAAACACTGGCTCCATTCCAAGGATCTCTAATTTTACTAGATTGTCTACATGAAGCTGGTGGCTGACTGAGTACCAGATGCATTTCAAGTCGTTATCAGTCAAGTTTTGTTTATCTTGCATCGCAGAAGTCAAATTAGGGGAAACAGTGGTGCTCTCCTTACCATCAATTTCATGCCAATTAAAATCTCAAAATATGTCTTGTAACTGTCTCTCCTGCCCTTGGTACACAGTCTCTTCTGAATTTTATTTTTTAACCTCATTTACAGTGGAAGATTGAGTGTTATACTCTCATTGCAGAACCAGCAGCCCCCCGTCCCTCCCTCCCACCCCCTGAAATTTCTGGAAGCAATACTTGCTTCTTATAAATGTTCTTTCCAGCTAAAAATTCAGCTGAGCATCATTGCATCGGTCCTTGCTCCATACCTGTTCCTCTGGCATTGCACATTGTGCCAGGAGCTCACATGCAGTAATTCTACTTAGAGCCCTATCAGTGTAAGGAGGAAGAGGTCTCAGTGCTTTAAGCATATTTTTTAAAACAAAGCAGCCAATATTCTAAAGACACCTGCCTGCCACCAGGATCCCACAAACCTGCTGGCTTTGATTCCTGTCTTTCACAATGTGCCAGTGCAGAAGGCAACCTTTCCAAAAGGCAACCTTTCCAAGGTGATTCTTTCCACTAGCTTTTGTGCTCAAAAACCTGATGAGGAGTTATCCAGAGCAACAAAGTGAAAACTCTCTGAAAGGATTAGTTCCTCAGCAGGTACTTTGAATGTTGCATGCAGCTGTGGGCTACAGCTATGGAAGCCACAGAGAGTTATAAATTAGCCTTCTGGGGAAAGCTAATTGGCAGGTTCTCCTTCAAAACAAGACCCTTTTGTGCAGTGAGTATATGTGTGCATGTTTCCATGCTCAGGTGGAGTTGTAAAAATATTTGATACCTGATCTCCCATTTTTCCTGTAGGGACGCAGATGTGGAGGATAGCTTATGCATTTGAGAGTGATCACAGATAGCTTTCATCCCTGATAAAAAGAGAAAAGATTGTATTGGAGTAAACTGATTTCAGACAGAGAGTCTTCTTTGAACAGATGTGCTGATCCCAATTTCTCAAGTGATGCCATCCTCAAGAGCAGCTGAGCATAGTAAACACTGATTAGTGGATTGGAGATGATGGAGGAGAGGTTTTATTAAATTGAAGAAAATTATTACGTTTATTGTATGAGTTAATCATTGGGAAACCAGTCTTGAAAAAGATTCTTAAAAGAAAAGCAAACACCTAAGACGGCTAGGACATCTTAACTATACAGAAAGAAGTCTCTTCAGTTTATCTTTACAGTTTATTCTTGTGGTATTCTTAGACATGAGGATAGATATCAAAATACCATTGCCAGAGAGTGAGGGTAACACATGGATGCACAGCAAGAGGATTCAGGCTGCAACAGGGAAGTTTTATTTTCTTCATGTTTTACATTTATGAAAAATTCAATTCCAGCAAGACCTGAATAGATGCAGGCAGGCATTGACTCTATGGATGATAGCACATATTCCTTGACATTTACTGTCCATCTTTGTATCACAATGGGGTTTGCCAAAATGAAGTATTAAACAGAGAAGCAGTTTGTGGCAATCTGCAAAGTCTCACAGCAGTGTGTTTATCCCCAGGAAGGGTTGTATTGATGCTGAAGAAGGCTGTTAAAATCTGTTTTGTGTTCGCCCAAAGCCATAACAAGAGAGAAACATAAGCAGGTGTGAATTAGGCTGGTCTGGGGAGAAATGAAAGCAGCCTGGAGAACTGGTAAGTAGCTGAATCTGCAGTTGGTTGATGCCAAAGTTCATCAGAGAACACAGGCGAGGCAGGGTGGGATTGTTTCAGCTGATGCTCGTGATGCATCTGGCATTTATCTGTCAGGGGTGTTGAGCTGCTGGAAGCAATCAGGTGGCAACAATGCCTCATGCGGTATTTCACAAAGTTTCCTGCCTGTGAATGAATGGACAGCAGAAGCATGCAAAAGTGTGAGGAATATCAGGCTCGAAACAAAGCGACCAAGATCCAAATTTTCCAATAGCAAGGGATCTGTTGAACCAGAGAAGTGAAAAAATGGCTTTCATTCAAAGTGGTTTCTTTTATCTGTAGATGTTTTTTCAGCCAACTTTTGGAAAGGTGCAAAGAACCCTTTCCTGTGTGTGGCTCTTGCATTGCATCAATTAAGGTATTGGGGGAGAGTTTGGGGATTTTAAAATGAAGTTAGGTTTTGGCAAAGTTTAATAAAATAGATATCCCTTCCACTTTGCTCATTCAACATAGCCATTAGGAGACAGATGTTTATACCAAGCGTGAAAATTATGTGGTAGAACCTGAAATGTGCAACTAAACTGTTGAAGAGCTAAATTTCATAAATGTGCAAAGAAATGATGCCTGGTAGACTGGGACATGTATAGCTTAGCAAGGTCTTCAAACTTTTTTGATACGGCTTTGTAGAAAGAGGAAAAAATGTGCTGAAAAGCTTATCCCTGTGAGGATTAGGTTTTCTGGATCTGAAGGAGGGCAGCAGGTTGGAATGGTTGCAAAATCTCTCTGATATTTTGTGAGTTAAGAGAACTTTTCAAAGGTTGCCTGCAAAGGAAAGGAGGAAACTGAAGGAGAATGAGTTTGGGGCCAGTTTTTCTGCAGACCTTCACCTACAAACAGATTTGTGGTTGGAACAGTGTCTGGAAACTGTATGTCTGTGAGAGTGTCTGGGGGAGGTCACATTTTGAGATCTGCATTGATAAGATGGTCAGGCACATTGTCACCAAAAAAGCAGCTGCCAGAAAGAGGAATGGTCTTTGCACATGTTTTGACATCTACCTCCATGCTAAACCAGCAGCAGGATTCATGTCTAAGTGGGAGGGAGGTGCTGGTGCAGACCAGCAAACTGTGCTTAGGAGAAAAAAACTTCATTCCGCTCCCACCTTAGGAAACTTAGAGGTGAGTGTTTGCTTGCCTAAATTAGTGGTTGCATTTTTTTATTGTCTGTTTGCTTTTGGAGAGAGAGATAGTCTTATAGGGTACAAATACTGGACATCAGACAAATTTAGCCTTGCTATTTCTAAACCAGAAAGAAATTACTTTATTGAATCTCCCATATGTCAGAAGAGTCTCCATCCATCACTGACATGGGAGAAATGTCAGTTTTTCCAGCAGAATTTCAGTTCAGTTAAGAAATATCTCTGACTGAAGGCAGGGAAGCCTAGAAGAAGTCAGGAAGACACAAATTTTAGAGAAAACTCATAGTTGTTCATTCACCCACACAGGAACTTACTCATAGTTACCTCAGAGAATGTAAGACTGAAAAAGAATTTCTGGGTCATAAAGTCCACTCTGTTCCCAAAGTTCTCCAGCATTACAGTTTTTGATGGACCTTTCCAGCAGTGAAAATGTATTAGACGTCTTCAGGCAGGAAAGAAATGCCCCGCACTGCAAATTTGGGCTTTTAAATTAGTTGTTTAGAAATGCTGAACAGTGAACACATTTTTCTGTTTTATTTTGTTGTCATTTCACTAGGCATTGTTTTAATGTAGAAAGATCCAAACAAGTTACAAATCCAAAACATAAGCATAAACATAGTTATATTACTGTAATGAGAACTTGCATTACTAGTTCCTGACTGAGCCTAAAGTAGATTATTTTTATTGGACATTCTTCAGATAGTTCTTTCCTGACACTAGCAGTTTTCAGGTCACTGATGCTTTTTCAGCGTTGGTGGTTTAAAAAAGTCATCTCCATTTTGTGGTTATTATAATAACAAGAATAAAACATTTTGGGGGATTCATGATTCATTCTGATTGTACATATCTGTGTTTCAAAATGTTTACAGAGATTGTTTGACCCTGGCAATGTCTCATGGTCTCTGGGCTGGCCTTTCACAGTCATCCTAAGGAAGACATCCATTAGCTGAAAAAGATTTCTCTTTATGAACTAAAGTAATCTGCAAACAACAGCACATTTGTATAAGAAGATGTCTCAGTAATAGTGGAACAACTGACCAAAAAATCCTGATACGAGGGCTTCTCTCGTAATGATCTGAACTTCTGCAGAATTGTCTGTTAAGGATATAGAGGTTGGTAGATACACTGGTGTTCATCCCAGGAAAATTCCTTCTGGTAGCAGTGGGGCCTGTAGGACCTAAACACTCTTAGTGGAATTGCACCGGAGGAATTCTTCCCTGCTTATGAAAACTGACATTATGAGAGAGGAGCCAGAAGTGGGAGATGAATTTAAAGAGCAATTAAGGAAAGAATTTACTTGTAAAGCAATTCTGTCTTTTGCTATTTGATTTTGGAATTATTTTAATTATCTTTCATTTAAGAAAGAGGAACCTTTAATGAAAACAAAAAATTAGATGCCTCCATTAGAGGGAAATCACTCATGACAGAGAGCAGACTTGGATGCAGCAGTTGTTGCACAATGCTGAAGCCACTTTTGTGTTTCAAGGAGTTGATTAGAGTGATTCTTGCATTTGTGAGCATCTGTGCATTTTATTCCTCCGTCTCATTTATTTCTTAAATGTCCTTTTGCTTTAATATCTCTCATGTGATGGACAGCAAAAGTGGTGCAAGTCAGATACAGGAATTCCTATTTGAAATCCATAAACTCTTCAATGCCCAGTATAGCTTAGCCTCCAGAAGGGATGTCTGTAGGTGCTGGCACTTCTAAAGCATCACTCTACTTCTGTGGGAGAGGTAGAAAAGTAAAAAAAAAAAAAACCAAAATGAAAGTTTGTTTTACCTAAGTGTCTCTATACTTTGGCTCTCTACAGTATAAATTATGGCATGAAATATTGATTTGTTGCAAGACATGGTTCTGTGGCTTATTTGCTTAACTTCTGTAGTATTCTAATGAAAATCCAATTTGATTTTGACAAGTTTGAGCTGTAGTTTTAAAGGCAAAGTGGCAGATTTCTAGATAGTGATTCTTTGAAGAGTGATTATGGAGACAGTTGCTTATATAATTACTGCATTATATGTATGTTACCAGTGTTACATGACATTAAAATCAGTCATTAATCCTTTTTTATCATCGCCTGTAGCTAAAAACTCTGAGAAAGAGAAAAGTAGAGCAACCACCATGAGAAAGAGTCCTCTAAGGAGGTTCTGATTGCTTAAGAAAATACGGTTCCATGTCTGATAAGGTTCTGTTCATGTACTTCAGAGATTCTGTCATTCCACTTTGCAGATCATATTCTTATCTAGAGCAATTAGGGCTATTTGTTGCTTGCATGGTTCTGGTTTAATGCTGAGCAACTGCTGCTGTCACTAAAGTAGTTTTTTTCTCTTGGGTAATCCCAGTACCAGCCCCAGCTCTCGGCTGTGCACTGAAGCATTGCAGCTCTTGCTTCTCCAGGCTAAAGGGACTCTCTTACCACATCAGGCAGAGCAGGGGAGGCTGAAAAAAAAGGCTCTTGGAGGTTGTGGGTGTCTGCCTGTGGAAAAATAAGTAGGGAGCTGTAACTTAGTTTTATTTTGCAAAGCATAAGGATGCATAAATGGGAGAGGAGTTGATCTAAGCTCTTGGACTTGGGACAGAAGTAATGAGTTCCCTGAATCTCTATTGCTTCTAAATGTGTATTGTTCTTTGCATGTGAAAGTGGGAAGGGTAGAACTAGATCCTTCTTGATATGGGAAAGGCAGTGCTAACTCTGAGGGTCTAGAGCTGAATACAACTATTCTTAGAACTGACATTTCAGTGTGGTTTGGAGTCATACAGCAGTGACCTATGTGAAAGCAGCTCTCTAAGCATTATGAGCTGCAGGGATTAAACAGAATCACCCCCAAACACACACATGCTCACTCTGCCCATTTTCCAGTTCACTCTGTGCAAGAGAAGAATTAAATATTTAGTAATTTCCTCGTCTGCAAGTAAGATTATGCATTCTTTTAAAGAATTCTCATTTAATTAGTGGTTTAGGTGCTGGGAAAGAAAAGGGCACCTGTGGGTTCAAAGTTTTATCTGCAAGGCTAAGCCTTTTCTGTGCAGGCAAACCTCGTCATTAGGGCAGGCTATTGTTTGAACCAAGCAAGTTTCAGCCACTGTTAATTAACCTTTTTTTTTTTTTTTCTTTTTCTTTTTTTTTAACAATAATTTCTCTGGTGCTTGCATTGTGCTTAGCTAGGTAAACATTAAATCTCAATTAAGATTGTTATACTGATCAAGCAGAAATTCTCTGTTGTATTCTGTTCCACTGCTTTTGGGAAAGCAAAGCTGTTGTTTTGAGTGAGATGGATGCATTCTATAACTACAGACAGTGGACAATGGGCTTTTATGGTCCCTTGAACATGGTGAAATGCACTGCAGCAGATGTGCTTGTAAATAAAATATTGTAGTGAATTAATTGCAGGCCTGCTCAAGTTAGGTGGGTTGTGTAATGTCAAGGCATGTCCTCAGCACAGAGAGCATGTTTTCTGGCAAGTACACCCTGAGGAAGGGTGGAGAGCCAGACCCAGGCTCCTGCAGTGTGGATGCAGTAACAGCTGGTACCTTGGTGCATTCACACAAACCCCACTGAGAGTGAAAAACCTGAGTGCTGTGAGGGGATGCATGTATCACGCTGGAATTCATTCTTTTAAAAACAAAAAAATTGTGCAGTAGTGGAAAGATGAGGTGTTTTTACAGATGAACCACTCAACATCCATAAAAACTGGGAATTGTACCGACCCTTTTCTTGCTAGCAAAGGATTGCAGTGCAGCCAGTGCCCTCTCCTCTCATCATGGTGTCAAAGTCCTGGCTCTTTTTCACCATCTGCAACTCAGACATCCAGTTGGACCAAAATGTAGGGGAATAGTGGATAATTTGTTGGTGCTTCACTTGAAACACACCCAGTGAGGGTAGTTTTGTCAGGGGCTGTCCTGATAGTGGCGGTGGGATGGGACAGTGGCTCTGTGTGTCTCTGCCTTTCTCCAGTGCTGGTGCAAAACACTGCGCTGTGTTTCCCTGGAGAATTCATGCCTCTGTGAGAAGTGCTGAGAAAATGTTTGTCACTGTTTTAATTTGCCAGGAAAGAGGGCTGCCTTGCCATTTGCATTATGGAGAAGAGCCCTGGCTTATTTATATTCAGGCAGCCAAGCCCAGGGAGTTTTCAGCATCTCGTGAATCACACTGGGGGATGCCTGGCCCTACACAACATCTCTGCATTTCCTGCTGAAGCTTGACCAGAAGTATGTGTTATGTGTCAGACAAAGAGTAATTAAATTTGTTTTCAAATAAAAGATAAATAGACAGAAAGACACAGGCTTGTTCGCTTGTGTCTCTGAATATTTTTGGAGCAGAGCTTTTGCTGTGGAACCTTGAAGAAGTAAAAAATTATATAATTTTGTCTGCTCAGTGAGTTGAATTATTCATTTGAAATGAACATATTTTATAGTCATGTTTCAGAAAATAAGTGTGATTTCTAGGCAACTATGCCTAATAAGAACCCTGTGGTATGAAATCCAGTCTATGACTGCTAAATAGTTCTCCATCTCAAAGCTGTTCTGGGCTATGTGTATTTTTAGGCATCCTACCAATAAATATTTTATAAAGTGCTGCAGACAGTCAAGGGAGGAAATGTTCTGCTGCAGAGGAATCCAATTTCAGGTTCCCCATAAAATGATGTGGTTTATAGGGTTTGATATCAGATACAAAAACAAGGATGTTATATAAAATGTATCAGATGTTATCACTGAAGAAATTCTGCAGTGTTGTGTATAATTTGTGATCCTTCAAAGAAAACTAGAGGGGCTCTAAGCAGGCATGTAGTGATAAACATCAATCTACATGTGTTCCTATATTGATGAAAAAAGCTATTCCTTACTTTTATTAACAGCCAGGTCAGGTTGGTAGTAAAAGAAGACAATCTTTATTGATACTTACACTGCATGTTTAATGGAGAATAAATATTGCGAATGCTAACTAGGACTGCATGTGCTGTGGAGAGAAGCCTGCCATCTCCAAGTGTGTATTTGAGGATTATAATCCCCTGTTGGAGGCTTTGCTCCAGCATTTCCAGAACTCCCGCTTTGCAGCATCGTGCAGTTCTGGCACTTGCTGTATGTGCATTTTCCACGTACGCAAGAACTTCCTAATGCTCAGTCTGCTCCTGTATGTTGATGCAGGGGAAAACAGCCTTCCTTAAGTACCAATTGGCACATACAGCTGAGATTCTGCTATTAGCATGGTGTTATAATGGCGCATTTAGCTATCAGAGCAGAATGAGCGTGAACACCCTGTCTGTCGGCATTTGCTGCACCCTGTTGAGCTGGGGGAGCAGCCTCTCATGGAGGAGAGATGGCAGTAGGGGTATGGACTGGTGGCGTTGTGCTTCCTGCCCACTGCTAAGTGGGAGCTGCTGCCTGGGCCCGCTGTCCTGCTGTAGGAAGCAAAATGCTCACTCTTCCCAGGTTGCCCTGTTGGAGACTGCCACCCCCCTGCTTTTTTCATGGTGGATTGGTGCCTGCCTTTTCCATGAGGTGCTTTCTGTGTAAAGCCACCTTGGTGATGCTTAATCAAAACTGAGCCATGGGTACAGAAGATTTAGGAGGAAAAAGCCATTTGCTTTTTGTCCTGCTGTTTTAACTGGGAACTGTTGCATAAAGCTACAAGTGCAGAGCTATGCACACCTAGGTGGTAATTTCTCCTGAAGGAAATCCATAACCAGGAAAGGATTTCAGACTGCAGGAAAGGCTTTAATTTCATTTGCTTTTCCAGTGCTAAACCCATATGAATTATGAAAATAGCAGCCATCTAATAGAATTTTCTGTATTGCTGTCACAGAAAATAGAGATTTCCTGGGCTCTGTGTTGGTTTAAAATGCTAGGATTGGGGGGCATTTGGAGATTTTGTGTGTTCACAAACAAATTGTAGGGTAGGAGAGGACATGGCAGCAGACTTTTACTGGTGTCTACAGATCTTCAGCTACCTGGTATTGTGACTAATAAAGAAAATGGGAGCCAGGTTTCAAGACTGCAAAAGAAGAAAAATCACTCAGTGTCAGGGTGTCCCCCGTATTGCAGGATGGGAGTTACAGATGACTTCCTGGATATGTTTTCTTCAGTCAGTAAGGCCTCTGGGACTGTAGGTGCCCATGTTTGTCACCCATCAAGAGAACTTTACTTTTAAACATTATCCTCATCTTCTCATCTCTTTGTAATGTGAAGAATGGGGTAAGGAAGCTGATGAGTGGCTCTGTACATGTCTGCTGATGGTTGAAATCTGTGGCCACTTGTTTTATTGTCTGGAGTTCTGAAAAAGAAAAAAAAAAGTGAGGTGTTAACAGGATAGCCTGTATGCTCTGAAAACATAGCATGTAATTCCAGACTGGGCATTAGCATCTGTCAAGTGTGTTTTTAAAAATGCCTTTGCCTCTGTTACCATTAAAAATACTGCAGGGAGTGACCAGCCTACTTCAAATATTGATGGATGTGGTTAAGTATGACTTTCCAGTGTTAAAAAGGGTTTGTGAATTTTATTTCCAGAAAAAAAAAAAGCAAAAAAAAAGCTAAAGATAAATGATTGTTTTGCTCAAAAAATACTGTTAGACATAGCGTTTTTTTGTATTTTTTTTCCCTAGGATTTTCATCCTTTGAAATATCTGAGTGTAATTTCTTATGTAGATATTCCAAACCTACTTGCTATGGGAGGCTCTATAAAGAACAAAGGAGGGAGGCTGCAACATTTTCAGCGTGCTGAAGCAAAATATTAAGACATACTAAAATATGTGTATGCTAAGTTGATAGGCTACAGATACTGGGAAGGAAATCTTAAGAAGCTGCCTCACTGTGTATCTGATGAGGTTTAGTGAGAGGCTGTCATTTTGGTAAGAAGAACATGGCCAGCTCCTCTGTGGCCTTGTTTTATGTAGGGCACTCAGTTTGTAGAATGATGGATCATTCATTACCAGAGACTTCACTGTGAAATTAAGCATCATGCCCTCCAAGGACCCATCCTGTTCTGGCTGCTGAAGCAGTTTTGAAATGTAAGATCAATTAATAAAGTTAATTGGGGACTAAAGTACTGCAGTTTGAAGAAAGTGTTTGTAGCTGGCTGAGTATATGACTTGTGTGTCCCAAAGAATCTGGTCTGCAGAAGTAGTTTGTCCATTGTCTGTGAGTTTTGGGTTCACAGTTTGCTGTGCAAAACTGAACTAGATTCAAACCTAAACCCTCCCATCATAGTGCAAGGTTTGGCTCTGAGGTTTTGATTTCAGGCCTGAAGCTGCCCATTGATATCACAAGTGTTGCACAATTTTTTAAAATGAATATATCCAGGAAAATTTAGTTTAGCTGAGCAGCGAAGTATTTTTTAATGGACTAAATACATGCAAGGGTGATTCAGATATTTCTGCTTTATCTGCTGCTCGGGCTTTTGAGAATATTTGAACATTGCATTTTCACACCCTTCATTTATGCTGAATCGTTATACAATTTTGCCTCAATCTAAGTTTTCCATCCTTTGCTTACAAATATTAACCTGATCTTAAATAACCACTATTCAAAGCAGACCCCATATATTATGCACTATAATTCTAGAAATGTAATTGATTGCTTTTAGAGTATATGACTTAGCCTTCACAGAAAGAGCAGTTGAAATACCTATCTAATAGAGTGCATAGATATAAACGGTTTTTCTGAGCATGAATAAGTATTGGTAACAAAACTATTCTTCCACTCTAGTTGTTGGAAGTGCATCACTGTAAGTAATTTACAAATTTTACTAGGATACCATGAGCACCAGACAGTTTATATTCTGGTTAAGAACAGCATGCGTGAGCTGAGCAGTAGGTTTGAGAGCTAAGCTGCCACTGATGCACGTTCCCACAAATAATTGCTATAGCAACATTGTCATGATGTCTAGATCTGCCTCCCTCAGGTTTGCACAAGAAGTTTTCTTTATGGTGAAACAAAATGCCTTCTCAACTTGAAAATATGCTCTAATGGTGAGTCTATTGTTGGCTTTTGCCTTTTTAATATTTTTTTCCTTCAAGTAATTAAGTTTCAAATGTTGAGAAGCATAATGGAACATTAAGGGAAATCGTTTGCTGTCACAGTGTCACAGTGTCCATTCATTATGACATCACCATTATGTGACTCCTTCCATACAATTGGTGTGATCATATGAAGGAGTTCACTGTGGGAGGTCTCACTTAACTTGTGGAGCTTTTTCTTTTCTTCATCTGATTGCTTAGATGCTACACTTTATTTTCTGTAAAAATCAATCAAAATAAGATTCCAGAGTTATTATTTCTTTTATTTCAAATTGCTGCACATTGTGATACAGGTTGTGTTTCTTCATATTAGGAAACCTTTGACTAACAGCACTGAAAACAGCATTGTATACATGCCAGTGTCCTTCAGGGACCCTAGTAATACAACTTGCATTTATGCAATGTTTTTTCACTAGATTCTGGATCCGAATTCCCACTTTGTGGTGCTGGATAAAACTAGCAAGGATTCCCCAAGTGGCAAAGGCTGCACAGCAGAGTAGCCAAGAAGTACTTGCCTGTTTGGTGTCCTAGTGAAAATTGTGCCTGAGGACTACTTTTTTGATAGCTGAATCAGGAGGAGAGGGTTGGAACTCTGCTTTGCAGGCGGCTCCTAGGCTCCTCTCCCTTCCAAGCAGCTCAAAATCAGTTCATCTGTGTTGAAGCTTATTACAGATAATAAAGTTCATGATACATGGGCGACATTAAGTGAAGAGTATCATTCCATTATCATTATGATGATCAGAGAGCAACAGATGAAATAATTTCAGCCAGGGTCTTGAACTGGTGCAGTGAAGTCTGAGCAATGACTGTGAAAGGAAGAGCCCTGGCAGCAACAGAGGACTTCGATCATCTGAGCAGGCTAATTAGAAATCCTTCAGCAGGGACACAAAGGTGAGCAGAGGTTATAAAAAATGGATTTTGCAGAGATATTAGGCAGAAGAGAGAGGTCCCATGCTTCAAAGGACAGACCTCAGGCAAATAGCAGGGGAGGAGGAGGTCCCTTGCGCAAGACTATAGAATACTAAAGGCGGGAGAAATCAATAACAGGCAATGTGTGAAGATACTTTTATGGCTTTGTTCAGGTCTAAGGAATCTGGGGAATCTAAGACATCTGGGGAGTATAGTGATTGCATGGTATTGTAAAGATGTTTAGAAAAGGGGGAAAAGAACCCACCTTTGGGTACTAAGGTGCTGTGCTTCAATACTGAAAGGAGACAGTACTGACTTTTCCTTAGACTCATAAAAGCTTAAGAGACTGGGGTGTAAACTTGAATGTGACCCTTTGACTGCTGTCCAGCAGGAGGAAGCCAGGGCATGCTGACAGTGACAAACTGCCTGGGTTCCTCATGGTGAAGCAGTGGGAGAAGGACTGCAATAGTCTGATCGAATTCAGATTTTCTCACGTGTTCGCCTGCATCGTTTTGGTCACACAGTTTGCTCTCCTGACAGCAGTACATGACTGTTAGAGGCAGGAGAGCTAAATCTGAAGAGTTGCAGTGTAGTGGAGTTTGCTCTGCAGTCAGACACAGAGAGATGTCAGTGTGAGTGTAGCAGCTTGTTCCCGTGAAGGGTCTGACACATCCCACTGCTGCCATTACACCGGGATAGATGAACCCATGCAGCCCGACCTCCTCTTATGCATGCACAGAGCAAGTCTATGGGCTGGCTGGAGGTGCCTACCCTGCTCTCCAAAGCTATGCACAAAACATTTGGTCTATTCCCAGCAAAATTTAGGCTCCTGGGAGTTATACCACTTTTAATTAACTTCATTTATATCACAGTAACATTCCCATATAGACAAGAGTGACAGACTCAGGGAGTTTAATTATAGCCTTTCCTGACATGGCATGCCTATTTAGGGAGTCAGCTCAATGTTTTAGTTGCACCAGCAAGAACTTCTAGACACCCATCAGAGTTTGAGCCTGGGTCTTATGAAATCCTTTTTACTTTTAAAGAGGAATCTTACTCTATCTTGCTGTTTGCACTCCAATCAAGTGAAATTTCCTTGCTTTTGTATTTGTATTTTCCTTGCTGTATTTCAACAGCTATAAGGTGTTATGAAAAGAAATTTTAACAGATAACTGATAGGAAATGAAAAGGCCTTGTGAAAATACAGTGTCATACTGAATAACTGGGGTGTGCATAGATGGTTAATTTCTTATTTTGCATCTTACTTTAAATTCTCTGCCATATTCCTAGCTATTGCTCATAATGTAATAATGAAGGTCAAAAATCCAGACTTTATGCGACTTAGTAATTTTAACTTATATCTTTTTGAATTACCTCACGGCAAAACTGCCTTTACAGTATGACTCAGAAGCGTGCCATGCTGCAGTAAGGACAGCGATCAGTATGTAGCCTTAGGCATACTCAAGTTTAAGATAATTCCCTATGGGTTTGGGCTCTCAGTTTTAAACAATTATCACAAGAAATTATGGGCCAGATGCACAACTGAAGTGTGAACATTTTGTTTCTCTGGAACTGTGTGGTTTTATACCAGCTGACATTCAAATATGTTGTTATTAATCTGTACCAGCATTTTATTTAAGATGGCATCAGATTGTGCAGACATAAGCCATGTGAATTAAGGCTTCATGTTAGATTTGAGTTCTGGCGATTGGGTGTTCATTCCCTTTCACACTTAAAATTTTTCCAAATCAAATGTTTTGTATCGAGGCTTTCCTAGTTCCTTTTAAAACAAACATCAGAAACCTGTTCCACTATGCACCATGGAACTGACCCCCTGAAATGGACTGCTAGAGCCTGGGGATTCACCTGGAAGCTCTCTGACTTACGCTTATGTCTTTTAAATGTTGGATCCCAATGGGCCAGATATCTGCTGGAAAATTGAAGTCTTTACTAGAGTAATTAGCAGTCTATGATTGACAATGAAAAGAAAGCTGAAATCTTGATGCTGTTTCCAATGGCTACAAATCTGTATTTTTTTCAATCAGTAATAATTCCAACATCTGGTCCAACATCCTTTTTCCTTATCCCCAACTTCCCCACGCCCACAGTTCTCCATGGCTCTCCATGTACCATTTTCCCGATTTACTGTAGCTCCTTTAACCCGCATCCTTTCTTCCCTTTGTAATGGTCTGTGTCCCTCCAGACTTACAGCAAGCACAGTGTTTCATGTCTCTTCCCAAATCCACCAACATCTTACCTCAGTTACTTTTCACACATTCCTGGCCCTTCATCTCTGTATCTCATCTTGCCATTTTTCTGAGCCTGATTTTTCTCTCCTTCCTGCTCAAGTCTACCTGTTCCTCCACACCACCCAAATGCCATCAGCAGCAGTATGGAACAGCAGAGGAGAAATTGTCTTCCAGACCTCAGTTCTTCTCTTTGATATTGGAAAACCACTACCTATCCTTTAAAGCAAGACCATATTTTTAGGTCCCAAACCCAAATACCACTGTGTGAGATGCAGTTTTTCTTATCCTGCATAGATTTTCCCACATGTGCTGAAAAAGGGAGGTTTCTGGTCAAGAATGAGATTATAAATAACAACTGCTTGTAATTAATATCACAGCAATGACTGGGAGCACCTCCCAGAAGTGCAAAGGCTGCTGCTTTCCTGGAGCATGTTTCTTCCCTGTATTTTGATGGCTCTGTAGAAATAAAAACATCATTAACAACCCCAAACACCTCTGCGACAAATGTACACTTTCAGAAACTGTGTACTTAATAGTGTCTCTAAAACAGTGGCTTTAATGAAACTTATTTTAATTGAAAGGCAATTAGGAATTGTCTTTTTTCCAGTGCATGTGTAGCTAACTAACTCTTATTAGTATTACCAAGTTGTACTTGTAGAATGCAGCTCCTCTACATTTCTCATCCCTGCAGAACTAGTAGGTTATTTCCTCAGTATTTTCCCTGGTTCTGCCATTGTTGTTTGAGTTTTTTAATTAAAACACTAAAATAAGGAAATGTGGGAATTTTATATTTGAAAAGGCTGTGCTTCAAAGGCAGGTTTGTGGGAAAATCGTTTCATTTTTGCTTTCCCTGCTTTGGGTAAACCTGTGAAAACTGGTGATACTGGGGGTAAAATGTGACAAAATATCTGTGGAGGAACAGTGTGCCCTCTTGGATCCTCAAAAAGTTTAAATTTTATTCTTTATTGTAAGACTTGAGGAAGGAAAGTGTTGGCAATGGGACTGGTGCTCATTTTCCTTCAGGAAAGGAAAATTGTGCTTGAGGGAGAGAGAGATATTAGCAGTTGCTTGCCTGATCTGATTGACTCAAAACAATTTGCCTTGAGCCAAAAACATGCTCAAGTGAACTTGAAGAGCATGGTGTGAGTAGGTCAGTGTTAAATAGACGATCCCATGTTTCCTCTGTTGTCTCAGTTGTTAAGTTGTCTCTGGAGCAAGATGAGATGGCTGCTTTCACCTAAATGTTGAAAAAACAGTCTAATAGCTTAAGCAGTTTCCCACATTTCTTCTAAAATTAATATTTTGTATTCTGTGTTTAGAAATGAGATAAGAAAGCTTTTTCTACCCTGGAAACATGCTAAGTGAGAACAGAGATGCTGTGTGAGTTGCTGGAAGTATTCCTTCTGAAGAGCTTTCCTTGTCTTCCCATCTTTTGAGATGGATATCGGTAGACCAAGATGTTCTTGTGTGACACAGTTTAATAGTCAGGGATACTCACAGTAAGTAAAACTGGCACTATTGTAATTGTATAAAAAATATGGAAGTGTAGTTCATGGTTAGTACCTTTCTAACTTTGCTGTATTTTCATAACTAAATGAATCACAGAATCACGGAATACCAGGTTGTAAGGGACTTCAAGGATCAACCAGCCCAGCTATAAGTGTCCGATGTTGGTTCTAGTAATTTCTACAACTTAATAAAGTTTCACTAAGAATGGCCTTAAAACGTGATTGAATTGCAAAAACCCAAAATCCCACAACAACAAAAAAGGCTACACTAGCAGCTCAATGATCAATTGAAAGCAACTCAAAAACTCAAATTGTCAATTTTGAAGGCTTTAATAATGCTATGCCTGAGCTTTCTGAGATAAATACAAATGCAGCAAGACTCATATTCTAAAAATTCTGCAATCTCTCTATGTGTAATTGCTAATACAGGATATAAATTAAAAGATTTGCTATCACTGTTGTAATGTTGCCATTTAATAAGCACAGTCTCTCTCTGAGTTAATACAAAAAAGTCTCCTCTGTGTTTTGTGAGTTCAGAATTAATGGAGACTGAAATGTTTACTTCAGCAAAAGAGACAGCTAAAAATAAAATGATACTAGAAAATAAAAGCATAAAGCCCAGAAACATTTCCCTCGTACTTAGAAGCAAAATAATTTTCTCGCCCAGGAGAAAATAATAGGATTGCATTTCATCAACCACATTCTTTTCCATATATTTTAGGCTCAGTGCAAATGTAAAAACAAAACAAAAATCAATGTGTATTTTTGTTGTTCTTGCTCTGGAATGAACTATGGTGTTTGTGGGAGAGGAATATGGATGTTCTGGAAAGGACCTTGGAAAGAAAGAACAAGAGACTTTTAAAGAATTCACAGATTATCAGTCTCTTTTTTGCAACCTATTTTCATTACCTGGGGAAAATAAGGGTGAAACACGTAAGCTGAAAAGTAGCACAGCTTCTTCTGATCAGAATGATTCATGGCAGAACTGTTTGTGATTGCAGAATGAAAATTGCCCAACAAAATTATTTCTGGAACCAGAAATGTTACACCACTGTAAATCTAAAAGTTAGATGAGAAAGGAGTAAGGCAGTGACTCATTTGTTCTTTATCCAAGCAGTCATGATTGCTTTCACAAATGGCACATAATAGGTATATATATAAATAATGGGCATTATACAATTATGTGCCCATGATTTTGGTAACTGGTGTGTTGCATAGCACTGTCTGCTTTCAAGGGATAAAGTCCAGTTTTGTGCCGCATCTCTTCAACTGCGTTTTTTTCTCCAGCATGAGAGAAAAACTAGCATTGGGCTAGTTGTGTCTGCATCTTCATTGTGGATTACTCCAGGCTCTGGGTCAGACCAAGCTGAGGCTCAGCCAGCAGTTCCCAAGGGCGCAGAGAGGGTCTGGAGAGCCAGGAGTGAGTTCCTCTTTCCATCAACCCCACTGCAGAAGGGAGGGAGAGGGCAAGATGGAGCAAAGGGAACAGTGAACACATGGTAGGGAGCTCATACCTTGCTCTCCCAAGCAGCCATCCCCAAAATTTCCAGTAGGATGGCTAGAAGCAGTTGTATCTTTTTACTGTACCTATAGTTCTGAATCAGTTAGAAGCAAGACAGTGCCATATTGTTTTTTTTTTTTGAAAGGAAATCAAACCCTGGTCCATTCATCTGGCACTGCAAAACAAATTTATGTCTTAACCAATGCAAAGATATTCATGATGCTGACATGACTCCTCGTGCTCAGGGGTTTATGACATGAGATGGCCTTCCTGTGAAGAGGGTGAAAGATGGACAATTCACTCTTGATTGCAGCCAGCACTGCTTTGAAGCATTAGTCCAACATTCATGTAAACATCAGTTAGCTGTTCCTTGATGCAACTATCGAATTACCTCAAAAATAAAACTTCTCCCATTCCTGGTACTCTGTCATTAGGTGGTTGCTGCTTGCTCTGCTTGCAATAACCACAGCTAGTGCAGGATCAGCTTGTTTCAAGAAGAGAAGTCCTAAGTAGCTCCTGCTGCCAAACAGTGAATGTTCTGTTATATATCTCCTTGTAAAGCCTTTAAATATGGAAGAGTGGCCAGCAAGAAATGTATTCATGGAGATGTGTGCATTTTCATTTTTTACCCAGCTGGGAGAGAAACATGGAAGAAAAACAATGGGATCATTTTCCAGGCAGCAAATCCAAAACGTTTCAAAAGGGGACAAGAAATGTGATATTTTAAAATAAAATTAATATAGAAGTTGCTTTTGGTCTACATCTGTGAAGCTAACATAATCCATATGTTGCAGGAGGTAAGGAACATGACCTGATAGGAAAGTTTTTGGATTATTTTCTTTTTTTTTAAATTAGTGATATTTTAATTTTTAAAGATTAGTTCAGAGTGCTGCCTGACAGTCTGTCCAGGTAAAATGTTGTAGATTTGCCAGCATGTGGATTTTCTCAGCTCTACTGCTTTTTTACAGATGTCATGAGTGACTCTAAGACTTCAACCAAAGCAATTAACTTCAAATTCAGAGCTTAAACGCACACAGTTTTGTTGACATTATTTTACTATAAATCCATTTCTCAAATATATTCCTGCTATTTTTGGCAATTTTGCCCACGAGAATTTAGATGCTTGAGTAGACGAGGGTGGCTGGAGAAATAATACAATTTTTTTTCTGCATGGAATGAATACCATGGATTTTATTGTTATTGTCTGGGAAGATAAGCTGTCTGTATGTAGAGGTAGAGGCTAGAATTGAGGTGACCCTGTTTTGTGGCATGGAGCAGGTGTATTCCTACCACTTCTGGGATTTGAGGACAGAGGCTGAAGGTGCTGACTGAAAGGCCTTGGTGTATTTGGTTGCTGTATCCTCAAAGTTTCTTTTTTTTTCTCTGTGAGAGGAACTTATTAATCAAGTCTTTTGCTTTCTTCCACCATCCAACACTGACAATTTAAGAAATAACATCATAGTACTAATTAGATCAGAGCCAGTTTTGAGAAAATGTTTAAATTTTCAGTTACTGTATTTTCACATTTCAGGGTAGTAAAATGTCAGTGGTTAGCAAAAGATTTAATGAATATTGTGCATGTGCTTGAAATATTAGCCTTTTAATGCACATGCCCAGAAAAAAATGTTTTTCAGTAGCACAGTGCTGAGAAAATACTTTTTGGATGTGGGTGGACAAGCAGTAATTGATGCACATGTACTTGTTTGACCTGTAGCAGGTTAAATACAGCATTTGAGGCAGTTGTCTAAACAGCAAATCATCTAGAGCTGATATTACTGTTACATCACTATTGCCTCTTTCCCAGCACACTGCCTCATGCAGGGAGAGGTTACTAACACCAGATGAGGAGTACACCTGATTAATGTGACATATTCGAGTTTCTTTCCGCAACTGTCTTGATAAGCATTAACAAACATCTGTTCCATATACCGAGAACTGAATTCAAATTATGCAGTCATGGCTAGAAAATTGTGCAGTTAATCCCATCCCAAAAAATGAAATCTGAGTTTTTCCACATGAAGACTTTGGTGATTTTTCATACCCTGTTGGTTTCTGCCATCGCTCTCATTGATTTATTTTACTTTACTCCTCCATTTAAAGAGGAACAAGGGGAGGAAAGGGGTATATGCAAGGGATTAGTTCTTGGGAAAGTCCCTCTCTGTCTCAGAAATTAATGTGTCCAGTACAAAAGGACTGCTCTAAGCTCCTTAATGTAGGTGCAGGAACCATACTTTTCAAGGAAAGTTTGCCACAGCTAATGAAGAAGACAGTACTGTTTATCTGTTGGATTTCCAAAACGTTTGTTTATACCATGGCTACAGCTATATAGGCTTCTGCTAAATTGAAGCAGACCTTTATTTTAAAAATCATTTGTAGCTGATTCTGTGGGAACTAAATTGCAATTTGAATAAGCTTTGTTTTCAGGAGGAGAAATAAAGCAAGCAGAGATGATAATTAAGCATTACAGAAAACTGGAAAAGTGGTTTAATTTCCTTGTCCTACATCTGAAAGTATGGGTTTTGACAGTCATTTGCTAACAGTCCTTGGGTTCTTATCCATTAATCTTCACAAAATTGTGGCTCTTGATATAAACTCCCTTGTACCCTGGCTCTCCCCTTTTGCCATCTTGTCTCCTTTGTTCCATGGCCTCACCAATAATTTTTCACTTCCTTTGTTACTTCTCCTCCCAACACAATCATGCTCCATCTTCCCATGCCTTGACCATGCCCTCGATCCTAACCATGGATGCTGCCTGCCTCTCTCTGTGCCTCCTTGCCTGTCTTCATCTCCATGCTCACCAGACAGTTCCAAACACATGGAGTTTCCTTGGAGAGGCTTTGCAGCCTCGGCAGTGCTCGCCAGGCGCCATCTGTTCCCAGCATCTCCTTGGCCAGGCACAGGCTCCTGCCTGGCTTTCCTGTGCCTGCTTTCTTTCTGACCTTCCTCTCTGCTCTATGGGAGCATAATTTTGGGAAATGCTCTAGATCAGAGTCTGTGTAACAGCCCGCACCTCTCGCTAGCATCCTCACCTGACCCTTCTCATCCTCTGCTCCCTCTCCCACTCATTTGTTGTCCAAAATCAAACTCAGAGCTCCTCAGAGCAGAACCTTTGCCTTTCAGCTGCCTCTAGCACGAGGCACAACAGCACTGGTCTCTGGTATCGTTCAGCACCAGAGCTGTGCAAATAAATAAGAGTAGTTCTGAATTACACAGCTGAAGTTCTCATCTAAAATAATTTAAAGAGTAGTCATAAGGGGCTGTGCTGGTTATAATTTATATAATAATTTAGGACTGCTAGTTTTTAGCTATTGTGTAATTTGGATTTGCTTGCAGCTCTCATTGGATAAAGTATATTATTGAGCAAGAAAGAAATAAACTATATTCAGAGTAGCTGTAGGGTGCTATGATTTAAAGGAGAGCTGGTGCAGTATTACAGCAGAAAATATGCAGGATCCATTATACTGTTAATGAATGCACAGCTCAGATTGGTGATTTAATTTTTAGATCATATTTCTCTCATACCCTCAGGTATAGTAGACTTCATACATAAAAATGGAGTAAGTTGGTGTGTATTTAATCTTAGTCATGAAAAAAATGAATAATAATAAAAAATTACTTTTCTGTATTGTTTATTCATTTGCAATTATTTATTTTAATGACATAGCATTCAAAGAGCACTATTACAAGGGCACAGCCACATTTTCGGGTACTAGTTTAACCCAGTGATAGTAACCTTTGAGGCCACTTGATATTTATCCTAGCTACAGACTGTCACTGTATTTAAGCCATGACTACAGCATCATTTTTTCATCTAGCCAGGAGCATTCTTGAAATAGTCACCATTTCCTTCCTCAGGCAAGGTGGCAGATTGGTGATATTTTAAACTGTCTCTTGGCTGAGTGACAAATCCCTATTTCTTTATTTTTGCAAGCAGACGTAGCTGATGTAAGCAAGACCTGTTCCTGCAGGGCCACACCCCTGAGTAGCTGTCAGAACCAACATTCTGCAATGACTTCTATTTTACTAAATGTGGGATTTTTTTGTCTCCATTTTTTATTGTCATGTTAATTGTAAGCGTTTTTGTTGTGTGTACAGATGTCCAACTTTTTGAGAACCCATATTTTACAGTGAACTGCATTTTAAATTGTACAGTCATTTAAACAAATTGAATCTGAAAAATCTCTGAAAATACACAAAGAAGAGAAGAAGCAATTAAAAAAATTTTGTTTGACGTTTTGTGCTGTACACCTGCTATTTTACTTTTTTTTCAAATTTCTTCCAACGGTAGTATCACCTCTTAAATGAATTTGAACAACTTACCCAAGAGACATTCTAATCCAATTGTGTATGATGATGATACCAGTTGGATGTTATCCTATTAGGCACTCACTGTAAATAAGGGATTTTCCACTGACTTTTAAATCCTTGATTAATGAGAATGCTTAAAGCAGTGTCCTGTAAATTAGCCATAGTGCTAGCAACAATGGCAATTCACTTAGGAGAACTGGTTTGTTTTAAATCTTCCCATCCAAATTAAAAAGCATGAGGAAAAGATAATGTCAAGTAAGTTAAACACATTACTCTATCTTGCATTATTGATTTACACCCCATGGCTGTCTGACACCTTTAGGTCGAAATTCTGCTCTGTCTTCAGGTAAATTCCCATCAGTCAGAGCTCTTCTGAAGAAAGAACTCCAGAAAGTAACCGGTCCACAGTATTTAATTTATGTATTTTTTATATTCTCTAGTGTTTTAGCCAATTCTGAATCCCATTTTGAATTCTGTCAGCCAGACCAATGGCTTTAATTTGGTTACTGCCATCTCACCCACCTTTCACAGGGTGTTTGGGAAAAGGGCAGAATAGGGGCAGATTGTAACATATCTTTTAATTGATACTTAAACTCTGATTCTTCCTCACATATTTTTCTGAAGAAAAACACTTTTCACATCATCTTATCACTTTGCTTCTTGTTTAACTACTGATGTTTGATTTATTGCTTGCAATAAAATTAGGTTTTATACCAAGTACTGACTTTGAAATACACATTACTTCCTTTAATATGCTGAGACATTAATGAAGTCTTTCTCAACATTCTATGTTCGCATTTATTTAAGGTATTAATCGTTTCTGTATCCATAATATGCATGCATTTTTATCATTCAAGAGCAACCCTTTCTTCTTGTAGAAACATAAATACTCTTTCTATAGATTGGAATTAGTGTCACTTCATAAAGACAGTTTTGACACTCTCCTATAAGTAGCTGAGCAAAGTATGTCTCAGACATTAAGATACTTAAAGAGTATTATTTTTCTGGTGATTTTGAATGTATCGCAAATTATACAAAGTAGAACTGCTTAAGGTCTTGCAATGCTGTCCTATACCAAGAGTAATAGAGAGACTGCAAAAATCCCATAAATCTGTCTGATAATTTCTTCTGAGGTCACTCAAGTGACCTCATCTATGCATGCGCCAAAGCACCCCTAATGAAAATTCCAATTAGACCAGTTGGTCTGAGACCATTTCTTGCTGTGACTATTTGGTATGCATGTGAACCTCTCTGTTGAATAGTATTTGCATAGAGTTCCTCAGTGATCCATTGATAAACATTCAGAATTCCAGCTACAGGTCATAAAAGTATTGTCTTGTCCAGTGTTGTGGGCAAAAGGAAAAATATGACACTATGGCTTCACTGACCAAATTGAAACTCTTTGGAAGATGCATGATACTTTATGTGCTTCCTATTGTGTTTTTATACATAATGGTTGTGGGGTTTACAGTACAGAGATATTTTCTTATGGACAGGCTGTGTTGGTTACTTGGTTATTTTTTCTTTATATTTTTTTTTTTTTTTAAAAGGCAATTTTCCTCAGAGACTAACATACTGGTTTGCAAGCTAAAATGGTTGTCATCTGGGGAAAAGAAACGGGCATTGGAAATTCAAAATGTTTGCGGCTGGCTTTTGTTTCAACTTTGGTTTTCTACATGGTAGAAAGAAAGGACAACTGCAAGGCTTTTCTTGAGTGATTTTTAAATTTTGCAAATCTGCCAAATAATTTTGGCACTATTTCAGTTTACAGTTGTTTCCTCTAGCTACAAATTTTCTCAGCTATAAGGAAAGATAATTTTTGTGATTATGGCATCCAAACATAGCTGTTGTCTATAACTTTTTTGATTACCTTCAGCAAGTTGTTTCATTCTTTTATGCCTCAGTCTTTTGCTTCTTAAATATATTATTATTATTGCAGGCCTTTCTTTGTTATGCCTCACATATTAACGAATGTATTCCTGTATCACTTTCTTACTTCAGAGAAGTGCTGAAAGCTTATATTCATTAATATTCTTGAAGCATGACAAAGTAAAGCTTATTACTGTAATATGCTTCGCTTTAAAACTCTGGGTATAATAATAATGATAAACAACATTGGTTAGCCTTTGGCCCTGCTGCACAGATATAAAATTTTTTCAACTTCAGATTTAAACTGATGAAGGAAAACTTTCATGTGTTTTATGTACTTCCTCTGTACCCATGGAGAGATAAAGGAAGAAAGTTTCACATTCACTGAAATGAATTGTTGGCAAATTTACCATACAAGAATCCAAGAATGGCTTTTTGCCTGCTGTGTCCTTAGACTCTTGTTTGAATATGATGTAGTATTTTATTCTCTCCATGTATTTCCTTTGGTGAGGTGAACAGAAGTTTGAAATGGACAATTATGAAATGCCTTGCCCATAGGAAAGGTGTCTTCCTAGCCTCTTTAGTAATTTTTTGAGAAATGACCAGGTGCATGACAGCTTATATTTCCCTGCTATTATTTCTCTGAATTACTGTAGACATTTTTATTATGTTTCTAAACGGCTGTTCTCAGAGGTGGCTTGAAAAGATAGTAATTTTTTCATGTTGACTGATTGATTGCCTCAGTGTTTCATTGAATATCTCCTTGTTCTTGCACTGTAAGAAGCAGTAGGTAGGAATTCCCCAGTTCTTTTTTGAACATTTATGGTGTGTTATACCATACATCCCCTGGTTTGTTGCCTTTGTCTTGATTTGTATGGTTTCTTTATACAAAAAATTATCCAAATGCATTTTGGACCTGAGACCTAAACATAGCACTCACACAATACTTCACTTTTTTAAGAAAATAAGATGTTTTCACTTATTTAAGAAAATGCCATAAAAACTTTTAGCATATACACATTTATTAATGTTTTCTTTCCTTGAATTTCTTTTCATTAAATAGTTTTCAGGTCATGAGACATGTTTTGTTTTTTCCTTTTTCTTTTTTTGACTCCATCTGAGAAAGCAAGTGCAGTTAATGGAGAAGACATCACTACATTTTTAATAGTTTTAACAACTGCACTGCAGGCAGTTCATTATTTTGACTTGTTTTTTAGTGCCCTCAGTGTTCTCAGTAATATCATAGTAGAGATATTGGAGATAAAGAGGGAAGACCAGCAGTGTCAATATACATATTCTGTCCTTCTACTTTCTGTCCTTATTACAAAAAAAATATTACGATGTGTAAACGCCCACACTGGATATCTAACTCAGTTCTAAATCCTGACAAGTGCAAATTGAAAAGCCAAGTCCCATTAATACAGAGTTGGAGAGTGTCACTGCACCCTTACACTTTAAGTCTGGAATGCTCTGGGCCTTGTATAAATTTAAAAAAAAAAAAGAAAAAAGAAGACATGCTGGTGAGAGTCTTAAAACATATTCAGTCAAGTACATCTGTTGACTCTTGTTTTCTTTGCAGACTACAGATGACATCCTGGTGGCCTCGGCTGAATGTCCTAGTGATGACGAGGACATCGATCCCTGTGAGCCGAGCTCAGGTGGGTTAGGTTAGTCAACTTTTTTTATTACTTTCTTTTCTTTCATATTTGCATGCTTCAGTCCCCCAGAGTCCCAGCTAGCAGGACAGTCCCTTTGTGCACAGCAAGGAAAGGTTGAATTGGGCCCTTTCTTCATTGTGGCGGTGTTAGCAGAGAGGAAGAATCTGCTCCAAGGCATCAAATGGGACCACAAGTCATGATCTGAGCAAAGTTATGGCTTGGATGGAGGTTGGACTAGGAAGGGCATTCTAGGGCCCCTGCAACTATCCTGTGATGAAGAAGGTACAACTTCATTTAGCAGGAAACTTGCTATTACTTGGGCCTTAAGAATTGCCTTTAATAAGATAAAAGTATAATGTTGAAAATATGTGTTATGTTATGGAAGCATAGAATGGCCTAGGTTGAAAATGACATTAAAATTCATCTCGTTCCAATCTCCCTGACATGATCAGGGACACTTTGCACCAGACCAGGTTGCTCAAAACTCCATTCAACCTGGCTGTGAACAATTCCAGAGATGGGGCATCCACAGCTCCTGTGAGCTACCAGTGCTTCACCACCCTCACAAGGATGAATTTTTTTCTAATATCTAACCTAAATCTAGTGTCTTTCAATTTGAATCCATTTTCTCCTTGTCCTGGCACTACAGTTCTTGTAAAATATCCCTTTCTGGTTTTTTTATAGGCTTCCTTCATACACTGAAAGGTAGAACTTAATTAATTTTTAATTACTATTAGTGGTACGTAATTTTATGTAGATAGATAAAACTTGAAGACATAGAATACAGCAATCTCAAATTTCAAAAATTCTTTTGTTTTTTTCCCAAGCCAATCCTATTCAGTGTGTTTTTTAGCTGTAACCAGAAACAAGATATTTTGACATTCTAGTATTTTCTGTGAAACAAAATCTTGGTAGTGTTTTGGCTATGTCTTTCCTACTCCACTGATTAGTGGAGATTTGGTAATAATGCTTCTCTGTGAAATAATGGAAAGAGTTGGGTTGAAAGAGGCCTTCAATTATATTTAGTTCCAAGCCCCTGCCATAAGGAGGGACACCTTCCACTAGACCTGGTTGCTCAAAACCCCATCCAGCCTGGCCTTGGACACTTCAGGGGATGGAACACCCACAAGTTCTCTGGGCAATCTGTTCTGAAGGTTCAATTATACTCAGTTATGTTCAGGTAAATACATACCATCTCTAAAAGTCCCAGTGTTTATCATTGAAGTGAAAGGGCTGCAAAACTTCCTATCAGTCTGAAAAAGTGTGTTACTCTATATCCTTTAAAATAATCGTAAATAGTCCAATTAACTATTCCTGCTTCCTTATTGGTTTGGTTTAGGTTATATTTCCTGAGTGAACTGCTCATGGTACCATATAGATATATCTCAATTTTCCTTAGAGTTTTCCCCAGAATTCCCTTGAATTTTGTTCTGTTTGGTAGCATGCCCACTGCTAGTTGTCTAAGGTAATTCGGTAATCTATGGTACTTGCTACTTCACTTAATAATAAAAAAAAATAGGATCTATTTGTTGTGAAGTAACGTATTTAGCTCAAGTAGAAACCAGTTTGAGATTTATGTATTAATAGCAAATAGCAACTAAGAGCCATCTTAGTATGATGACAAAATCTGGGGCAGAAGATATGTCTACATAGCCCTAAGACAAATGAAATTTTTCTTCATGTGCAAATGTGTGGTTCCTATTTTAAGTCACAGAGCTTGATAGCCACATGCAAGAATTATTTACTTAAACTGTAGGAAAGACAGAGACATTTATGACTTGTCTCAATGACTGACAGCATGGCACTTGAGGTCTTCCAGGAAGCAATTGACAGATTTGATTATGATACTTCAGAATTATTTTCTTTTGCTTTCCAATTAAAGGATTTCAGAGTAATTTTCAAAATTTCAAGAAATTGAATGATTGTTCTTAAAACTGAGTAGTGGGTACCCTCACACAGCTTTGTACCTCTCAGGGAGATATTTCACTCACAGAAGTCTCAGACATTATGATCAAGATATTCAAGAATATTTTTTTCGTGCTCCTTCATTCTCATTTACAAATTTTTGAGTTTAGCAAGCTTAGTGTCCTGTCCAGTATGACTTATTGCAGTAGCTCATATGGCTCTGAGCTCATTTATGCCAGTTGTTTCCTTGCTTTGCCTAACTCAGGCAGCACTGTTCAGTAAATTGACATTTAGGAGAGTGTTATTTTATTTTATTTTATTTTATTTTATAAGGTAATTTAAAAGTAATATATTGGTTACGTGGCACTAAATAATTTCCCAAGTCATCTGGGAATGCAGCTTTGGTATTAAAGCCGTATTCGTATTTTCTCAGGCTTACAGCTTACTGAAGGCCAATGAAATTTCAGAATAATTCTTCTTTGAGGTAATTTGAGCTCTAGGGCTGCAGTGTTTGGTAGTCCTGAGCCATGCAAAGTCATTTAGCTGGTGGGTGCAAGAATGGGAGAGGTGAAATGAAACTTTCTGACAGCTTATTGTTTCTGTCCAAACTATGGTTCAGGAGAAGGATGTGGATGTTAGTCTTTCAGCAAAAAATTGCCATTAGCTTTACATGCTGGTATTCAGCTTTCCTGTTTCAGCTCAGTATTCACCACACAGCTACATTTCTCATTTTTGTTTATTTGAGAATGTTTTTACTGTTTCATTTGTCAGATCCCAACTGCTACTGCTTTTTTATTTTTTTAAACTATGGATTGGCACAGGAATTATGTTCTGCATAATCCAAATTGTCTGGATCATTTTATCTGTCATTCTTCTCATCAAAATGTCACTCATCCTCCCACTCTCAACTTTTAAAAGCTGTTAATTTGCTTTCATCAGCCTTGTCCTTTTATCATACTTGAAACTACCTGAACCAAAGGGGTTACTGAAGTTGTAACTTCTGGCATATCAGTATCTCTGTAAGGTGTTTTAATCTTAGTCACTTAGTGTTATGAATAACCTTTGCCATGAATAGTCAGGCAGACATTGCTCAATCTCCATAATACTGCAGTCTCCATGTGGATTTGAGCTACTCCTAACTGTAGGCTGGAATTTAAGGAGAGAAGCACAATGTTGTTGGCAGTGAGAGGCTAATGATTGTTTTTCTTTTCAGTTGGAATAGGAGACAAAGAAGGATATGTTCCTCCATTTATTTTATCCCCATGGTTCAGTTCAGCTTTTTCCCCTTAATCCTTTTCTCAAACCAGATTGGCTTCTCCACAGCTACTCCTCAACATCCTCACTGATGGTGGTGAGACTTATGTATCCTAACAATTCTAGGAGGCTGAATATATGTGATGGTTAGGGCAGTTTTACTTTTATGTTTTTACTTCAGAGGCTGTAGTCTGGGATCCTTCAGGAAAAGAATCCAGCTCATGGCAAGAGATGATGCACTCAGATCTGTGTGGTCAACACTTTTCTGTGAAGAATTCAATCAAGAGATGGCCAAAGCCACTGCAGTTTTATTAACAGAGCCATTAATATTTACTCAATATTTCTGTGATTAACAGAGCCATAACTCAATATTTCCATGATAATTGCCCATAATATGCCTATTTCTAACCAAAGTTCTCAGCTCCAAATGAGAGCCTATTCAACAATAACTTGAATATGGTATGCCATATCTCATAGAAAATACTGCTTATCCAGATTTTACTAATTGGCGAGATTTATGCATAAAATAGGGCTTTTTTTCCTAGTACAAATATGTTGCAGTTTGTAGTGGCTAACAAGTCCCACTCTGCCACCACCAGCTTTGCTTTCTGTGCACCTGTCTGCTAAATAATAAATGGAAAGATGCAATTTGCCACAGATTTCATATAGGACATAAAAATGTAAACCCGATTAGGAGATGCTGAGCAGCAATCCCATCATCTTGTCTGGAACATAAAGTCACAAAAATTATAATTACAGATTTCATTGTGGTATACAGACTGCTAAATGTGCCATAATTGGATGAAGTCATAACAAATTTATTAGCATGCAAAACTTTGTCAACATGTATTTTTTCTATGTTTTGTGTAGTAAGGCAACAAGTATTGCTTTCACAGTCTCTCCACCTTCCCCTAAGTACCAATACTCCTAATACCAATAACATGAAGATTGAGGATGATTATGATAATAATAATAATAAAAAAGTAGTTTATATGTCCTCAATTTAATGTCATGAAGGAAATAATAAAACCTTTCCACTTTGCAGACAAGTTACAAAAAATTTTAGTGGTAACCTATCAAAAAAAAAGAACCTAGGACAATTTACTGATTTTGAAGCCATAAAACTGCAGCTGGACAAATTGCCATTCTGCACATCAGGACTGCTGTTCCAACCATTGCTGAGCTCTGTAGAGAGCTCTGATTTCTGCTGAGTTTCAGTAAGCATTTGTGCTACACAGCTTATTTGTTCCAGTTACTCTGGGGTGGTATTTTATTTGTTAGCTATTATCTAACCACTTCTGTAGCTATTGAAATCTTCCAAAAGGCAGAGGTCTGAGCTGGGTCAAATGAAGTGAAATCACTGTTTAATGGTGGGGAACTCTCAACCCAGAAAAAAGTCTTACAGTTTTAGACAAACACACAAACAGTTCCTTCTCTGCGAATGAGTTTTACATTTTGCATAAATCTTTCTCAAATTTGTGACTCGACAGAGGTTTAAGCTCGCAATTAGGTTAAAAACTTCTCCTGATAGCTCCAGCAGAAATGGGATAAGTAGAGGTTTTGGTGGTCTTAAAGCCAGAATATTCACTGGTCTTGGAAGTTTTAGCAGAAGGCAACCTTCAAAGTGAAAGAGGGATTGTACTTCAGGTTCAAACAAGTGTCTTTCAACCAGTGGAACTCCACATGTTGCAACCAAAGCATCTCTTGATTTGTCTGGCATTTTTGGCTTCCACTTCCCAGGGCAGTATTTGATTGGTGGCAGATCTTGTCCTTTACCATTCTGTGGGTAAAAAGAATAAGAATAATCAGGACAGAGTTCAGTCATGTATAACTGGTAGCTGGTAGAGCTGATAAGCTTTCTTAGCTATAATTCTTAATTCAGAGGGATAAATGAAATAATTTACATTCCTATATTATTAAGTAAGAATGGTTAATAGGATAGATGCTTCTGGACTGGTCTTTGAGCATGTTTTTAATTTTTCCTACGTGATGTCCAGGCTAATTTCATTGCAGAAAACAACTGGTGACAACCAGAAATCTCCAAAGCACCAGTTGAGCCTAGAGAGTGAACCAGCCACTGCTGGAGATGACCCTCAGAGAGCAGTCACTGCTTTGGGGAAGGCTTTGTCCTGTGAGCAGAACAATGTGGGGCTTTGCATGCAAACTGCTTTCTGCAATGCACATCCTCTTCTCTGTGCCTCTGCACGTTGCATAGATGAGATGGCTCAGAGCCCTATATTCCCAGCCATCTTGTGATGGTTTAGGTTTGCTCCCAGCATTGGTACCAGTTTTTCTAACAGAACTGTGAAATGTGGATGTGAGTGTTTTTTCTCATTACTAGAAGTTTTGCTTTTTTTTCCTGTCACAAATTACTGCACTGTATTCCTGGTGCATCTAGCAGCAAGATAACATTGTGGTAGGAGGTGAAGTGACTCCTATAATTTATACATCACTGCAAGTGCCCTATTTAATGCTCTTCATGGAATTCATTGTGCAAGAAGCTGAAACAAAGAAAAATAAAATTACAGCTAGTTCACAGGGCTACTGTGTTCATTATGGCTTGAGATATAAAGGGAATATTTGTGCCTCAGTCCAATTATTCTGTAGTTCTATATGCATTTCCAGTACCAGAAAGATCACTGGGTTGTCTTGAATCAGACTTTTAAAGTGTTTATCTTCAATGTACATAGACATCTCTATATAAGCTACTACAGGGTGAAAACTATCCTTTATTTACAAACTTCCCAAGTCTTAGCACTTACTATGGCTAAGCATAAAAAACCTGAGGGGATTAAGGTGCAGCTTAATCTTCCTTCAACTGAAGATAAAATACTCGTTAAGCTATTTTTTTTTTAAATAAATCATAAAACCTTCTCCAGAAGAACAAATTATTTTATTGTTAACCAAACTACTTCTTTGTCAACAGGTTGAGGTCCTAGTGCCTGTGACAGTGAATTAAAAAAAAGACATTTCTAATTTGAATTTGATCAAATAGGGGTTTTTTTCCAAATTATCTAAAGAAATGAGGTAAAAAATCATGATTAATTAATTGTGCCGATGTCAACCTCTATTCTTTGTCATTCATGCCATTGAAACTTGGGAATACTGAGTACAACTGGAAATTTCTAGCCAGTCTTCAGGATTCTTACACATTCCCAGTGTCAGGCAGAAGATACTGAGGAGCTGACTTTTTTACTGCACACAGTGGTTTTCCAGTGCAGTACCAGCTGCTGAGCTGTGGCTGGTAAGAAATATGAACACCAGACTGCTATGAATCACACAAGGCTCTCTGTTACCTGGCGCAAGAGCTTCTCTGCTGGTCCGTAAATGATGAACGGTTTTCCTTAGGCGTGAACTTTGAAGGTGCATTCCTATTCCACACATATCCTTGCTAAAGCTGGGGTCTTCTCACTTCTATTAAAAGTAGAAGAATTATGTAAGAGTGGCTGCTGTGGTCTAATCACAGCTAGCAAACATTGACAGTGCAAACATTGGGGTTATTATTTGTGTGGAAACACCTAAGTCTTTATTTCATGCCTCAGACATATGCCGACAACATGGTAAAGCAACTCTTGTGCAGAGAAATTTACTAAGTGACAGTTGTTAGTCCTGCTGTTACATGTTCAGTGGTTTGGAGTTAGACATCTTCACAGAACAGATAAAAACAAGTGGCAATGTTTTGAGTAGTTTCAAGAAATATACTCCTTACAAACAATAATTCAAGAAAAATGGGCACATTACTCTATTAGCCCAAAGAAGTGTCCAAAGAAAGAGGGTTCTGTTATTTTTCCTCTTTTAAAGATGTAAAAGACAGCTAGTGAGTAAGTTCTGAAGGTATTTACAGGCAAAGCTGAAGCACAAGATGCTGCTACCAGGACTGGGATGTGTATGTAGAGAAGCAAACCAGGCCCTCCACCTCACTCATTCACAAATCCACTGACTTCAGAGGAGTTCCTAAGATTTTTCAGTGCTAAGAAATTCCCTAGACATTTCGGTGAGATGTCCATGAATATCACGTCTTTTTATTCAGGTTAATTAAGGGCTTACCTTCTGATTTTCCCTAGAAAAATTTACAGGAGAAACTCTTGCTTGCATATGAGCACTTGCTTGACCTATTCTTTTTGATATTCCAAAAAAAAAGAACCTTTCTTACAGATAAGGTATTGCATGGACCTTAAAAATTCATTGTCTGTGAATGCAGTGGCTTCATCAGAAATGAAAAAAATAAAATTAGATCTGTTTCAATGCTCTCTGCAATAAAGCAGACATGGTTTTCAAGCCTGGTATTCAAGATTTTCAGTAATAAAACACATTGAGCTCCATTGGCCATGCATGTATCATTAGTAAATGAAAATAGGTTCTTGGCAGTTCTAAATCTTTGTTACTCTTTGTTGTTAGCCACAGAAATAAAGATGTGTGTTCTTTGTCAGCCTCCACTATGAGAAGTTTCCACCATTTCCAAAAAAGGTGTAAATCTTGTCGATCTGCAACCAATGATTCACTGAACTGAAAAACAGTCTGTAAAACACATTATATTGACTGAAAACAATAAAATAAGGCTAAGTATAGATTATGTGGACTCTCAAAAACATTTTCCACAGGTGAACTTCACAATCTGGGTGAGAAACACAGAAAATAGGTAAAATCGTAATTGCAAAACTGAGGTTTCCAGAAACAGGCAAGCAATTTACTGACTTGACTGAGAGTCTTTTTTCTAATTCGATAAGGAATTTCGGAAAGGCAGAGGATTTACTTACACAAGGATGAGGTAGACAGATGATCGAATCTGGAACTAGTTCCCTTAAGTTTCATGTCAATCTGCTTAAAAATCCTAAATTAAAATGTATAATCCTAAAAATTTGTCCTTTAAATCAAGTTTAAACTTGGGATTAAGAATGTGCGTAGACTGTTGAATAAATAAATGAGTTCTACTTTGTTTGAAATTAGACTATGTGGTACTGGTGCCTTGATTGATGCAACCTCATTGTTTTCCTTGAGCTACACTTCATTCCGGTTCGATTTGCTACATCTAGTGCATATATTTTCTTGCATACTGTGGACACTATATTGAAACTGTTTCTTGTAGCTTTGTAATGCATATGCATTAGATTTCTCCTTTTTGTGAAGGAAACTCACTTTTCCACAGGACTGTTTTCCATCCTTGTTTTCATGAAAAAGGTAGAAGAAGAAAGACAATATTTTGCAAAGACGGGAGAAGGTTTGTAGCTAAAATACTGGCCTGAATTAGCATTGTATTGCCTAGTTTCTGTGCCAAGGCTTTCTCTGACCAAACTTGAGCAATGAGATACACCAGGTCTTTCAAATTCTATAGGAAATTTCCAAAACCCGATAAATTCAATTCATATGGTCTTCTAGAGTAGTTGGTGCCTGCCTGCAGCAAGTTCTCAAACCAGTAACCATCATACCAGACTGCTAGCAGTGAACTGGCTGACCCCTTTGTCTGACAAGGGAAACAAGAACAAATTGTAAACTTCTTGCTGTTGTTTTCTAGCAGTCAGTACAGTGTGAATACCCATTAGCTCTTGCCCACCTAGTACTAAGCATGTTGCTACTAATTTTCAACCTCTTGGTCACAGCTAATTTAAACCTGGGCAGAAGCACTGGGGTATTGTAGTGTGTGAGTGGTATGATTTGACAGCCTGAAAAGTGGCAGATGAATGCTGACAAATTTGAGAACTAGGTATTCTCCAAGGATGTTGCTCATAAATGGAAGCAGGAAAAATTCAAGGCAAAAGTATAATGAGGGCGAGTGTACCTGAAATAGTCTAACCTTAGGCTATCTCCTTCTGACTGTATAAAGAATTGGATGAAACCTTGTTCTGCTGTGTTGACATGATAGTCTATATAGCTTTCAAAACCAGCACTTCTCCTGAGGTTAAGGGCTACGGTCTAGATCTAGGACTTCGATGGTTTGAATGTGAACTGGCTTAAACAGAAGCTTCAGATCTAGAATACATCATATGTTGTGAATGTACCCTTTATAAAGTTTCAGAAATGGGACAAATGAAAGATGAAAGAAGTGGGAACACAAGAATTATGTTCTGAAATAAAACAAAGCTTTATAGATATCTCAAACTTTTTTCTCTTGTGCCAACATCAGAGACACTAGAATTGTTTTATAGACTATGATGAGAGAAGAAAGGAAAAATAAGGCAGTCTTATTAGTTTTAATAATTTTATCAGGAGCAAAAGAACAGTAGTTACATCAAATGTAACTTATATTCATCCTAAATTCAGTTTGTCTTTCTTTTCCCACTCCCAGAGAAGCATATATGATTTAGGCAGTAATAGGATTCAGGCAGAACAAGTTTAGCTGTTGAATATGAGCCTCTGGGTAGCGAGAGTACTTCAGTATTTATAGCAGATGCACTCCCAGTGTGTGTGCAAGTACATTCTGGATGTCTTGAAAGCCTGGCCCCTTCTCCCAGGCATATTATCAACTTTGTCAGTAATGGTCTGACTTGATGACAGTATTTGGAACAAATTGAATGCGGTGTGCTTTTGGCTTCAACATTTAAGCCATATATATGTAATGTTTGTGACATAGACATTTATCTCTTCATGTAGTAGCTGCTCAGTGAAGGAGGAAAATCAGGGAATCACCCACAGTTGTGACATGAATGTGGGTGTCTGCACCTCCAGCTCATTTCATGAACAAGAATCATTCCACGCTCTGCAGGCCAAGCCAGCAGATTCCTCACATTTTACAACTACATTTTGGTATTCTGCTGAAAACTGGTTCCTAGATAAGGTAGTTTGGAATTTATTTTTTTTTAATGAGATGACAGTGCTAAAAATAGCAAGCAGTGAAATCTTGATCTAGCACAGCTCATAGCAAAACTTTTCCTGATGTCAGTGGAGCCCAAATGTCACAGTTTTAGTTCAATGCAGCCAATCTTACAGTTAGCTGCCACCAAAAATTTGTTTTTAGAGCCCCTGCTCTTTTCTTGCTTTAAGCCAGAGTCTTCAGGAGCAAGAGCAGCAGGCAGCTCACTGAGCAAATGATCCCAGTTTAGCTGTCTGAACTGGTGGCCCACAATTACAGCTTTAGCTCTAGCTTGAAAACATGCTGTCAGTAGTGTAATATTTCTGTTTTCTCTTCCTTATGTTATCTTATTTGCAAAAGCTTCCCCCACCCCACTCCACACACACTTAGGAACACTTCAATTTAAAATACAGACTAACTACTGAGTCTGCTAGTCAGTCAAAACTTCTGAAACAAAGTACCAAATTACCAAAGACTTCTCAGGATGTGCACAAAACCAGGAAAATTACTTCACATAGAATATAGAGAAGGAGAGATACAAAGCTGAATGACACATGTAGAAGTGGTGAGAGATAGGACACCTGAACTGGTAAAAGGAGAAAGAATCCTGTTTGGAGGGAAGGAATACTAAAAGAGCAGCAATGTAACAAAAATGTTAAAAAACACTAATTAAAAGGGTAAGACCTCAGGGAGGAAGGCTGCTAAAAACATTAAGTGATACAATGGTTTACCTTCTCCATTTTGGCTTAAAATGCAATTTAGTTTTGTGGAAAATATTTTCACAAAAGCTTCTTATAAAACTGAAATATTCCCCTCAGCTCTGCAAAACATAGTGACTCCTAAACCCCTTGATTTGTTATGCTCCATCAATTGGCACTGTACAGCCAACTAACCTATCTCCCTTTAGATTTACGATGACATTTTAAAAGGTTGAGAAAACAACCTTCCACCTCTCAGCCACAGGGGAAAAAGAAGTTACTTGCAAAACCTGCAGTCCTAAGGAGTTGTAAATGATTTGAAGTCAATATATGATAAATCATTACACTTGGTAGTAAGCACTCTGTTCAGTGCAGAGAATGTTCAGCTTCTTAGCAAAGCAACCTTTTTGGCTGTGGATGCTGTTCCACTGCTAGGCTATTTTTATAGCAAGCTAAGTTAGTTGATGTCATTTTAGAGGTATCTTAATGTATTATATCCTAGGTTTGCACGCCAAAGAGTAGAACAGATACCTTAAAAATTTTATTTTAAACACATACTGTTTTTGAAGCTGGGCTGCATTTACCCCAGTTCTGCAGAGGAAGTGCTGGGGTTTGTTTTTCAGAGGTATTTGTTGTAAAGAGGTGCTGAAATTGCAGTGAGCTCAGAAACCAGTTCACCAGAATCCAACAATGCTGCAGAAAATCGACCACAAACAGGTCTACAATGATAGCACACAGAGTGAAAATTAATATGTGACCCATAAATAATTGCCTTCATGCCTCATTGGAAATGCAGTAGTTAAACATTTCTGTCTTTTGAATAATTTCCTATTCACAGTTTGTGGGGAAGGCATAGATGTAAAGAAAACAGATTTGGGGTCCTTTTGTCATTTTTTTTGTTTTGTTTTTCAGTCTGCTAATTTCAATTCACAAACACCATGGGAACCTGCAATTCCAATTTTCTTTTCACAGTATTAATGAAAACTGGGCATTGAAAATAGATATTTTTTTCCCTCTAAATTTTAAACCATTTAGAAATTCAGTCAAGAATAATATCTTTCTAATCCATTATTATACAATGTAAAACTATGTTCAATTGTTATTATTTCATGCAAAGATTTTCATAAGTGTTAGAAGAGGCTTTTAGAACTCAGTTTCTTCTAAGCTGGTCTTTGAGGCAGTATAAAAATTCTAGTTCTGTGCTTTTGAGGGGATGAGCTGTGCATCAGAGAAGTTGTTTAAAGAAGAAATCCTTGCACCACAAGATGACAATCATTTCCTCTCACTATTATGGCAAGGTTTGAGCATATTTAGTGCCTTTATGATTTTGTCTTGTTCCTAATCAAACTAACCTCACTCAATTTATTGTTTTAATAAAATAGTTTCAGGGTTTGGTTTTGGGGTATATTTTTGAGACAGCTATTTACTCTTAAAAATCAGAGTAATTTTTATGTCATTTAATCTTAACATACTCCAAGAAGGTATTTCAGTTCTCATTTTCAGTAAGGTGTCTAGGGTGAAGTTGATATCTTTTTCATGCTGCAGACACTACAAGTGACTGCAGCTGAGTAGCAGACAAGGTTACCTGCAGACATGCCTCTACTGCTGTGCCAGGAGCCAATGGCTCTGCCTAGTCCAGCTACCAAGATGCTGGGAAGAAAAGTGCATCCAGTGTTTCCCAAAGAGTTAGGAAGCAAAGAGCTCAATAGCACAATTGCTGTGAATTTTTAATTTTAGTTTGCTCTCCACTGGGATCATCTTCCATCCCTTGCAATAGTTCCTGTCTTCCAGGGGAAAAAGATAAAGGTAAATTCCCCTTGGAATTGAATCTTAGTCTTAGTCAAACAAAGGTACTGCTTAGATAGAAGGCAGCTGTTTCAGCAAGGTTATGGATGTGGATTGATTTATTTATAAAGATTTCAGAAGAAATTAAAGCTGACTTTTTTCCAGCGGCCCTATTCTCCCTGTCCTCAGAATAGGACTCTTGCTCTGGTGTGTACTCCATTAACTGTTCCTATCTAAACTGCTCACAGACAAACCTCTATACGTTGTAAAACTTTTCTATTTCCTCCTCCTTCATTTGTCTGGAGAGGCCCTGCTAGGTTAAAAGCACATTTTAATGTAAATGGAACAAAAATAGCAAGTCCTTTTCTTTGCTGAACTACTTCTTTTCCATAAATCCAAACAAATGCAACAACAGATGCTTTGAAATGTTTAAATAGCATTAATGTAGTGGTTGAATATTTCTCAGAGAGATGGGCTAAATGAGATAATTGTGAAAATATTCTTAAAATAAAAGGAAGCCATCAGGTGAGTGGCATGAATATAGGTAACATTGGAAAATATACCTTAAATGTTTCTTTCAGGTTGCAATATTAGAATGTTTTCCTCTGAGCAAGCTGTTAAGTGTCATTTAGTAGACATTAATTGTAAAGTTAGTTGACAGTATTTGGCCCAAATGTATGTATCTTAAAAGAAAGAGCAGCTGTATATTCATCAGGTATTGGCAGTGTATTCAGTGGCTTCTATTATTTCTCAGACAGAAATTAATTTCCTGAAATCACATACAGTAAGATATGACTCTGTCTCATTTTCTTTCACTATGGAAATACTCAGTCTTTGTTCCGTGCACAATGCATTGTCTCTTGTAAAACAGTAAATTACACCCTGGGTGTAAAAGAATATCCATTTTCTACAATAGCTACAATGAACAAACAGGATCTAAACCAGTTGCTGACTCCTTTGGAACAGGGAACCTTTCTTAGTAGGGTGTCATCTGCCCTGAAATGAGAAAAACATCTTAAAAACTTCAAGGTCCTCTTGTGTACCCATAGAAAGTACCAAGTGCACCAACTCATAACAAGTAAGATCTTTCAGAAGGATATAAAAATGCTATTTGATATGGGTTTTTTTGAATCTTACTGGTTTGCCTCTGTTCTTTCAGACGAACAAAATGTCAGCTTCTTTAAAACTGTTTGAAATAACTGCCAGGAAGAGGTGTTTCAGCAGTAAGAACACAAATCACCAATAAATAAATGATGAGTAATACCAGGGTGGAGAAGGAACTTATTCTTTTGGGGAGTTGTGGCTTTTCTGCTATGTTTTATTATTCAAAGGCCAGTTGTAGATGTCTGTAGCTGGTGGCTGCTTCCAGTTGTGGTTGTCCAAACTTGCTTCAGTTTTTTGACCAGTGTTGACAGTTTGGCCGGCATTACCTTTTATGTAGCATCCTTAAAATCATCACCTTCCTATTGTGCCTTTACAGTGGTTAGAAAAGTGACTATGGAGCATAGTGTGCTTTGTGCACTTTGAGCAAGACACTTTTCTAACACACTTCAGTACAGTGCTACCTGTAGGCCCACCCTGATAAAGTTAACATTATGAATATATTGTTAAACTAGCATTTAGTACTTTTAGTTAGCATCTCTGCTTTACTGCTTGAATTTTTAGCCATGTATATAATGATTTAAAATGCAGTTTCTCTAAGCCAGCCTAGCTCTCCTGAGCTCAGCCAAGGCTGGCCGTGCTGAGGATACACAGTCTCCCAGGAATTTGGAAATGCTGGTGTAATCAGAGGAATACTGCATAAATCCAGATAATTTCATTTTTGTCCATGACGCTTGTTAGATTATAGAAGATCTATCTTGCCTATCACCACTTCAGGTGATTCTGCACAAAGATCTGCCTCCCCTCCTGCTGCAAAATTCAACAAAGAAAGGATATAATGGAAAATGTAAAAGCACTGTGTGTGCTGTGAGCATTTAAACTAAAATTCCTCCTGGAATTAGGCTTTCATTCCTCATGGCAAGGGGACAAAATATGCCAGACAACACAATAACTCCTATCAAGAATATTTTCCAGTGTGAAGACATAGGTCAGTTCTATTCATATCAGAGCGAAAAGACCAGAACCTGGCCTCAGAGGTGGATTCTTAGGCAGCTGAGTCCTTGCTCTGTGCAATTTGAGAGGTTTTCTTGGGACATAAAGCAATCCTTGAAGGAACATCTGATACTGGTATCAATGATGAAAAGAGAGACTGAGAGAAATTGAGTGAAAAAGTGCTCTGAAGTGTATCCATATTCAAGAAGGACTCTGAATTAGAAAATAAGGAGGTAGGGTTGGATAGCTCTCTAAAAGTACTAAGAATAAATATAATTAATTTTAAAAAAATAAAAGAAAATATTTGAAGGAAAGGAGAAACTGAGAAGCTTGGTGGGGGAAGTGTACAGGAGAACTGAGGATATTTGTATTCAACTAATTGTGAATTTATTGGCTGCTATTAGCCATTTTCTTTTTTTTTCCCCCCTCCATTCTGTCCTAGCATCACTGCCTTCTCAATAAATAGTAAAGTGTCATATTTCCTTACAAAAAGAGAGGGAGAGAGGGAGAGAGCTAGAGGGAAATCCTTTCCTCTGAGATGTTCATGTCCCTGCTTTTAAATTGTGGCACGCCTGTTATTATTTTAGATTGTTTAGGCATTATTTGCTTAATAACACACTGGGACAAATTATACCTTTGAAGGCTAGAATGAGACATTCCTTGCTGTCCTTTTCCTTGCTTAAAAGCCTGAAAAAGGGATGGGCTGCAACACTGACTGGTTTTGGACTGGTAGAGAGGGACTGCATCGCTAGGCTCTCCTGGCCCAGTGGGTGCAGCTGGAAGGATACATGACCGTAGCACCAGACATGACTGACTCCTCGATGCACAAACTCAACAATAACCTCTCCTGTCTTTCATTATCTACCCACAGCAAACCCTACCAGGGCAGGAGGAGGAAGAGAGTACCCCGGTTCATCCGAGGTGATCCGTGAATCCAGCAGCACGACGGGCATGGTGGTTGGGATCGTGGCGGCAGCAGCGCTGTGCATCCTCATCCTCCTGTATGCCATGTACAAGTACAGGAATCGAGACGAAGGATCCTACCACGTGGATGAGAGTCGAAACTACATCAGTAACTCAGCACAATCCAATGGGGCTGTGATCAAGGAGAAACAGCCCAACAGCGCTAAAAGTTCCAACAAAAACAAGAAAAATAAGGATAAGGAGTACTATGTCTGATCTCAACATCTAAAAGAACGCTTGTATAGAAATAGTCTTCATTTTATCTGAGACATAATACAAACTTATTTACTTTACTTTTTATGAAGCACATTCAAAAACAAACAAACAGAAAAGACAGGGATGCAATCAGAAAGGAAGGACTGTTTTTAAAAACAAGCATTTCATGCTCTTGTTTTTCAGAAACAGGAGCTGATAAATTCCCTAACATCCACAGTGTTTTCATTTACTCTGCCTGTCTTTATGTTGCTGGAACGTTTCTGAAAGACAATGATGACACCACGCATTCATAAAGCAAGGAGTATTACTACAACATCGAGGCACAATATGAAAAAAAATCAAATAAAAAAAACAAAACAGGAAAAAAAAAAAGAAAAAAAGAAGCTACCTATGATTCTGGATTTAGCCAAAGTGCTAGCGCTTTCTTGAGAAGTAAGTTAGTCTTATTGTCAGAGAAGACTGTCATTATATATGGTGACTCAACAAGCAAACATAAAGAGTTTGCCATCTGGTGCAGTGAAGCAGTGATTGGAAACTTGCATTTTGAAACAAAGTGCTGGCTTTTCTGAAGACTTATGTAGAAATACTTTCAAAAAGCCCCTTTCTGGTTGTGAGGAAAATAGTATGGAGGCCTTATTTTCAAAAACAAAAACAAAAATCTGGAATATAAGGCACATTTCCACAAAGAAAAAAAAAAAAAAAAGAAAAAAAATGAAAAACAAGAGGGCATAGATGCAATCATTGGGAAATTTTCATGCACGCTTAATATGTTATTACATATGTTTATATAAAAACACATCTATATGTGCTTTCTGGACTGTGATAAGTGATGTTTTATAGCCTGTTGTATAGAAAATGCAAACTATATCTGCTCTTCAGCCATTTTTGGTAATCTCAATGTTATAAGTGTTGCTAGGTATAGAAAGTTTTATGACATCTGGAGCAACAGACATTCTTCAGTTTTTTTGCAGCCATTATAAATCGTCCCAGACTTTTTCCCCTTTTTTTTTTTTTTTTAATTTTTAATTTACAGTGTAGTGGTTATACAAAGGGGGATGTGTATGAATGTATATAAGAGTCAGCTAATTTTTTTCTTACCTGTACAGCTCTATTATGTTGCAATTAAGTTTCAGTAGTTTGTATGAAAGAAGTGGACTAGAAAGCAAAAATATATCTCTACTGTAATTTGTCTTCTCCCTCCTATCCACATCTCTTGCTCCTGATATGCATCAATGAAGTTGATCAGAATGGCCAATTTTCCTAGAAATATACATTCATTAATTAGCTAAATATTTAGTGACTTAAACTGGCCTTTGGCTTCCAGTCAAAGCTTCACTATTGGAGAGCATGGTTTGCCTTACAAAAACCTTGTTCTTAGAAATTACAAGAATGATGAGTGTCTTGAGAATCTTAGGAAGTATCATATAGTGTTTTTCTGGCATTCATATGAAGAATAGCTACTACAACACTGGATGGTGAAAGATCTAAAAATACCCATTGTAATTAACCAGGCTGATTCTATTGCAGAATTTATCCCTTTCTCCAAAAAGGAAATACTCTTGAGGTGCACGATAGTATTTTTCAATGGTGGGCATTTTGACATATGAAAAAGTATTTTTAGCTAAGTTGATTGTGTAGTATTGCAAGACATCATAACCAGACAGATATAAGTTCATTATGTTTTAAAGTGACACAGCTTATCTTGCATATATAAAACATTAATGCATTTTAGTTAAACACGTGAAATATAATGATGTAATTTACACATTAAGTTTTGAATTTTTTTCTAGTAATATTTTATTAGTTTCACAGCAATAAATCATAACATAACATTTTATTTACACAGAAGTTCAAAGGGAATACATTAGATAGAAAGAGGGTAGTTCAATAGAAATCAACCAAATCATCAGAAGGCCTCCTGGGAGGGATATAGATATTCACATTTTACAGACAGGAAGGAGAAATTTAAAACTAGCTTTAAGCAGCAGACACAAAACATTTTGTTGTGCGTTACTCACTGTAGCTGATGAAAAAAAGTTGGGAACTGGTACAGCTATCTATCTGGGAGTCAGAGCACTTTAAAAATACATGTAGCTGACATGAAAACACCTCTTTTGAAGTTTGCCAACCACATCAAGGTGTGCCATGTTACATTTGTCAAATTTTTATTTTCATTAGCATTTACAAAAAAATGAAAAAAAAAAAATCACAGAAAAACACACAAAATCCACCTGATGTTCATTTCTTAGATTGCTGTTCACCTGTGGCACTCATAATTTCTCCCACCTTTACAAGACAGCTGTACTCAGGGAGTGGCAGGGGCAAGAGTGACTGGAGGTCATTGCTGGAAGCAAGAGACTTCAGCTGGAGGGGGGAAAGAAGTTGAAAGCCAGGTGGTGGTCAGATTTCAGTGCTTGAAGATACCTAGAAGAACAAGAGTAATCTATTGACAGGAGTCTGGATATGACAGAATATGATTTGGGTGAGATGAAATGGTCTTTTCTGCTTGGTGTTGATTGCATTAATGAAATAGCATTGTCAGGATAACTTCCAGGCAGGTAAAGATCAATCTTTAACTAAATCCACACATCAAGGGAAAAAAAAAATAAATCTGCTACTCTTAAAATAAGAAAATACAATTTTAACACTGTTTCTGAAGGTTCTCCTTTTTTCCTCTTTAATTTCATAATTTAACAAAAAAACCCCAACAATTATGTATGTATCAGAAATGCCAGCAAGTGGATTTAAAATTATTTTTTGTTTAAAAGCAGCAGCAACAAACAGACATAAAACAACTACCTAACATAAAATTGGATCCTTTCTCTATAATAACCTAATTTGTTTGACTGAGATGGCTTCATTTCTATGACTGTATTGTGTTGCCTTTTTTAACAAAACACTAAATAACATGTGAAACTTTCAACCCTAAGACATCAAAGAGAGGCCCAATGCCCCTAACCTTATAGTGCTTTCTGTGATAGATATTTACAATTTTTTTATTTGTTGCAAGGCCAATTTATTCATTATTGGAAATGCTAAGCAAGTGGAATTTACTGTTTTGTTAATAAAAATGTTTCTTAATACAAATGCTGGCTTGTTTCTTCTCTTGCTCTTAGATTGTGAATACCTGTTCATCTTGAAGCTGTGAGGAAAAAATGGTAAATTGGAATGAAGTTACAGACATTCAAGTCAGGAAAAAGTGACCTCAGAGCTCTTTGTACACTTTAGTGAAAACCTTCTACAACAAGTCTTGTGTTCAACTGGCGCAGTTAGAAATGTATTAATGACATCAATGAATTGGTTTTGTACAGACTTGCTTAATTTGAAATTTTCTAATATTTTTTTAAATCAAAAAATTAAAACTTGATGATCTCTTCCCCCTCTGTATGAAAAAAGAGCTCCCTTTTTTGCCACTTATTATTTCTGCAGTGGAAATAAAGTGGAGAAGGGTAAGGTAATGGGATGAAAAGTTAAAACATTTGTTAAAAGTGAAAACACTTTCTCTTGTCTAGAAGATGATTTAAAAATTAATGGGAAAAGGAATATATTTCAGGTCCTTAAAACATTTCTAGATAATAATTACAAAATTTCAACCGGAGCTAATCCATTACATAAGTGCTTTCCTACTTAGCATGGCATTTAAATTCATGGGCAACTTCAAGCAAACATCTAATCCTATTGATTTAAGCGAGTGTCTAAACTTGCCTAAATGTACTGCTGAGTGGGGATGGAGTTAAGCTTTTGGATCTAAGCTCCAAATAGAATTTTATTTTGTATCATCTTAAATCACATCACCAGCTTTTTTGACTTCAATGAGATTTATTCATCTGCTTAATTACATGTAGACTGAAGTATTTTAGATAATTTAAACTCAGGAGTATCTGGAGAAAAACAATCCCTATCTTCCATTGGTACAAAACACTTTGAAAGTCCTAAACTGCTTTATACTGAGATTAGGTCTTGAGCGTGTGCTTAAATAAATACTGAATATTCCAGTTAGGAAAATGCTGTATAGACATTTGAAGGAGCTGTAACAGTGATTTTTGTACTGCTACTACTACTACTACGACTACTACTACTACTACTACAAAGAAAACCCCCAACCAAAACCAAACAAACTCACATTTCATTTTAAAGTTTTAAATTCTACAATGTATTTGTTCCATTTTTTTTTTCCATCTATACTGTGTGCTCCCTTTTACCAAAATCCTAATGGCCACTCACTACCTGCATCATTCATCATTATCTGGCCACTGTAAGTGGTGGTTTCCATCATCAATTATCACTGTGGTCAAGCAGCTAAAAAGCCCTCACAAGGTGATGAGAAAAAAGAAAAAAACTAAACAAATCCCCTAAATGTGACTTAGAGTGAGGGGAAAAAAGCACACATACGCTGTAAATGACAACTGTGTTTTTTAATTCCTCCTATGTAACTTTTTTATAGTTCAATGAAACAGTTTTAAATTGGGATTCTGGATCTGATTTTCATTTGCCTTTAAGTTTAGCACAGGTCTGTATAGAGGTGCTTAGAGCTATTGAGCTGGGTCAGGTACTCTTGTCAGTGTAATTTTATTTGGAATGCAGGCCATTTAGTTTATTTTTAAGCCCCCGTTTTTTTGAAGTCTGTAAGTATTTCAGTGTCAAAATGTTCCTGGCTCTCATGGGAGTGGGGAGAAAGAGAAATCCACACTACATTTAATTCAGTTTATAAATCCATAAATGCTTGGGAATGATAAAACTGCTTGCCCACCAGTCTCTGATTCCGCTGTATGGACTGCAACTGATTTGATTGGTCACTGCTCTTCATGAAACCAGAAGCATCCTCCACAGGTTAAGCTTTGAACTAGATATTCCAGAAAATACACAGATGAGCTCAGACAGAACTCAACCTGTCCTTTACCTGCTTACTTTGGAGGCTTCTTCCAAAAGTTTCTTGATGATTTTTGACAGACTTCAGCCCCTAATTCTAGCTTCTGTAAAAGAAGGTCTGGCCCCTTTCTTTTTCTATCTCAGTCACTTGCTACTACACAAATATGTTCATTTCACAGAATATGCTGAGTTGAAAGAGATCAGGATCATCGAGTCCAGCTCTTGGCCCTGCACAGAACACCCCAAGGGTCACAGCATGTGCCTGAGACCATTGTCCAAATGCTTCTTGAGCTCTGTCAGGCTTGGTGCTGTGACCACTGCCCTGGGGAGCCTGTTCCAGTGCCCAGCCACAATCTGTGTGGAAAACCTTTTCCTGATATCCAACCTAAACCTCCCCTGCTTACCTTCATGCCATTCCCTTGGATCCTGTCTCTGGTCAGCAGAGAGAAGAGCTCGGTGTCTACCCCTCTTCTTCCCCTCACAAGGAAGCTTTAGACCACTGTGTCCAGAACAAACTGATTTCCATATGACATTGCTCCTCCAGTTGGGCTTGATTTTGGTATACACTGAGGGTTTTTTAAAGAAGACAAAAGGTGACATAAGGGTAGAGTTATTTCAAAGGGTGTGGGATTTTCAGTGAGTAAATTGGCTTTAAGTACAGTAATTTCATGCTGGCATACACTTGAGAGATTTAGAAATCCAGGTCAGTAATCCTCAAAAACATCCTTTTGGTAAACTATAATGGCATGAGCTCGTTTGTCAGCAACTGCAGGAACGCACAGCAAGGCTATAAAAATGTGAATGTGTCAGCCTGGTTGTAGCAAATAACACAGAGAAATGGAATTTGGGCAGCTAAAAATAAGTGTTGGCACACTGGCTGGATTCTTATGAGCGAGTCCAACTACAAGCCAGTAAGTATTTATTGGATGACAAACAGCAAAATACTTCTCTTATAGTTACAGTTTGGGATGCAGCTGACAGAACAGAGGCCAGGGTTGTGGGGCTGCATTGGCTTTTCCAGGACCAGGGGCCAGGTTGCCATTCAGTTGTCCTCCAAGCTGGGGGACCGGGCAGGCTTCATACAGCTGCCTGCTGCACGACAGATGATCAGCTGTTTCCAAAAACCTCCCTTTTTCCTTTGAAATTGAGACACATTTTCTAGAAATAGTATAGCGGCTTTCTTTATGGAACACACTGGGTTCCATAACATGGAACACACACTGGCTCACAAAATATGTCCCACCACAGCTAGCATAATCTTAAAGAGAAACCATGGCTGCAGGTCCAGGTGAGAAACCTCTACTCTTTCCAGCTTTGGCCTCAGGACCTCCTCAGGATGGGCAGATGTGAGGAGGGCAGGATGTGAGAGCTGCAGGTGCTGGTCTGGTGTGGCTACAGAAAGATGGGGAAATTCAGCTGTGAGGGTCTCACAACCAGGACTGCTTGAAGAACTTGCCCCAGGGCTCATGGCTTGGTAACGTGGAGAAGGCACAGGTTTTCCTTAGTTACCAAATGATTCAAAGGAAAAAAAAAAAAAGTTTCTCAAGGAGATGGTGGCATAGAGAGATCAGAAATTTCAATAGGAGTTACTTCAGTGTTCCTTTAGCACTTTCCCTGCCTGTGCTTCATACCGGAGAGAAGCTCAGGCATTAAACTCACCCCACAACAGTATGGGATCCCTAACTTTCTACGACATCAGGCTTCAAATGTTTGGACCAGAAAGTTGATTCAGGATGAGATCCAGCAGCATGTTTTATTAAACCATAAGGACAGAGACAAGTTTCAGCACAAGATGTAAAAATCTTGGAGAAGAAAATGATAATAAAAACAGACACCCCTGGGAAATCCTACCCCATCTGCCACGATCGTCTAATCAGCCTTTCAGGTGGTTTAACTCCTTGATGATTACACCTGGAGAGGGAGCAAGCTTGTTACAGCATCCCAGCTGGCACAAACGTTGTCCAGCTAGCAAGCACAGAGCTCACTGTAGTTACCAGACCCTTCACTCTATGTGTGAGCTACTTGAACAAAGATTCTCCTTTAGATTTGGGATTGCTTGCTACCAGTCTGGAGATGGTATTTAGTGACTTAGATTTGATTTATGGGCAGGTCCAGGGAGCAGGAAAAGAACATAATCCTGTGAGAGAAATGAAGGAAAAATATCCGAAAACCAAGGAGGGTTTGTGCTTTACCTACCAGCAAATCTCCACATAACAAGCAGAGGAATTTCAGGTAAATAATTAAAGTCTTGGTGTGTTGCTGGATGGTGCTTGGGAAAGGCAAGTTTGTACTCAGTTTTCCTAAAGGTTAAATTTGTTTGGGAGCTCGTTTATACCTGTCTTCAGGCTCTTTTTAGGGAAGTCTTTCCAAATATTGATAGTACAACATTACCTCAAGAAGTTTCTCATCAATTTTAAGAGCTTTGTCTAAATATGGGTTGCTGGATTTGACTCATAGGTTGGCATACATCTGCACTAGCAAGCACAGCCCAGTAAGAATAAATCTGTAGGTCATGGTAGCTGATGTCCATGTTATATTTCAGGATTTTCTTTGAACCAGTTGTAGTCTGGTCACACACATGGAGTGCCAATTAGTGGTTAGGTTTGTTCATGCAGTTAATTTAATCTGCAAAGTGTCCAGTCTTTCATGCAGAGCGCTCTGAGAAGTTAATTGTAGAGAGTGGGAACAAGCTGAGTCGCTTCAGAACTGTATGCCTGATCTTAAATAAAACTTTGGTGTTGAAAACATCCTTTGGGCATTGATATATTCCAGTATGCTCATAACAACTCACTGCAAGAATAGTAGGGTATTTTTCATACCCAGCCCCAAATGACAATTGCTGTTAGACATAAAGGCCTCCCTTGTATTTTCACAAGACTCAGCGTCTGTAATTCTGGGCCTCATCTTCCTCTTTAACCACCGCACTGCTACATAGCATCCCCTCAACCCTTTTCTTCAAACCTGAAGGCTTTACAAGGCTTGTTTACAAGGCGTGTTTCCTTCAAATAGGTTGAGATAAATATGGAAGTATTTTGAGGTGGCGCTGTCTGAGGGAGCCATGTCACCAGCACTGAGATCAGCAATCATGCAATTGTAACTTGCAGAACGATTGTGCAAGCAAACCTGGAGCTGCTGGAGTAGGTGAACTGGGAGAAAGGGCTGGGGCAGAAATGAATTCAACCACTGCTCAGAGGAGGAACCACACTAAGCAAATTTAGTCTTTTGGAAAACCTACATCCAGGTTTTTCAAGACAGATCTGCTTTTAAAAAAGTTTTAACAGTCTTCTCTAACACAGATCTCACCAAAATAAACCTTTTCTCGTATGGGAATTAATTGCAATATATTTCCCAATGTAGTCAGTATTAAAAATATCATGGGAATCCACAAGAGATTGGGCTACATTTTGAGATATTTTCTTGTGACTTCTGCAGACAGGAAGGCTGCCATTTCCATTAAGATTGAGATTTCATTGCTGCTTTTAACTACAGAGCGATTACACTTTCCCCCTGGCACAGTGCATATCATTATGAACATTTTATATAAGTATTCTGAATAGTCATCATTAATTCTTTTAGATTTCTAAGTGTTAGGCATCGAAGACTGACAATATAGACTGATGCTAAAAGATTTTTAAATCTGAGTTCTTGTAAATGACCATATTTGTGTGTAAGTAGCTGCTTATAAGTTTTGCCTAAGTTCTATAAAGCATCTTGATAAGTCTATTTTTATTATTAACTTTTGCCAAAAGTTGATAATTATAGAAAGAAACATTCTCTGTTAACGTAAGTTATTTCAGAAACAGTTAAGTTTAATTTGAGAACACTTCAATTCAGCAACAAGAATATGAATTTAGAGTTTTTAGATATATTTGGTTTTTGCTATCATCTAAGCTAATTTAGAATTTGAGAGACTTCAAAAATAAACTTGAATTGTCGTTCATCTAATTCTTGGTGGCAGTTACACATAATCTGGGGGAAGTTTTCAGTGCTTTTGAGGGAAGTTGTGGCAATAGGTTGGTGTCTTTCTGGGGGGGCAGATTTACCAGACTTGCATGTGAGCACATCTTTGCATCTTATGCTGTTCTGCTTCCCACTGAGAACTTTCAGCAATTACAGTAATTTCACATGTATAAGGTGCACAGATTTGACTAAAATTTTGATCGAAACCCGGAACTGCGCCTTATAGGCTAGTGCGCCTTATATATAGACAAAGTTTGGAAATTTGCCAACCCAGAAGTGCCAGGGGCTGGGCTGCGTGGGGGCATCACTGGCAACCGAGCCGCGCGTGACGAGAGCTGCAGAAGCTGGCGACGGGGGCGGGAGGAAGTGCTGGGGCCCTGGGGCTGTGTTTAAAGGCTATGTTGATCCATGAAAACTGTTTGCAAATTGAGCACCTGACAGTAAACCCCGAGATCACGTGATTCCATTACTATTGGTTACTTTGTTGCGCACGGATCCTCGCTGTAAAAAAAAAAAGTGTGCCTTATAGTCCGGTGCGCCTTATAGTCATGTAATTACTGTACTAATCCCTGGGGTCTGTTGCACAGACTCTGCTGCACATCAGCAAAGTCCCTGGCTCAAAAGCAGAACTTGGCACTAATACATAGTCTGAGGCAAAACTCCCATTTATTTCAGTGGGAGGAGGAATTTCTTCTTTTTCTTCTTTCTGGGAGTCCATAGCACCTAAAATAAATCAGTATATTAGAAAGTGCTACAGAGAGCAGATTGAGAAGGAGGATACATCCCTGAACAAACATCCTGAACACTAAATAAAGAAAAGCCAATCCAGAAACCCTAAAACCAATCTGACTTCTTAAAATGGACAATAGGCTATTGTGGATACATAACTTACTTTTGCAGTCCTTAGTGGCCTTTCATAATTTGCTTTTGGTTTGGCAGATTGGTGAGATGTGAAAGTCCTGAAGCTGCAGCCATAAATAATGCCGACCAACAAAATAGGGACTGTACAAACAGGACACTTCAGTTTTCAGAATTGTTTTAAAAAACTGTGCAATGCTGCGTGTGGTCTGACCGCTAGGCAGGGAGCTAAAACAGCCTAGGATTGAGAGTGGCCCTGTGCTCAGTGCAGGTTGGATGCTCCAGCTTTTCTCACAGCTCTGGTATCTGCAACAGGGAGAAAGACACAGAACCTCTAGAAGCAATAGCTAAGCAATGTTTGGTTTTTGGGGTTTTTTTTTGCTTTGATTGTTTTTCTAATGCTGGGAAAGAACAATCAAATGATAATCAGTTTTGGGGTAAATAATCTTTCAGTCTCTTATATGATGCTAACAGATTTCTAATAATTGAGCATTGGGATGGTAAATCATTCTAATTGGAATTTTAAAATAATCTGGGAAAATTTACATGAAACACTCATAAAGAAGCCAACAAGGAACCCATTAATACTGTCCATTCATTTTTCTGTTGTTAAAGTGGTGTCGCTTTCAAGCACTCCAAATACATGACTCAAACTGCAAAGCCCAAGGCTTTCATTAAAATAACAGTATTTGCAACATAGGGGATGTTTCTGTAGGGGAAAGAGAGTCACTTCTTCTAAGTTATTTATCCTAGTTAAAATTCAATTATTGTCTATTGAATTTTGTTCACCAGTGTATTGCCATTTTTTAGTATGTTTAGACACCATTTATTTTCCTAATATACCTATACCCATGCAAGAAAAAATGTAGAAAGAAGTTATTATTTCTGCAGCATCTACTGCTCAGTCTGTACTAGCATGTGCTTCTCCAGGCACAGACAACTTGTGCCTACAAGTACAATTGTAACCCTGCTGGTGTGTTCAGAGGGACAAAGGAAGAGGAGAATGTAGCAAATACTTAAGCTGCTACGTGAATTTTATGTTTGAATTTGCACTGTTCGGGAATAGGTATCTTCTTGATTATTCGGGCTTCTAGTGTATGCAGTAGGAAAGCAGGAATGAAAGGAAGGTGTTCTTGGTTAACAAGGCTCCTGCTACAAGCAAAGGCTTTTATCCACCACTGTGCCACCCCCAATCATCAGAGCCATCCAGGAGGTGGAGATTTACTGTGTCAAGGTGGGCCAAGTATTCTTCAGGTTACCCCACAGGAATAATGCAACACAAGTTAGATGCTTGATTTCTGCCTTGCTCAGAGGATGTTATGTCAGCATAACTCTGTAGACTTCATTACAATATTTTGTGACTGTACCCACGTGAAACTGAGCCCGGCAATATATGTCCGTGCCTCTGGGATTTAAAGCTGAGACCTCCCTTCAACCTCACACAATGGAGAAATTCCTGTTTTCTCTTTTTATTTCAGAGGGAACATTAAAGTTCTATTGTTACAGGACTGCAAGAGAAGAATGATCGAATGATAGATGTAATCAAAGGGACTTTTTTCTTCCTTTTTTTTCCTGCAGTTCTGCAGCCCTGATTCCTGAAGGTATATGGCACTACTGTGTTACTACAGCAACAGACAGCACTGACAGGACCAAGTTATAGATAACTGGGTTCTTTTGCAAGATCACAACCAAAATGCTTGCAATAAATCTGCTGCATGTAAAGTTGGTGCGATTAAAATGTTAACAGGATAAATACAATACAGGAAACTACCTTATTTTACAAAGAATCTTCTGTAGTGCTCTACAACCCCTCAAGTCAAAATAGGTGGGAGAAATTAAATCAGTCCTTCTAGTTATGTCTTGCACTGTTCCACAATGGCTTGTCCCATCTCTTTAGGGACAAAGTCCCTCAGTTTAGGGACTGAGGCAGATCTCTAAGCAGGTAATTCTTCTCACAGTAGAAGAAAGGGATATGTCTAAGGGAAGGACAGGAATTGCCAAACAAGAGATAATGTCAACTGTCTCATCTTGGATCAGCTGCTTCCTGCCAAATCAGACTGCTCTGCTTTGTTCTCCACCTCCTTTGAGGATATAAAAACCAGACACATAGGGGAAAGAGGGCAAGCTCACCTTCCTTTTTCCTCCCTCCCCTTCATTCCTCTTCTTCCATGAAAGACACAGGATCTCTATTCTTGCTAAAGCACCTTCACAATAAATATTAGATTTGTTTCAAACCCTGAGCCCATACGGACACCTTAATGGAGTCCAGCTCTCAAAAGCACACAGTGATGTGGACCATTATGATCTGAGCTCTTTAGGAAAGCTGACTGTAAGTTCTATTTACTAGCACCCAGTCCATGCTAGTGTTTATGATGCAGAAATACTTTCAAAATTGTGCCAACACATTTACTAGCTCAGAAGCTGCTTAGATTGGGCAAAACTTGCTTGTAACAAGAGAGATTAGGAAGAAATAAGGGAGAAAATATCGAGCACAAAGCATTATGAAAGTGTAACTGTATCTAATTTAGCTCCAGCTGCTGATATTGGGGCTTCTTCTCTTCTGCCTTCTTCTGCAAAGGGTGAGCAAGGAGCATACCTAGAGCAATATTGCTGTCAGCGACAGTTTCACATTGGCTTTGCCTCATCAAAAGTGAGATGAGAGCCAGCAGAGTGGCTATGAATAGCTAAATTACTGAAGAACAATAGCAGTCTGTGTTTAAGTAGGGCCATAGGGTTGAATTACAGAAGCTCTTTAGAGCTATTGTGTATTAACTGAGCCACTGTATCTACATGTGTGCATGCCTGGAGATTGCTTCAAGACCTCTGTGTCTTAGCTTCAAAAGTAATGGATGAGGTTGAGGCTCATGCATTTTGCCTTGACTTAGGGTGAAAAAAACCCAAACTGTGATGGAAAATAGTGTCAACTGAGGAGATTGGTGGTAACTTGTTATGCCTTTGACTCATCTGTGTTAAATCTGCCTGTGCCCTTAGCTGCAGCTAACTGGACTTTCAAGGCAGATCGAGTCATAAATGCAGAGACTGAGAAAAAAAGTAGCCAGCTCTCCAAATACACTTGGCTACTCAAAAACATGCTGGGAAAAAATGCTCTATTAAGAGAGACACCTAAATAATTCACCAACTTTTTTAAGTTTTACACTCTCTGTCATTGATTTCTGACTCTGGCATATTCATCATTATATGGCATGTTATTGAATTACTGACTCTCGCCAAACTGAAACAAACTGGTCAATTCTTTATGTTCTTAAGAACAACAGAAACAGAAAGAGGCTGATCTCTCTGTTACCCCAGTTCAACCCTTTTTCTTGTTTTTCGTGTTCTGTCAAACTGTTGCATGTTATTCAAATGAATATTCAGGTGTTGAATAACTCCAGCTTTCATTTAGGTATCAAAGAACTGACCAAGTTAAACCTTTCCATTATTTAAAGGTCCTTAAAAACATGGAGATAAACACAGTGATTCTTAGAAAGTAGAACAGAATTCACTTCATGGAAATTCACTGTATATTTAACTATCTCCAATCTAGATCATTCTATAGTTATCTCATAAATATAAGCCCTTTCAGAGGATAATATATAAATAATTTTAGAGATTTGTGTGAAAAAAACATATATTCTGCTTTCCACTTCCTCTTGAGAGTCTAGATAGCTCACATTACAGATTTTTTTTCTGTCTTTGAATTAAAAAGGCTTACTTAAATCATGGTGAGATTTTGCATATATTCATCATTTTCCATCTGGAAAGTCTTCCATTATTAACACATAGCCCAAACTCAAGTAGAAAAACACATTTTCTCCTATTTTATGTGAGGCATGGAGGCTTCATTCATCAAAGGGGCATTCCCTTAATGAAATGCTAGTTCTGTGAATGTGCCCAGCTTCCTTATCCCTTGATGTGACCAGAGTCTGCTCCACTGGAGCACACTGTCTGATTTGATGGAGGTCCTAGAGCCTCTCTCTGCACTGGTTCTGGTGGCTCCCCCTCATTGCCAGTTTCTTGGCCCCTTGCTAATCCTCCTGATTTCCAACCATCCTTCGTCATTCACAGTCCTTCATCAGAGAGCTCATGATGCTGACTGAGGTTGGAGGTGCTGAAAGAAACCATTCACCAGCTATGGAGAGAGTCCAGAGCCCAGGAAAGTGTCCGCACTGTATCATCATGTTCTGGTTGAAAAAGCCTTTTGTGGAGGTGGTCATCACATGCACATTTCCTGAGCCTTAATCTTAATTCCACACCTCTTCCCTAATTAATGATCTTATGTACAGAAAAATGGCCAGTCTTCTGGACAGTGGAGAGACAACAAAAAGCAAGTCTGTTTGTCTGTTTCTTTGTGTATGGGAACTGTGAATACCAAGATTTATTTAAACTCGGAAGATCATAAGGTCTTGATCAAAACACACATAATTAATTTCATTAATTGAGCAGAATCACTAGGATGCACTGAACTGTGAATAGTTATCTATTTATGGTGGCATCTGAATTAAATGTCCTGATCTTGAAGATATAGGATGTTAGAGATGGGGGGGAGCAAGCAGAGATAAGACCCAATAGTATACAGAGTACTGGATAGCTTTTGTATTCTCTTTTCATCCCTTTTTAAAAGCTTCTTCCCTTCTGAGCTTGAAATATTAAAGACTACAAGCTGTTCTGCATAACAAGAAATGTGCAGACACAAAACAATGTAGATATGTTAATGTTAGTTATACCTTGCTCCATTTTTTAAAATACTGTTTTAAGCATATCTGGTTTAAATGTACCTTTCATTGTTTAGGGTTTTGTTTCACTTGGTTCTAAGCATGCCTGTATTATAGAGCAGCCTTGTGTTTTTCTGTGCTATAAATAACTCATTCATGTCTTCACATTATCTATTACTGTTTATGTCTTAAAGAGGGAAAATGGAACCTAGGAAATGTACAGTTGCAGGATAAATAAATATTTATTGTGCATATCTCCCTCAAACTTTATGAGCTGCTTCAATGTAATTAGTATATAAGCTAATTTTCAAGGTCTTGGTTTAAAAATAAATAAAAATAAAAGCTTGACAGCTGCAAATAGCTTTTTCCACAGAAAGATGAGAGTTACAATTTTCTACAACCCCTTCCAACAATAGACTATGAAGATAAGTGTATCCAGCATTTACTGGTAGAATAACATGATTAGTAACATCTTTTAAACTTCCAGCCATAAAAAGCCAAATGGGATAAGTGAATTCTCACAGTACCTCCTGGAGGAGAAAGATCTTAGGTCTCCTGTCCTAAACAGATCTAGCTTTGATTTCACTCTGCTGTAGAGCACCAGATCATCTTTCTAAGGCAGCTCATACTCATGTCTCTCACCACCTGCCCTGACTGCCTCATTTCAAGCTTATTTTCCATTTCTGGATCCCCAAAAATCAGAGTCATCTCCTGTGGTGCCCTGGCCACCTTGACCTCTCCTGTCCTGGCATCCCCTCCTGCATGTGCTCGTGTCCCAGTGCCAAGCCAGCACCAGCCTGCTGCCCCCCTGCTCTTCTGAAACTTTTGACATTCAAAAAGTGCACAGGAATCACTGAGTGATGGTGCTCCGCAAAAGCATCTACCCAAAGACTCCTGGAGATTTGCCTCTTTCCTTACTACTCCAGAGAGTGTATCTGATTCAGTTGATGAAGAAATGAGCTCAGTGAATTTTGAAACCAATTTTGGCAGAGGTTCTCTCTGCAACTTCTCATCTCTTGACTGATTGATTGATTGAGTCATCATTAACAGCCTGAACCTTTGAATGAAACCAGTGGGAGTCTTACCACTTCTACCAGCAAGAACAGGCTGCTGCACAGGTTTCCCACATGAAAGTACAATTCACTAACACATAAAAAAAAAAAAAAAATCCAAAAGACTGAGATCACAGCTCATAAGTCAGTTTAGTATAGAAATCTTTCACTGAGGCAACTGTTTGAGTACAATAAAAGAAATCCATGGATGGTCTTTCCGTTTGTTTTATGCCCTGATTTTAGCTTGTATGACTTCATCTTTTTGCTCAATAAGGTGTGTGTGGACAGAGGCAGGGAGGGTACTTTTTGTGTGCCTTGAGAACTACCTCATTCCCACATTTTTTTCTTCTCTCCTTTCTCATCCTTCTCATCACCTCATGTGGCACTGTCTTCCTTGGGACCACTGAGGAGAGGACATCTCCCCGGGGAGCCATCAGCTCTCTGATTTCATTGCCGGTCTGTGGGATACCTGTGGACAGAGATGTGGTGTGTGGCAGCAAAGACTGGGTCATTTTCAGAACCCTTGAAAATATAACCTGAACCTGTCACCTAGCAGATAAAGGACCTACCACTGGGTTACTGAGGCAGGTTAACCAACCTTATCTTTGTTTTAACCCCCCAAAATCCCAGGCTAGATCTGAACATAGAAGCAGACTTTAACAAAGGCCTTTTGGAGTACCCTCAATCTCATCTGTTATACTTCAGTGACCATTGTGATTTCTTGGTCATAATGTCAAGGAAAGAATAATTTGATTTATATTTATGTGCTTTGTGCAATATAGAGAGTTATTTTCTGTTTATGCTATTACTGCTTTGGGAGTACAAACAAAACTGATGAGCACATTATTATACCTTTATGAGGGCAGGTTATTCAATGCATGAACACTGGTGACACTTGCAGTACTGTGCTCACAATGCTTATTCTGATCAGAATGGTTTAAATAATACATGAACTCATGCATATACATATTGCAACTCATCTCTTTCATTAGGTGCCTTGCTAAATTCTCTCAGCTAGTTCTCCTGAGCACTCACATGTTTTCAGGGTGAAAGTCCTTTTATTTGTCGCAGACAGGTTGCAAAATCTTGCTGAGATATCATTTTAAATTTGTTTGGCTGTGCAACCTAGTTTAACAAGGGCAGATTGCAGCCTTTGCTTTTCCTATTCTTCCTGGGGGAAAACAAAAGGAAAAAAAAAAAAAAGAGAGCTTATGTGAAGTGTTTTAATGTATGGAGAAAAAACATATGAAAGGAGAAGTGGAAAATTGGATTTGGTAATTAAGATTTTGTGTTGGGACCATGGTGCTCCCAATTCAGTCCCCTAGAGTTTCTCTATGACCTTGGGCAAGTCATGCTAATCTTCCCAAGTCTCTGTAAAATGGGGTAACAGTTCCTTCTTTTCTTTCCCCAATGTCTTGTCTGTTTCACTCAGGTACAGATTCTCTTTCAGTGTTTTTGCATTCATGGCTCCAAATGTATTCAGGAATTTTTATACAAACCAACGTCTGATAAGGAAAATACTCTCAATTTTATATACTTGGTGCTCCAATTCAGGATATTCATTTTAAACAAACATTTTGAAGAATGCATACTTAGAAAGAGAGCTCCTGCTTCCAGTGATTTTGGGTAGAAAAGTAAGAATCGGTATGGAGAGCAGGATGATATCTGTGCATTAAATAGAGCTGGCAGAGAGGAATAAATCCATCTTTAACATCTGCTTTAGCTCTGTTTTTCAGGACAGCACCTGCCCTCAGAGTCTACAGTCCTTCCACTCTGAACTTGAGTACTGAAGAAAGTATATGGCTTTGCACTGGAATGGCTGTGAGAATTTCTCTGTCCTTCCTGCCATCCACTGCCTGCTCTTTCTGCTGAGATAAAATACAGGTGTCTGAAACAAACCAAACACTGCCCCCTGCCCCGGCCAAATCAAATTACTATAATTAAATAGAAGATTAAACCATGAATCATATACCAGGACCTAACAAACCAGGACACTGGGGCCTGCTAATGGGGGACTGTTCATCACCTAGTGTGAGTGCCCAGCTACTCCAGTTCGAGGTGGTCCAGGCTCATCACTTCCACAGATGCTGCTCTGATCTCAAAAGACCTCTGGGGTCTGCAGCTGCATGTAGGGGGGTTCACAAAAAGGTAAAACAAAGCTGGGCTGTTTCTCTGCATTTTGCAATAACCAGTCTGTGCTGCTACTCCTCACCCACAGGAAGGACAGCACAGGGCCCAACACAGGCCTGTGTCCATGGAAGTGTCCCTGGTTCATTAGCTCTGATTGCGACGTGAGATACACCCATCCCCACCTAGTCCTGGCACCATCTTCCAGGCCAGTCACCTCCCTGATGGGCAGCAATCACTCTGCTCTGAAGAGTGACTAGGAGGGAGCAGCTCACCTGGGTTACAGTAATTTCACGTGTATAAGGCACACCATTTTGACTGAAATTGTGATCGGAACCCGGAAGTGCGCCTTATACACCGGTGTGCCTTATATATGGGAAAGGTTCGGACATTTGCCAATTCGGAAGTGTGAGCCCACGGCAGCCCCAAGTGGGGCAGGGCTCAAGCCCGCGGCAGCCTGGAGCAGGGCAGGGTCTGGGCCTCCAGCTGAGCTAGTAAACCCCGCGATCATGCAATACGGTACTAATTTGTTACTTTGTTGTGTGAGGATCCTCGCTGGAAGGGGAAAAAAAAAGTGTGCCTAATACACCAGTGCGCCTTATAGGTGTGGAATTACTGTACTCATCATTTTTTGTATCATTTTTGTAGTTGTTCTACATCGTAAGCCATGCCTTTTCCCCAAGAAATTGCTGCTTCAAAGCTGCAGTGGCTTGAGCAAAAATGGGGACTAATCCTATAACTAAGGAATTTCCAATGTCATTGCTGTCACTGGTCACCCTGTTGGAAATTTTACAAAATCTGAAGGAAAAAGTTAATGCCATTCTACCTTGCAGCTTCCTTGCCAAGTCCATGAGGTTTCCATGCCTTTAAGAGCATCACTGAGACTTTGGTTAGAAAAATTTCTGTATCCAGTCTGTGCTCAGGATGCTGTTACACTGACGTACCCCAGGAACAAAATGCAGTCCTTCAATCCCTTCTATCAAGAGGGTCTGTGAACCAGTGAATGCCTCAGGGCTCTGTTTGATCCCAAAAATGACCCAATGTCTGGCACCTTGCAGGGTTCAGTGAGTTCTGAAGGACTCTAGACCAGGAAATGTCCCTTTGGGTGATTATATATATTTTTATTAATCATGCGTGTTGTCTTGGTGATGCTCACACCATTACTTACCTGCATGTTAAAGTGCTCCAAAGAGCTTGAAATAAAGAGTTTCCAATTTCTAGAAATAGAGAAGGAGCTGGAGAGGAAACATGAGGGCTATGCTTGGCATTGTTACGCTTAGCTCAGGGAGGCTGCTCTGGCTGTGAGAATTTCAGAGTAGTTTTTGTTCAGGACAACATGGCAAGGAGAGAGACAAAATTTATCAAAGAAAAAAGCCAGGCAGTTGTTCGAATGGAAGATCTCATCCTTGTTGGCTGTGGGTCTGCTTGTGCCACTATTGCAGCTGATAGCAAGGCTTGAATGGTTTGAGTGGGAAAAGACCATAAAGAGTACTTGTCTCATGTCTTTTTATTTTTGTAACTAATAACAAAGAGTCTGAGGTGGAGGATCACACTGGGCTATTTTCTACTTACCTTCCTAGCTCCCTTTCTGTGCTGGTAATGTTCAGGAAGTTTATAATGTAACAGAGGCTCTGCCATCCAGTCTATAGTTGCTTCGTGTCATCCTCTTCAGGCTTTTTTATGTTATAAACATTTTTTTCTAATACCTCAAAGAGAAATACTCTAGTAATTATAGCAGCAATTTCCTTCCTTAGCTTTACTGTTTCTTCTCTCCTGTGCAGATTATTTCATTTAAGCTGATATCCTGAGCAATTATAGTACAACATCATTTGAGACGTAATCACCTCTGGCTAACCTCTTCAGGATCCTTTGGATATAAATGAGTTGATGTCTAAGCATCCCAGTGAAAACATTTCAGTGAGAAAAAAACAATATGAAACCTAATATTTCCCAGAAAACTTGGTCAGGAATAGAGCAGAACAAGTGCTCCATATTAGGGGGAGGGAAGGAATATCAGAAGAAGATATTGTATTGATTTTACAGTAAGAAAGAATAATTGTGATCATCTATTCCCATTGCCTGCAAAACGCAGGCCAAGAATTTGGCTGCAAGGCACTACTGGCTGTAATGAGCCACATCCAAAACCCTGTGCAGTCACTGGGAAAAATGCTATTGCTTCAGTGAGAGCTTTGGATGGTGATCAGAGTGAGCAGAAGCCCAGAAGTGCAGCACAGCTGTGGGGAAATCCCTGGAACATACTGAGCAGTGATCATTTGCCAGTAAACAGGGAGCATCAGTAGCTTCCTGGAGGCAGGACATTGCCTTTTGCAGAATTTCTTCCCTGTCTCTGTGGCTGTTCTCACTGGGATGGGAAGGAAAGTGGGGGGAAATGGCCAAGGAAGGATCACTTTTCCCTGCCTTCCTGCTCTGTTTGGAGCCACTGCCTCTGGGGCTGCTCTCAGCAGCAGTTCCTGTCTCTGCTAAACACCTGCACAGAGTAACTTCTCTGTTCCCTGCTGTGGGTGACATAACAAAGACAGCTGGAGTCTGGTGTTCTCATCTAATATTTTGGTTTAAAAAAACCCAAAAAACAGAGCTTCTTTGGTTTAGGAATAGCTTAACGAAAGTTGATAAATTTAGAGGTGTTTGTGATTGTGGGTGGAGGTGATTTGTCAAAAAAAAAAAAAATCAACAGCAACAAATTGCTCTATCAGGAATGTATTAGATCTATCTGGCTAGTCTTGGGGAAAAACGCAAACAATCTAAAATAAAAAAAGTACTCAAGTACTCCTCTGGGCCTCCTCTAGGGCTTCAAAGTGCAGTAATTCAGAAATACTGCATTTTGTGACAAAATTGCAGTTTGCATTTTTAACAGTGGCAAAACTCAGCATAAATGTATAATCAATGTTTCCCACTGCTAAAAAAAAAAATAGAAAAAGAAAGCACAATCCGACTCTGAAGATGGTACAACAGAATAATTCCCACTGGTGATGTAAAACCTCTCTTTTCCACAGTTACGACTGTACTGGTGTGCACATTCCCAGCACTACTCTTTGCAGAAGCAGGGAAGTTGAGTGGAAGCCTACAGGATTTGGTATTTTGCATAAAAATATTCATTTTCAGACCACAGTTTAATTCCTTCCCAGGTGGCTAATAACTAAAAAGTGCTGGTGTGGGTGATAGAGAGGCCACTGAGTCCTGCTGCTCTCCGTGATGAACAAACTCATTGAGCCAGGCTGCCAGCTGACCTCTTCAGCTGAGGCAGCAGCTGCTGCAGTGGTCACTGAGAGGCAAAACCTCTCACTTAGAGGATGCTCCCTCACAAGAACATCCTCCCTGCACTAGTCTGGAGCTATGACAAGGCTCCTTTACAAACAGGCTAAGTATGAGCCTCCTCTCTCCCTTCCCCTTCAGTCTCCTCATAGATAAGTGAGGGATATTAAAGAATGCTTTTCTTTTCTTTTCTTCCCCCTTTCAATTTCTGAACTTTTTCTGTAAGACTGTCAAGCAAGTTGACCAAGATGGAATTTAAAGCCTCAACTTCCATTGATGAAATTACCTCAATGACACTCACATCTGAAAATTCCCCATTTCTGGGCAACAGGAGAGCCTGAATACAAGTGTCTAGTACCAATTTAAATGCCTTCAGCACCCTGACTTCCTGATGCATCTTTTTTTCCAGGCAAAGGAAGATGGAGCAGGTCAGGCCACATATTAAATCTGTTTCTTCTTAGAAATACAGCTTGTCTGCAGCTGCTTGTTTCACTTGACATGCAGCCTCTTGCAGCAGCAAAACACAGGACAGACCTTTTGGGGCAGAAGAAGTGCCTACTGCTTTTACTTCTTTCTGATGGGTTTTGAACAAACACCAGTGTGGGATTATTAGCAGCATCCCTATTATGTTTCTAATAATGTTGTTAACATATGGGAAATCAATGCCAGGAAATGTTAAAGAGTGTACAGAGGAAAGTTAGTGCAGTGTGCTTGGAGGCCCGTTCAGGTTTTGTTAATCATTGCTCGTCTCCAGAAATCATGGTTTTTTGTTTGTCCTGGGCAAGAGTGAGATAATAATTGATAATGTTTGAGCTCTTTGCCTCTTTTTCAGTTAGCTGTGGTCAAAAAGTCCCAGCAACTGGAACCTTAGAGTATTATCTTAGGAGTAGTTTTACAGTGTCGAAGGGAAGAACTGAAGGTATCAAAGAGAATTATTGGAGGTCCAATGACAAAAAATGTCCTAATAGAAAATGAATTAATATCAGATTTCAGAAGTGTTTTTTGACCCTTTATACATTGCAGGCTTCCTCTAAGACTCCTCATCCATTCATTTCACTTCTGCTCCCATGCTGTTAAATGTGGACAATGGTCCTTTGCCATACAGAACTATTGCAAAGTACTCAGGTTTTAAGGAGCTGAATGCCACTCAAGAATATTAGTGGAGTTTACTCCTCTAGTCTGCATTCCTGCCCCTTTGGACTCACTCAAAAAGGGCCTCCTCTATCTTACTTTAACATGGAAGATTCAGAAAGTCTCTCTGGTCTCTGGAAAGGAAAATTCCTCCTGCTTTATCCCTGGAGATTCAGGCAGTGATACGTCCAACACTGAACAGTAGAGTCCTTACAAACGTGCACTCAGTACAGACATATTAAGTACCACTTCTCCCAGCATTCCTATTCAGAAGGCATTCATGAGGCAGGTGTCTGCATTTTCTGAGTATATAAGGGACTCTATAGCAAAACTGCAAAGCCTCAGAGGGGTTATCTGCTAGCGCTAAAAGGGGTAGAACTGAGGAGGACAAAGCACAGGCACAGGTGCAGTGAGTGCTCTGCTGGATGTGCTGCTCCTCTCCTGTTTTCCTTGCCCCACTGCTGCCTCATGGAACAATCACTTCATCTTTTATGCTGAAGAAAAGGAAATATGACACTGTAGATCAGTACTGCTTCTGCAGTTGCAATAAAATGAAATGAGATCCAATGTACTCAGCTGTTACCTGAGCAAGTCAGACTCACTGACCTTCACTGTGACTATTAATGTGCAAAGCCCTCTGTCTTCCAGCTGTGAAAGCTGTTTCTTGTTTCCGAAATAAGAATAAAGAAAGGAAAAAAGAACAGAATTTTACACGTGTGATGCTCCACCTCCTTTTTTTAACTAATAGTGAGTATTTTACCTCAGTCAAGGCATCACCCAATTCATGTTCCCAGAAGATAAAGAGAGCCTTGCTGTTTGCACATGCAGTCCTAGTGTCCAAATAACTTCTCATAGAACTAAAAATACCTCTGTATTTTCTGTCAGAACCAGTATTTCTCTAACAACTACAAATCATTCCGGATTTATCAGCCTGCCAGGTGGGATCTGCCCTGTGCTCACAGGGAACGAGCCCGTGGAAGTGTGCAGTGGGATAAGCAGCATTTGGGCAGGTGGGAGAGGCTGCCTGAATGGAGGCACTGCTCACTACCCAGCGTGGGCATTCTCTCAGGGAGATGTTAATGAGGCTTGCTCAGCATTTCATGCAAATTTCATTTGCTGCACACAGGCTCCCTGGCAAAAGGAGCTCTGGTGAATCTGGTTTAAGCCATTACAGTCTCCTTCTACGGGCTCCCTCTGTCCGTGACTCTCATCCCCATAGCTGTGGTAGCTGAATGAAAGAGGGGCATGAACCTTGCTTGCAGCAGTTCCAGGTCTAATGTGTTCTATTGTACTGTCAATGAAGGTGACCTGCACAGGGAGGAGATCACACCATGATCACACCCTGACTGCCACAGTGCTCCAAGACAAAGGACAGAGAAAGAGGTTTCCCCTCCCTGAGACATAAATGAAAATTGCTGCTGAGTCACAGTAAAACCCAGAAACTGAATTATTGTTTTTGAAAGTATTAGTTTTAACAGCATGATCTTGTATGGGTCAAGGGAGACTTTGGAAAAAACAGAAAGGCTCACAGATCCACAAATCCTCAATAAACTCCAAGGGTAATATTTTAATAATTTCCTTGAAGACTAGGAACTGCACTTTTGTTGTTGAAATCAGCTTGAGTGGCTCAGGCACCTCTGAACACCTCACCTTGGAACAGTCTACTTCAGTCATTAAAATCAGAAGAGTCTGGAAATCAAAAAGAACAGCAGAACCACAAACAATTATCTTGTCTGTTTCATTAACTGAAACTGCTGAGTTAAGTAACAATTAGGGCTTTATCCTCTGTAGTGCATGATCCATCACAGACAGCAGCCTGTTCACTGTGCCTGCTCAGTGCAAGCATTTCAGCTGCTGCCTAGGCTGATGTATGTGAGCACGTCCAGGCTTTCAAACCCAGCCTTGCCGCTGAGGCTTAGAAGATGGCTTAAAGCTGACTGGGTGCCTAACATCTGGCTGAGAGTCTGTGACTGGCTCTGGACCTCCTGCAGAGGCTGTAGCTGGGTGGTCCAAGTTAAACGTGGGCGGCTCATGAGAACCAGCATCCTATGCAGCTGTACTTGCTAGGCAGGAATAGTCTGCTAGAAAAGAGGGCTGAGAGCAGGAAACATTCCAGGTGTCTGATCCACATCTGTCACATGACATCTGGGCTCAGCTGGATGAACAGAGGTGACATCTTCAGGGACAGATGATAAGATTACTACCTGTAGTTTTATCTACTAGAGTCCTGAACACCTGGGGAATGGCTCCTAAGACACTACACTTTGTAATGCTTCAAGAAAATCAAAGTCACTGATGGTCTCTGATAGATCATGTGTTTGGAAGAGCTAATTGGCATCCAGTGGGGTTAATCACACCTAAACTCTAATAAGATGGCTCTCTTGGGCACTAGTAGCAGTGAAGCTGGGAGCTGTGTGCCTGGCAGAAAAAGGCTGCCTGCATTTCTACCTAGCCATGAATGTAGTTATCTCTCCAGAAGTGAAATGGAAGTGTCATTTAAGCTCCAACCAATTCCTTACAGAATTATGACAAAAGTTATGTGTCAAGTTTATAAAATCAGATTAAAAGCATCCATATTGTGCTTTGTTCCTGCTTAACTATGTTGGTAACTGCTCTGGGAGAGTAGTGCAGTGTTGAATATCTTTCTGTAGTAATTACAATTGGGTATGAAAATGAGCTACGAAACAGGGAAGTGCTTTTATCCTGATTTCACAGATGGAGAGCTGAAACACTAAAGGCCAAATCTAATAAAGAATTACAGTGCTGCAGAACCTACCTTGCAGTCATCTGGCGCCCATATGGGATGCTGAACAGTGTTAGACACCTAGTCCCCATTTAGAGGAGCCTCTGTTTATAGGACAAGCTCATCTTCTGTAAATGGGAGCCAAAATAGTCAACTTACTAAGAAAGAAGCTGCCTTAAATGACTACTCTTGTGTATCTCTCATCTGAGCTGTCCAGCTCAGAAGTGTTATAAGCAAGAGTAGGTGTTAGACTGCACATCTTGATTACCTCATCTGGGTTTTCAGGGAGTTTTGGCTTAAGGTCACTGCCCATGCCCTCCTCTAGATGAGCATACCAATGAGTCCCCAGACTTCCCTCAGCTCTTTCAAAAATAAAAAGAGACCTCTCCTACTTCACAGTGCTTTTAATGCACATTTTAGTGCCCTGCTAAGACAAGTTTAATCTCCCCTTTTCTTCCTGCCTGCACTCAACTTGTTGCCCACATCAGAAATAATTTGAGAGCAAGATAAGCAGCAGGAGGGAGTTTAGCTCTGCTATGTCCTAATTGGGGATAATGTCTGGGGAATATCAAGCATTCTGGGTACGAACCAGGACACACTTTGGTGCATCCTGATGAATTCCCCAGCTACAGTGTATGGATACATTCTCCTTATACACAATTTCCAAAATAATTTTGGCACAATGATGCAGCTGTAACATAGCTGTGATGATCCCCTTCTTCAGTCCCTCTGGACAGAGACAGTTCAGATGCTCCTGTGAGATGGCAGATGTGTCTTAATCCCTTTAAGCAGGTGCAGGAACTGGCCCTGTGAAGCTGGGTCCCTCAATTACTTTCTTCTGCGCCTCTCCAAGTTTGATAACAAGGAATGTGAATTGTTTGCATGTCAACTTTTTCCAGATTCTAGTCCTGCCTCCTCCTCTCTGTAGTTGCTTATATCTTATTTTGGATCTGACCTTGAGTAGCTGGGGAAACCTCAGAAATAAAGAATTCTGCAGGACATTGCAAAGCAGGTGGACACCCTCTGAGCCTCATTTAGAAAGTTCCCCCATCACTGAGATTGTGCCCAGCCCACCACTGTGTAAAATATTCTTGGCTGTAAGCACAATATCAACATTACAAAGGTCATGGAGACAAATACTGCTTGAAATGACAATCCTTAGGGCTTTCCAGAAGGGGGACTGATTAAACCAGATGGGAAGAATTTAGCCACAGCAGGCCAGATTCTCAGCTAATGTAAATCACCTTCACTCCACAGATGATTTGCAGCAGCTGGGACCTGTAGCTTCAAAGGATCAAGCTGCAGTCTCCTGAGCAATTGAGTCTGCAGAAATTTTTACCAGTAAAATCAACAAGACCAATGTGTGTTGTGGGGGAGAACTAATCCTTAAATTAACAGAAATTGCTGAGACTTAAATAGTAATTTCTCTAGTTAGAGTCTCACCAGGTTTTTCTCTTAGATTCTCAGACTTTTTTTCCTCTAAACCTCACAATATAATCAATACTGAAATAGCACATCTGAATGGCCTTGGATGGTGGCAAGCCATAAAACTTCTGAAAGCTGTTAAAATTTAAATGTCCCTTTTTAAGTGGAAGGAGTTTTTAAGGACAAGACAGCAGCTGCTTTGAAATGTCTGTGAATTCTTTTCTCCTTGCAAGTCATAGCAAACAATAAAGGCCTCTTTTTAGAGCACTGATGGCAGTTCCTTGGCTTTGGCAGCTTTTTTCTTTTCTAAATGATAATAGCAGTGCATGTTTGTTCCTGTTTAGTTGGGAACGTGGATCCCTGTAAAGCATGCTGGTTCCACATGCTAGCTGTAGGCACCTTCTTCTGAGAAACTGCTTCAAGCCTGGGCCTCTGTAATTAGTATTTTTAGTGATACATAATATAAGCCTAATAGTGCTGTTATGCCTAGCTTACCCAAAATTGGAAAGTAGTGAAATCTCTTACTCGCCCAGCTGTTCAGCACTTGTCTCTCAGTCCCCCACGCCCTGCAGAGCTTTATGCTTCTACCAGCAATAAGAATTTGCTTTGTGTAAGCAAAGTAGAGGCACAGAGAAAAGGTTTGTTTGGCTGCTTTCAATTGTTTGTTGCTGTGCAAATGGTTTCAGGCAGCTCTGAATGCAAAATCTCCCTTTGCTGGGGATAAGAGGGCTTTAGATGGCAACTTATGAAGCTGCAGCGTGTTCTAAGCTCTGCATGGACCCAGTGTAAAGAGCTATCTATTTCTCTGATGAGAATTTCAGCCACAGTGCCTTGACTGCTTCAACAAGCTGCAGCTGGTGGGTGTTTGCAATCTGCAGAGTCCTGAGCTGGGAAACTGTGCTCAGGAACACCTGATTGGTTTCAAGTGTGCCTGTCCATGCCTGGGCTAGGAGTCCTTTTCTGGGGAACGTGGTGCTGGCTTTATTCTTTGGGAGTAGTGCCCACCTTCTAGAGGTGATGGGGTGCTCTCAGAAAGGTAAGGCCAGGTGTTCTACTCTGAGTTCATGGTGTCTGCAGAGCTCTCTTTGTTTGAGTCTTGCTCTTTGGAAGTGAGATTGTTGAAACTGGAGAGGTTTTCAGCTGGTCTCTTGAAATGTGTTTCACATAAAAATGAAGAGGGTCTAGCTTCTCCTTTTAGCATTTCTAATTCTTTAGAAAGTGAGGTCAAGAGGAATTTCTGCCTCAGAACTTGGCTGCTGAAGGCTAAGTTTGCCGGCTTTGCTTAGAAGCTCCTCCTGGGTTCTTGAAGACGATGACAATTTACAGCAGGAGGAGATTCCTCCTCTTCCAGTCAGCAGTGGTGTGCTTCCAGTCCCATGCATTCAAGTATGTGATTCAGCTGTCTAAAATCATTAAACAATTTTGCATCTGAGGCTGTATTATTGTGGCACTTGGGTCATATGTCCAAGTTTTATTGCTTAGCATGAGGGACAGAGTGCTTCTAGAAGCTGAAATTTTTTTGTCGTCCTTTGATTCTAGGACTTGGGACTTTAATTAAAAGCATCAAGCTGTTAGAGACACGCACTAAAAGCATGAGGTTGCAACCTTGGTCTTGAGGGAGAAGTAGAATTTTTCAGAGTGTATAAAGGCTACAAAGGTCACTTGTTCAATTTTAACAGGGTTGGGTTGGTTTTGTGGCATGCTCTTTTTCCAGCATGAATCTCATCCAGGAAATCTGAGGGAAGTGGGGAAATTGAAATGATTTTGAGATGGTCTGAAAACAAAATCTGTGAAGAAAAACATTAATTTTAAGCACTTAGATGAAGACAGGAAATGCATTTAGCTGAGGAGCTTCAGCACATACTTAATAAGGATAGGAGATGGCATAAAGTAGTGTAGTTTGTAAAGAGAGCACAGCAATGAAGCAAATAATGTGTTTCTCCACAAATTAGATTCCTGTTTGTAAGGACACTGAGCAATTTCAGGGCTGGGTATTCCCAGATATTCTGTTATTTGAAATATTTGTAATAAAAGTGAGCATCTTTTTAAAGGGAAAATTCCACTTAAGCAGAACTTGAGGCAAAGACAAGGGTAAAGTCTCTATGCTGTTTTATGCAGGTCAGACTTTGTGCTTAATTTGGTGTTAACATCTATGAATCTAATTCTGTGCACTTGCTATGTTGTGTGCACCATATTTTGTCTCCTTGGTAAAACTGATCCGAGGAAGGATCAAACCAAAGTTTCCTCTGGTTGCAGCCTGTGGACTGCTTTATGCTTTAGCAAAAACTACCATCAAAATTTGTCTCATTTGCACAAGATGCAGATGTTGCAAAGAGGTGAATAGCACACATGAGAGGACAAAGTAAATGTTCTTGAGTGACTTAAAAGATACATTTCTATGCAAATAGCTGTGTTGTTGCATTCAGGTTTTTTTTCCTTTTTTTTTAATTTTTTGCTATAATCTGAACTTCCAGTTCCCAGTATAATTTTTTGAATGTTTTTAGGTAAAACTCTGGTATTATCTTAAGGTTTTTGCCTTCAGCAATAACCAGCTGCTTAGAAGCTTAACTGTAATGAAAATGGTTTTGTATGGGAATTTCCTTCAGGCCTTGTCAACCAGTCTGTTGTCAGCACAATTTAGCACAGAGATGGGGAAAAACCGAACCACTCTATTTTTTAGGGGTTTGTGAGTGGGATAAATTCACCTGTCAGCTGCTCTGCTGGCACCTCTGCTACCCAAGGGCTGGGTTTGGAGCTTGCTCTGCTGTTCCACAGAGGCAGGGGTGAGGGCTGAGGGTGAAAGCAGCATTCCAAACCCACTCCAGATGGCAAGCTCAGGGCACGAGCGGTTTTCCAGTACCAGAGGCAGTGAGAGCAGGCTCCATAGCCTTTGCAAAGCAATCACAATGGAGGCTGCAGAGCCCAGAGGGAGAAGAAATGCTCTTCTTAACTCCTCACATACAGGACAGATGCTGTTGCTGGCTCTTAGAGCCATGAAGCTAAATCATAAAAGAGAGGAAGGAACGTTTTGTTGGTGGTTTGTTTTTTCCCCCACCCCCATGATAGCTGAGTGCTTTGTTCATCAGTGGGCTGGATGAGGTGTATGTTTTCTTATAAAATGTGCTTGTTTCACTGTTCATTTATCATAAGAAATAATAGCACTCACATGCTGATTTTCTTCTAGTTGAAACTAATTTCATGAATCTCTGCAGAAAACTAAACATACCTATTGAATTTGAACTTAAGAAGGATATTGCTGCATTCATAAATAATCTAGTCTTTTCTCCACCACAATACAGATATTCTTCTTCTGGAATTAAAATTCTCCCTAATATTTTGATGTTTTGCGACGCTTTGAACATTCTCCCTGCTACCAATAATTTTTTTTTTTTTTTTTTTTTTTTTTTAATCTTAGTTGCAGGCCACTATCTGGACTTACTCTCAAGGGATCCTTCATGACCCTGTAAAGCTAAAATGAAAATATCTATTTTATATTTTCCCTTTTTTTTATATTTTTAGCTGTCACAAAAATTTTGAGCATGCTTCATAAATCTACCAAATGGCTGATGTTCTGCCAGCTGATGACTCATCAGCTTTTAGAGATACAAAAGAGAAAGATGAGCTACTTAGGCAGGTGTAGAAGTGTTTATGGAACAGAGTGGGCAAAATGCTTCCTTGGGGGATGTCAAAAAAAGGTGTAAAAAGGGATTTTAAGCCCTCAAAAGGCAGCTGTTCTTTGTTCAAGCTCCCTTTTTATTTCTTGCCTAGAAAAGTGTTTATTATACAGTTTTAATATTCCAGGTAGTTCAGTAAAATCTTCCCATGAAAAATAGGAAAACATATGTCCTCTAATGTCATATGAGCCTAATGTGCACATCCCACAATGGAATTTTACTCACACTATTTTCTGTTTTTCCTTCTTTTCTGCATTCTGGGATTTGCTTCTGTTCTCATTTTGTAATACACAAGTATGGTTACTGAGGTAGAGACTAAGTGTAATAAACTAAAACCAGATCTGCTTAAGACACCACTGACAATTTCTGCTTTGTCCTGCACTAGAAACCAGAAGCATGCGCATTGAAGAAGCATTTCAATAGTCATATACTTAAGGCAAGAATATTTAGCAAAGTCTACTAGAAAAAAAGTTAACTGCTGTAATGGAAGCTTGTGCTTTTCTTGAAAGTCCTTTAACGTTGGTGTTTCCCTTGTGTTTTCAGCTCCTGGAATCAGGTGATTTCAAAGTTATTTTTCTCATGTGTGTGTATGTTTGCTTTTCCACGCTGGTGGGGAAAGCTGTGAAAATATGATGTAGCTCCTAAAGTCTCAGAAGTGAGAAGGTTAAAAGGAATTAAAATGTTTTTGTTTTAAACAAGATTATTTCTTTTAGAAATAGTTCCTGGTTATTGTTTTAGGCCATTTTTTTGTCCTGTTAACATTCAGGGTTGGAAGTACTTAGGCTGCATGTTGTTTCCAATTACATCTGTCCCATACACCGATCACATCGATCTAGAGCAACTGAAAGGAAAATTCTCCCATAAAATGGACTTCATTTTCTCAAATTCTGGCAGTATTTAAAAGTGATCTTCACTGTTTCACTTTGCTTTATATTCAGTTCACTTTGAGGTGTTTGTTTTCATCTACCCTTTTTTATTTATTTATTTACTGCACTCTTGAGCAAAGGAATACACATTTCTTTCTCAGCTGAGGAACTCTGCTAGTTTCCAAAGTACAGTAATTTCACTACTATAAGGCGCACCCTTTTGACTAAAATTTTGATTTGAAACCCGGAAGTGCACCTTATAATCCGGTGCACCTTATATATGGACAAAGTTCAGAAATTTGCCAACCCGGAAGTGTGAGCCGCAATGAGCCACGAGCCTAGTCACGAGAGCTGTGCCAGCCAGCACCAGGGGCAGGAGGGAGTGCCGGGCACCACGGCACAGGGCGGGTGCCTGGTGCTGCGTTTAAAGGCTACACCAATTCGTGAAAACTCTTTGCAAATTGAGCACATGCCAGTAAACTCCGCGATCCATTACTAATTCGTTACTTTGCTGTGCACGGATCCTCACTTTTTTTTTAAAAAAGTGTGCCTTATAGTCCGGTACATCTTATATATGAACAAAGTTCCGAAATTTTGCTTCAGCCCAGAAGTGCACTTTATAATCCGGTGTGCCTTATAGCTGTGAAATTACTGTATTGTTGGAGCGAGGCAACCCATGGGTGCTTGCAGGAGTACAGAAGAAGAAACTCAGCTACATCCTTATCTGGAAATGTTTGTGTTTATTAACTTAAGGTGCATCAGTGACCTGCTTAATTGAGAAATTGAAAAGGTACGAGAAAAAGGCCCCTGCTTCATTCATGCTATAGTTTCATCCAATGAACAGCTTAGGAATAAACCCAGCATTGCCCAATACTGTTGGCTGGAAGTCGCTATGAATGCAGACAGGCTTTGCTTTGAATGGTGTGTTCACTGGACAGGTGTTGTTATGGGGAAGAAAAAGAATAGCATAATAGGAAAGAAAAAAGGTAGTGACTTGCAGGTAATTACTTGCTATCTACAACTTAGTGCAAGTATGGGAAAAAAACCCTACTTTTGGCCCATGTGGAGTACTTCATTTAGTAATTTAGCCATCAGCCTTTTGATGTACATTGTGTGCCTCTAGCAAGGTGTTCTAGCATCCTATTTTCTTCCTTTGTTAATGTAGCTGCATATCAGGCTGAATGCTTCAGAAGCCTTTCTGAAATACCCACTAAATCTCTTTCTTGGACAGGATGCTGTAACAGCTCTCTCTTTAGTGTATAGTACCCAGTTGGAGTCGTTGCTACAAATCTCATTATTTTATAAGCCTTCACTGGCTGTGTGTGGCATTGCTTTAAGTAGGTGATGTTTCAGTAGTTCCTCCCTCTGAGCTTTTTTCCTCCTGCTGGATATAGCTTCTCTGTACGGTATATAAACAGAGATTATCACCGTGTCTTTTTCTTTCCTTATCTGACGTGTACAGCAGAAACAGAGGTGTCTGGAGAGCTAAAAATTAACAGAGATATGGGAAAGACTTCCATAAGATGACAGCAAGAGGAGATTAATACTTCTTAATGTAGAGACACGCGGCCATGCTATACCTACACTTAATAATCAGTGCTACAGTGAAGGCAAATTGTGTGCATTTTGCTTCTAAGTGAGAGCAAAAGGATTTAATGCAGCTGTCAAATTGCAGTGGACTACATGCAGAAATGAAAGGCTATACCTTTGCAAAGAATGAGAATCAGGGAAACTCGATGCTGTGAGGCAGCAGTGACTCTCTGTTCTGCCCTCTTTTACACCATGTGGAGTTTATTAAATGTGGTTTATTAAATGTGACATTGCCACATGCTGCAGGCCCAATGGGAATGGAGTTGGCAGCAGGGGTGCTGCTGGGTGAGCTGTGGGAGGGACTTTGTCTGCAGTAACCACCTGGATGGATGGCATGTTGGAGTGTATCCGCAAGGATATCTATACCTGCACACCTATACCAACAAGTCATGCACACCCATAGCTTCATCAGCTTTGAGGAACTTCATGGCACAGGGCAAGCTTGCATACTGAATGGTCCAGAGTGCTGCTCCCAAAATGAAACAGATCCATGCACCGTGCATAACCGTGCTTAGTGTCACAGCCCTGGCAGCACCTATCTTGTGATCTGCACCAAAGTGAGGAGCTTGTTTCCCAGTAACTCCAGCAAGATACCAGCTGTGTCCACAGAGCAGGTTTGGGTCAGTGACCTTAAGGGTGGGCAGGCTTTGAAGTGCTGCTGACCAGCTCTTTCCAGAGGCAGGAACTTTGGTTTGGATGGATGAAACAGCAGGGACACATTGTTGTGATCTTCAGAAAAGACTGGAAACAAGCATGAAGAAACCACAGATGCTGCTTCAGTATCCCACTCATAGTGCTGCTACAGCCTGGCTCCACTGGAATTTCTTTGATGCATGTCTTCTGTCAGAGCAGAGGTAAACTTCCTTGAGCCATGCTCCTGTTGCTGAAAATCTTTTGATCCTAGTTAGCCAGCTTGCCGCTTTGGTTCTGCATGGGTGACTTGAAATTCGTTTTGGAAATCTGGCGGCAAATGGACTTACTTCTGCCTTTGTTTTATGTTGCTGCTTTGTGGCCTGCAATTATGTAACAAAAGTCATTAGCGTTGAGAGCTCTGGGGTATCCTCTTAGGTTTTTGCATGGTGAAGAATTAAAAATAAGCTTGTTCTCACATTCTGTTTTCCATCACTTTTCAGATTTATGTGCTACAGCAGGGGGTCCACAGCACATAGTGTTTGCATTTCATTGAGGACTCCTGAATGTAGAAACCTACAGAGGCTTAGCTTTGGACATGAGGGGGAGGAATTAGAATTGCATGCAATCTGTAGGGTTTTCTTTCTCACTATTATCTAAATTAACAGTTTACTGTTTTCTTTGTGTCCCTTTTATTATAGGCTTAAGTGCTTAATCTAAGGCTTAAGGGCCTTGCTATGAACAAATTGAGAAAAGTCCATAATGAAATACAGTTCCATGAAACGAGCAATATTTAAAGTATTTAAACACCCAGACCTCCCACCATGCAATTTTCTGTCACAAGGAGGTGGCCTGGCCACGTGTGGCTCCATGTTCCTGGCACACCTGGGGAATTGGAAGGTGGGAAGCTTGCTGGGGAGAGGTAGCTCTGGTTGGAAAGCTGGGTGGTCTTGGGAGCTGTGGGGAAAACAGGCTCCCCAGGGCTGATGGGGAGCTGACAAAAGTAGCTGCACTGGGCTTAGTTCAGGTGTCTCTGGCACCTAAGCTTTGACAAAGCTTTCCCAGCTTTGTGAATTCCATGTTAAATCCAGAGAGATAACCTCATCCCACTCCAGAGCTATAAATGCTGTGCACTCTTAAATACTCACCTGCAGAGACCCACCAAATGCTGCATTGCTGCTGAAGGAGAATTGTCCCACCCCTTTAATAGAGGCTGAGGGCAGAGGACACCAAGGACCTGCAACTCAGAAATAATAATTTATTAGAAATCTTGCAAGACTTTTTCCCTAGCAGACATCAAGGTACCTCATATCAGTAGGTTTTAGGAGTGGGGTTTCTAAATTTTATTTTATTACTTTATAATTCTGGCTCCTGGTCTTGATGAATAAGCATATTGCCTTGTTTATTTCAACATTAGCAGCTATTTTTAGTTTTTGTTAAGGTGCATGATGATTTCTAAGCTTGGTCAATCATTAATTATAATTTATTTTAATTACTGCTTGAATCCTTGGGGAAATTAAATACAAATCACGTGGAGCTTAGCTACAGAGCTGGCCTGCAGTTAGACAGAAACTCAGGATGATAAAGCTTTGGGTTTGTGCTTCCTTCCTCTTGTTAGGCTTCTCCTAGCTGAGCTCCAGATAGTCATGCACCAAGCACAGACTAGGGAATATGTTAATGTTGAAATGGGGAGAACATGCTTCTGGATCATTGTTGCATGTATTGGTGGCACTTATTTGCTCAACAATACTGTGTAGTTACTTAAATAACATTGGATACACCACCTGTTTTGTAATTTTTGAGGCGAGAGATATTTGCAACAACAGCATAAGTTAATCATCTTGGGGTCATGAAAGACATATTAAAACAAAAAATTACAGTAATTTCCTAACTATAAGGCACACTGGATGATAAGGCGCGCTTCTGGGTTGCCGGGAAATTTCCGGGCTTTGTCCATATATAAGGCACACCGGAATATAAGGTGCACCTTTTTTTTGCAGCGAGGATCCGCGCGCAGCAAAGTAACGAATTAGTAATGGAATCACGCGATCGCAGGGTTTACTGGCAGGTGCTCAATTTGCAAACATTTTTCATGGATTGGCATAGCCTTGAAATGCAGCCCCAGGCACCCTCCCCGTGCCATGGGCTCTGGCACTCCCACCTGCTGTTCTCTCGCACCCTGCAGCCGCCCCCTGTGCTGGACTGCTCGCGGCTGGTGCTCGGCTTGCGACTCGCACTTCCAGGTTGTCGGCAAATTTCCAAACTTTTTCTATATATAAGGTGCCCTGGATTATAAGGCACACTTCTGGGTTTCGATCAAAATCTTAGGCTTTAAGGTGCGCCTTATAGTCGTGAAATTACTGTATTTACCAGACAGTGCCAAGTTGTCATTAGAGGAACCTGATAGAGATAAAGTACAATGATAATACTGATATCAAGTTAGAGCTTTGGGAGATTCAGGGGTATGAGAAAGTTTCCCACGTGAGAGGCCATTTCCCTTTCTCTGGAAATGGTGCTCTGGAACTGTAAGCAAGGGAGAAGGTTTTCATGGCTGTGGGGATTTATCCCTGATGTAGTAAGACTGCTATCAACACTCCTGCCTGCTCAATGATGTTTTGTAAGACAGACTTTGTTGAAAGAAAGCTTTATCTTGTAAAATGTGTCATTATATCTTAGCTCTTTTTTTTTTTTCCTGTGGCGTAGAGTGTGTTTTTTGTTTGTTTGTTCTCAGTTCAAGCTTTAGAAAATAGCTATGCTTTCTAAAATGTCACACAATCCTCCCTCAGAAAGTATTCTTTTCAGATCATATTGTACTTCAATTTTTGAAATCTATATTGACCTGAAATTTAATGTCACTGAGCATTTTAAATTCACTTAATGTAATAAAGAATTTTTTGTTCTGGAAGAAAATGCCTGTAAAATAGTGAAAATACTTGATATAAAATAATCCTTCTGTAGTCAACCTGAGATTTTCTATAGCAAGCAAACGATAAAGTTTGAAGTGATGATGCCCCACATGCTATGACTGACAACTGAAAGGTTAGCAAGAAGTGTTTAAATGCTTTCTGGGTCAAAATTCTATTTGAGAATGCCCTTAGACCTGTCATTGAAAAAGGACTGAAAAAGAAAAAGTGTAAGAACAAGGAACAAAAGATGCTGTCATCAAAAGAATATAGACACCTGTTGCCCCAGCCATTCTCATCTTCATTCATTCTGGTATTATCATAAAAGAGAAGCATATTGGATACAGGTCACTGTGGCCACCTCCTAAACGGTGACACCACAGCTGTATCTGGGTCACTCTGGGAAGGAAAATAAAGTTGCTAAAGGTTTGGGGGTTTTTTATTGATTTGGTTTTTATTTTTTTTTTTAATGCTGCTGCTACGAGACCTCTTGTTTGTTTTCAATTCAAATTTAGTTCCAGTGCTGAAGATATGAGAAGGTGACGGTCTAGTCTATTTTATCAAGCTACCAACGAAGAGGAAAGTACAGAAAGAGAAGTGTTCCTTAGGTAAAACAGTCAGGAATAGCACTACCGATTAGAGAAAGGGGATGGAATGGCTATTCTGTGTGCACAGTATCTGTATGAGATACTTAGGAAGAGTTATTCAAAGGAAAGTAGTTCACCATCGCTCATATGGTAAAGAAATGTATCTGGATGTTGCCACCACAGCTGAGTTTATAATACATGTTAGAAGCTTGTGATTTTTAGAGAAGAGAGATTTTCTGCCAGACTTTTTCCCCAAAATTACCTAGTTTTAAGGGACAATTGAATTTTATGAAAAGGATTATACAGTATGATGATGTGCAAGGGGATGATTCTCAAGAAATTTCCTCTGATTCTGTTTCTGTAAATCTCAAGATCTTTGTGTTAGAGATTCTAGAGAAACACTTCTCTGGATGGTGCTTATCTTTCCTGCCCACTTCTGATTTTTGAGCCTTCTTCCACTGCACTTAAGCCCATCCCAGTACTCTCCTTCTGATAGATTTCTGTTCCATTGTGACTTTCATCCAGTTTAAGGGGAGCTGCTTGCTGTGCCTTTCACCCACCTATGTCAGAGTTGCACAGAGATCAGGCCTGTTCTCAGGGGCTTTTTCTGCTTCTGAAGCACAAGATAAACTCTCAGCTGGGAAGCAATGGGATTCCTCAAAATCAAAAGCATGTGTCTTCCAGGCTGGAATTGAGCTTCTCAGTGAGACAGCATTTCCTTCAAGCTTCACATTTCTGACATCTTTATGTATAAAAGATTTATTTTTGGTCAGTTTTAATGGTTTTCTGTTATTCCCTCTGAGCTCTCTATAGCTGGTAATTGCACACCTGTTCTTACAGGTAATAGAAATATGAAAGAGCTTCAAAATATTTTTAAACTCTCTTGAATTTCCATCAACAAATTGTGCAGATTTTTTTTTTGACAGTTTTCTGCTTAAAATGGGTGATTGAAGAAAAAAACAAGAAACCATTTTTGGCATTTTCTTTGTGCCAATAGTGCCCTGAAAATACATCTGTAGATGTGACAGATTTTTCTCTACAACAACTTTTCCACAGAATTGTCTGGGCTTCATTCAATGAGTCAGAAGCACTAATAAGGGGTATTAGGATCCTTATCTCCAGGGAATTAAGCAAAGCCCTTCCAGACTGCAGATCACCGAGGGGGAAATAAGAAGACAATGGCTTTGAACAAGGTTTTACTTACCCAGCTGTACTCATATTTAATGTTAGTGTTGGGGGGAGGCTTTTGTGCGTTTGCTATGCTGTCCTGACAGCACAGACACCTCTGAGTGGTTTTTCTTCAGCTCTGTGCCTTTTCTTACAATACCTCCCTATTAGTCCCATAGCTCTGTTCTTGGTGGCCTAACATGTCCAAATGGGTGACAGGCCGAGGAGTCAAAAGGAAGGGGAAATAAGAAACCATTGCTCTTTTTCCATTTACCACCTGCTTTTTTTTCCATTTTTCCCACCCCCTTCCTTTGCCATTTCCCCCCACTTCTTTTCCTCTTTTTTTTTTTTTTCCCCAGTTTTCCCCTGGTTTTTTTTGTTTGTTTGTTTTCTGTCTTTTTCTTTTTTTTTCTTTTTTTTTGGGTTGTTTGTTTCCTTCAGTCTTGTAGGTCCTTCTCTCTGTTCTGCTCTAGTTTCCAAATAGTCTGAGGGAGAATGTAAGATGAGTGAAGGATGAAAAAACCTTGTTGGGAATATGTGAGGCTATTCTTGTGGAGTCTACAAGTCTTTGTGGCATTTTGCACTAAACCATGCATGGGCAGGGTGGGGGGTTCCATTAATAATCAGAATTTGACAGAGTCAGTCCTATCCTTTTTGTACCTGTTCTTAGGAGATGCAGCTCCAAGGCTGACAAGGATAATGCAGGAGGCCTGGAATGCCGATAAAAAGCAGAAGTGACTGCACGGAAGCCAGTAAACGCTGCAATAAAAGTACTATTTAACCTGCTGGCTAATACAAAATGTTATTTCTACAGCAACTGGTGGAACAATATATTTAGAAATTAAATTAATCCTAACAAATAGAGAATTTAACCCCATTGTCCTGGCTAAATTCCAGCTTAAGTAATTACATTCTGGCTACTTGCATTGTCTCTGGAGTTTATGCTGGGTAAGTTACAGCTTACACTCTGCGTGCATGTGCTGCCCTTGTTCAAAACAGTTGTGTTGTGTGTCAGCATCCTGGAAATCATATCCAGTAAAAAAAAAACATTTGGGGAAGTGTCCTAGTTTGGAGGACAAGTTCTGCTAAGAAAGGCAGGAGCCTCTCTTTGAAATGGAGAATGTAAACCCCTCCCTCCAAATTATTATAATTTTGAAATCAAGGGGCTCTCAGACAAAGATATGGGAATTAGGAATAACAGTTCTTTGCTAGGGAAATTAAAATAGAAATACAGTACTACAAAGGAACAAACCCTAACCCCTGACAAAGTCAGAGTACAACCTGACACCCCGTCAGTCAGGGTGTTGGTAGC
>VRYO01002297.1:2113705-2130772 GCA_009812075.1 Sialia sialis
CCTGGTTTCAATGGATGGCCCATTAGCAGAATATCTCCCACAAAGATAAGGATCACTGCCCCCCGCCCTCAACAGATGGTGACAGAATAGATACCTTTTATCTCATCCTGTGCTGTAACCCAAGACAGGAAGTCAGGAGCGACTGCTGTGTCACAGTTAATTTTGTTAGCTGGGTTTGTAGATGCAGCACTGTAACTGGCAGTTAGTGCTGCCATAATATAAACAAGCAGTGGTTAGACACAGACAGACTGGCTGGATTAGCACTTTCTCCTCTCCACAGCCTTCCTGTATTAGACTTTCCTGGGCAATCTTCTGAAGCTGAAACTCTGTGCCAGAGCCAGGTAGAAATGGCTGCCTGTACTTTTGTTGGCAGTTCATCTTCCTGGTTCACAGGGTATCAGATGAGAAGTGGCACAGAAGGGACTGAGAGGTGGCACTGGGGACAGGAAAGGGCTTGAGTAAACCAGTATCCCTTCCCAGTGGCACCTGTGCTCCCGTAGCCCTTTGGGAGGTTCAGCCGAGGCTGTCCCATTTCTAAAGCCTTTCTGGGGTCATGCAGTGAAAAGCTGAATTCAGCTCTAGCTTACCATCTCCTTCTCAATCTGATACAAATCTGTGTCTGCCTGTGGCTTGGATGCCATTTTGGAGGGTCACAGAAATATCACAGTGATTTAATTCATTGTATTAATTGCATGTTTGCTTGGAGAGGACCTTCCCTGTGAATCTGAAATGTGAAAGCAAAATTCATGGGTAGTGTAGTGCTTATCCATGATTTTCTGTTTTCTTTTCCTGTTCCACTTCAGAAAACACGACACACTGTGAGCTGACAAGATGATTAAGCTGTAGCCAGCGTTCAGTGGGCAGGTCAGGGAGTCCTTTTCCCCCTCTGCTTTTTATTGGAGCTGTAAAGAAGGCTCATCTTTCCAGACATGGAACACTAAGAATACAAGTGGTTAAATGCAGCGGTATTTGGATAAGAAGCCACCAGGAAAATTCAGAACCACCAGTTATTTTAATAGTGGCTTTGGGACAGCTTTGTCAAAATGCAGGCAACTTGTTAACATAACCTGGATTTGTCAGCTGTCTCTTCATGGTACTTGTAAAAAGTGAGGACAAATTTGGCTCCTGCTAAGAGCTGAAATGACCCCACCTCATCACTCTCTACAACTCCTGAAAGGTGGTTGTACTCAGGTGGGGTTGGTCTCTTTTACCAGGCAGCACTGACAGAATCAGAGGACACAGTCTCAAGCTGCACCAAGGGAGATGTAGGCTGGATATTAGGAAGAAGTTTTTCACAGAAAGAGTGATAAAGTACTGGAATGGTCTGCCCAGGGAGGTGGTGGAGTCACCATCCCTGGCTTTATGTTAAAAAAAGACTGGATGTGGCACTTGGTGCCATAGTCTAATTGAGGGTTAGGGCATGGGTTGGACTTGATGATCTTTAAGGTCTCTTCCAACCTAGTCATTCTGTGATAGGTTTGACACATGCACACCACCCCATGAGGAATTTCTGAGGACATTTGTTACATGTAATAGTGAATTGACAGGAATAACACCATCTGAGGCAAAGAACAGGCTCCTTTTACATGGACAAATGTTCTAGCAGCTGTGCAAAATGCATTTCTTGGGAAAATCATTGATAGAAATGATCATTGGCAAGCAGGTTGTAATGACGATTGCTTTTGATCAAAAAGATCTTTTGGTGAGTAAATCCTAAATCTGCAAATTTCAAAAATTGTTTTTATTTATTTATCAAAGGAAAACATTTTTAGCAGGAGAAATGGAAAACATATTTAGCAGCTTTAAGGTATTCTTAACATTCTCTTAAATGATTCAGACATCACCATTTCTCCACAATAGATATTTTATTGAGGAAACTAATTTGAATATGCATGATAAATGAACTGCATTGAAAATATCAATGTTTATCAGCTCTAACCCTTGATCTTCATTAACTTCATATCTGTTTTTCCAGAAACCAGCAATAAGCTCAATAAGATACTGTAGCTAGCTGCTTGTATCGAAGAAGTCTGCAGAAAAAAAATAAAAATAAAATCAAATCAGTTCTTTGCTCTGGCCAGTTTGTGGATACAGCAGCAAGAGTGCTGTATTGCCCTCAAAGTGCAATACACTGAGGCAGGCCTTGATGGAGGGCCTGATCCCTGCTAGAGAAAAGAACATCATGTAGTGAAATTTCCTCTGCTGCATGTATAGGTGAGAAAGGTACCACACTTTTATCTTTTTTCTCATCCATTGGCAGTAGTTGTGGTGAGAACAGTGGAAGGAACCACTTCCAACACATTTTCATACAGAGAGATTAGCATCTAACACCTATTCCATGGGAGAAACTTGTGTGGCTTATCTGTGTCCCCAGGAAAAGGTTGAGGCAAAATGGAAGGTACGGCTGCAGTGTCCTTGGGAGCACATCTGAATGATGCTCTCCAGCTGCCTGAGCACCTGCACTAGCAACACTGGCAACACTCTCCCTTTTCCCAAACCCCATTTGACAGTGCTTAGACTCCGTGCTAAAGTCTTGGAGGGTCAAAAGCAGTAAATCCTTGGCATTCAACTCCTCCAGCAATCCTTGTAAGCCAAGTGTGTTGCTATGCCTGTGCTTTCAGCTTTCAGAGGAATGCATTTAAAGTCTGTTAGTGGGCACTCTGGTGTTTCAGAAATGTAGTTGAGCCTAAGTTAATCAGTGGTTAGGCAAAGTACTCTTGGCTTCTGAAAAACAATTTCTCAGAAAGGTTATGTAGAAAGTAGCTATGCTCTGTTCTGGTATGAAAGGCTTATGGGGCTTGGCATGTTGTCATGTTGGAATGCAGGATAAAAGAGATGAAGAGACATAATTGCATCATTTAGTGAAAGAATCTGAAATACATTTACTAAGTGGGATAGGCCTAGAGAGCAGATAACAACTTTTCCAGTAAGGTTTCTGTTCAAAGACCCTTGTATGTGACACACTCTTGCCAGTGAAGGCCACAGCCCCTCTGTTGCAGTTTGAACCAGCACCCAGGGCACAGAAATGCTCATCCTGACTGACTTACCCAGGTCTTGGCTTGCAGCAGCTGCACACAACATTCCAACCTCCTGCTCAGCCTCCTGCATGGCATCAGACAGCTGTGGGCACTCAAGGCTCCAAACTCTTTAGGATCCCATCTACTCCACTGTGGCTGATTTTTTTTTGTAGTCCAAATTCAGTTGCATAGCTGGTGTGACTATGCCATGTGTAATTTTGTCTATCTACGTTTTAATACATTTTTGTATCAAGCATAGTAAGCAGGTGACATGCTTTATGCTTGCCTTGAAATACCTCATGTTTAGAGGTAGGTAGTGTCTCCTTGGACAGAGAGCATGGTTTACTGCTCAGGGAGTTAGCAGTTGGCTCAGTCAAGCACAAAAGAGTGCTGCATCCAACCTGTCAGATATATGGATGTTTCCAAAGAGGTGAGAGTAGTTAATAGTCTGATAAGAAATGTCAAGTGTTTCTTATTAAGAAGGATAGGGAAATGAGACTGAAACTCAGAAACTCAATGAATCCTCAAGGAAGCTCCCTCCTAGAAGTGTAAAACCCAGCCTAATTTCCCAGACCAAGAGTCTCTTCTGTGACTGTAACTCAGAGGTAAGGCATTGATAATGAACTGCAGCCTCTGCTGGAAGTCAGAGAATTTCCAGTAACCTGAAAAGCTGACATCATAAGAGACCTTTTTCCTAGAAAAAATACACACATGCTTCATAATGGCCTTTATATGCTTTGTATTTTTGTAAATTAATACTTAAGTTTGAAGTAATTTTATTCTGACTTATATTCTGAGGGGTTTCAAGAGTTTTAGCATCAAGGTATCCTATTTCTGTTAGAGGGAGATCTTTACTGTCATTGGGATACTGGCTTGTTTTTTTATTTTGTTTCTTTCCTGGAGTAATTCTCCTAAATTTCTCCCTTGTAACCAAACAATAATAGGTCCAGTATAGAGGGTGACTTGGGATGCAGGGTGTGGATGAAAGAAATGTCCAATGGATACAGGTGTTATCCAAGTCAATGTCCTCTCTACTGAAATATAACAGTGCAAGAAGCCTGAGGGTCGTGAGGGAGTCTCACACTGATAGATATTTGGTTTGATCTCATCTGTGCAAAAAAAGACCAAAACCAACAAATTTCCCTAAAAACATAAATGAACCCTTGGATACAGGCTCCGTGCTGTGTTGCCCTGGATGCTGGTGATGGTGCCCTGCAGTTTGGGACATCTGGGTCAAGTTTGGTTCCACCTGGATCTTTCACAATACTGATCGAAATTTAAGTCTCATTTTTGTAAAATATTGTCTTACTATTAATGAGTGCAGTGTGGGAGTCAGGCATGCAGTTACAGTGGCACAGAGGGTGCAGACAGATGTGTGTTGCAATTACTACCAGAGTACCACTAACATTCTCAGTAATGCATTCAGAAATTCAGCTTTGCTGTGGCGCTGCTAGTTTGCCTGCCACTAAGAGCCACCTCATTTTTTCAAAAGCTGTGAGAGGACTCAATGTTTGGAATATGTATTTGAGAAGGGATGCAATAAATTGCCCAGAAAACTGAGGGATTTTTTTTTTCCCCACTTTGTGTATTTTGCCTTAAAGAATTCCTCTGGGTGTTTTTATTTAAGTGAATGAAAGCTTAAAGACATTTGTAGATGTTCATGTTTCTCTAAGTGCATGAGTCTGCTCATTAGATTCTTCTTAGATGTAAGAAATGTATGTGTGTCCATTCATGTATTACAGGTAGGGCTGATAACAGTTTCTATAATAATGTGTTCAAGCACTTGTTACTAAGAGAAACTGAAAAAAAAGGTATTATAGCTCTTCAAATCATTAATTCAAGAGCAGGTTGTTCTATATCAGGATCATCTAAATATGACTTTTAATAAGAATGTTAGGGTGGGGGGTTTTTTGCAACTAAAATATGATAAAGCAAGTTTCTTTTTTATTAAAAAAAAAAGTTGAGTGAGTCATCAAAAGACTCTACTATTCATACTTTGAATGAGGCTTTGAAATTTGAATGGAGCACAGAGTTGCTGTTAGGAATACTCTTATAGTGTCTATTTTTAAAAGCTACAAGACTTTGAAAATATCTAATTTTGAGTTAAACAAAGTTCATAATTTTGACCACTAAGTTTTCCTAAGTTTTTGCTAGGATGGGGCATGGTTTAGCACAAGACTGAGAAAAACCTGTCTGGTAATTATATATATTGTTAGTGCTAGCAGCAAAAAGGAAGATTTTTATTTCCCATGTTCAAGAAGAAAAGCCCCTACTGGGACTTTTCCCCTGCTGGTCAGAGGAGTGAGATCTGTAATTTGCTGAAGAGAGAGGCATATGCTTGTGACAACATGAAATAGAAGTGTAGAGGTGGTTGAAGAAAAAGAAGGGGGGAAAAAAGTCTGAAAGTTGCGAGCTGGAAGCTGTAAAACAGGGATGGTTCCGTCTCCTCAACTCTGAAAAATGGTGGGAAGATAAATTCAGTGATCTTTGTGAAGCACTCACATAGGCTAATGATAAGCAGCACAGAAACACTCAGGAGGACATTAATAATTCTGTCTTCAGAACCACATTTGTAAATGTGCAGTAAATAAGGCTTAGGGCAATACATTGAACAATAGGCAAAAAAAGAAATATTGAATTGCTGCTCATTTAGTGAGTGCAGTCTATTCTATGCACAAAAAGAGACAGGAAAAATGTTGTGGAAAAATATGGCCGAATTATCAAAGGTTATATCATAATCAACCCAAAAAAGGGAAACTGAGCTGGGGCAGATCTAACAGCCTTAATTCTTTCCTCAACTGAGAGAGTTTGTCTTTATGATCTTAATACAGTCCTTTTAGTATTTTGTGTTTGTGAAGCTGTAGATACATAGCACAAAATATTATCTCATGAAGCTTGAAAAAGCACAGGAAAGCAACAGGGCTTAAAGAACTGATTTCTGTTCAAGTAGCACAAAAAAATTTTCAGTATTAGAATGAGATATGTAATTGCATGCTATCTGGCATGGGTGTACTTATAACTGTGATGTAAATGTCCTAATCTTGCTTTTCATGCCCATCCAGGTTTTTCTAGCTCACTATTCTACTGTGAATTTAAAAGCAGCTCTAACCTGCTGGAAGGAATGAGGCAGAATATTCATGACAATTGGGATGTTTTCTCCTGCTAAAATGTGTTTTGTTTGTAGGTAAACATGGAGTTGAAAGGGCCCCTTCTCCAGCAGCAGTGTTTGCAGTTTCACAGGTATTGACTTAGCAGCACTACATTGCCTGGCTGAATGAGCTGGATTCCTCTGAATAAGCACATGAAACGTGTACCTGGTGTTCTCATTAAAGCCAAGGGCCATTCATCTCTCTAATTGCAGCAATGCCCTCCAGCATAATTTCATCCCAAATGTACCATTCTTCTTCTGCCTGAACAAGTGACTTAAAAACCATCTGGAGCCTTGCCAAGCACAAACAGGAAAAATTTACTGGCTGTGATATCATACCAGGATATTACAAGATGAAAAATGGAAGAGGTCAGGCAAGGTGGTGGGATTTTTCTATCAGACTTCTGGAAGTATTGACATGTAGTGCCTGAACATTAGCGGTCATAATATTTAATATTTCCCACTAACTAGTGGGAGTCATTGCTTAATAAGTAAAGATTTTATAAAATGCTGTGTTAACCTTTGAGGTTGCCAAGCTTTTTCTTCCTGAGGAAGAAAAGGCAAGAGAATTAGGCCTGAGAGCAGGATGTGCGATCAGGGGAAAGCTGCAGCTTGCAGTTGATGGAGAGCACAAATGATGAGCCTCAGGAAACTGGTTTCTTTTTAAACCAGCCAAACCAATAAGCAGGAATCAGGATTATTTGGGCTGGGTTTACAGACTCAGCATACTCTCCAGACTTGGAATTTATTTGCACTTTGTAGGACATAACGCGACAGTCTTGGAAGGAAAAGACTGCTGTTTCTTGATTTTTTTGGAGGTCGAGTTCATCACTATCAACAGATTTTGCACATGTGATTGATTAACTTTAGCCCTGGGCTGCCTGCAATAGATTTTCACTGCTGAAAATTAAGAAGTAACATTAAATATCATTTACTTGGCCTAAGGACATGTACTAAGATGCTTCTTTTCCTTTTCAATGGGCAAGGATCACTCCATTAGCTTCAATATTTCTCTCATGCATCCTCTGAAGTGAGAATTTTCCTTCTGTGGTCTACCAAGCTATTAGAAACAGTGCATAAAACATTGGAAAGGAGATTACTAGAACTAAGGAGCTTTAAGAACTTAGCGAGATAAACTGCCTTTTACAATATATGAAAATGGTGTTTCTCTGTCATGTGCTTTTTGTTTATGCACTATGGCACCAACATGTGAAAGAGCTGATCTGAGGCACAAATCCTAAAAGAGTAGCAGTAACATCTACCACTCTCTGATTTTACTGAAAACTGGGAAATTTTCAGTCTTTGGGCAATGAGTTTTTTACTGATAATACCTACCTTTACAATGCTGAAAATGCCAGAATGCAAATACAGTATTTTTTCATGCAATTTATTGAGTTGTAGTAAAACAATAAAAAAGGAACCCTTGGTCCTCTGAATTCTGGTGGGTTTTTTGGTTTTTGGTTTTTTGGGTTTTTTGTTGGTTTTGTTTTTTTTTTTTCTGTGAAAACTCCCAAATGGTTCCTGTACCACTACCAGCAGCCAGATCTTCTCTTAGAAATTGGTTTGTGCTTCATGGCACCATATGACATGACAGACGGGACCAGACACAAATGAATACAAACCCAGGTGCATTTGCATAAGAGTTCCTCTCCCTCTTCCTATCCTTTTTCCTCCTTGTTTTCGTTCCTTAAGAACTGAAGCTTGAAAAACTGTTTTCAAACCAGACTTCCTTTTCCTGAATACATGGAAAATCATTTGCTTGAATTGATCAACCTTTGTGTACACTGAAAATAAGATTTGGTTTTGTTGTTGCTAAGACATGCAGATTTGATGACTCAAAAAACCCCCATTGATATGTGGGGGGGCTAAATTTCACTCTCTTTCTGGATTATTGTGTGTCCCCAGTACCCAGGGAGATAGAGCTGGTGTAATTTCAAATGTCCTTAGGCAATTAGACAACAGGATACCAGCCTGCATGTATTGTTAGTGGCAAAGGTCTTAATTAATATTTACAGCAGTTACTGTATAATTGTACTTGAGGCCCGGGTTGCAGTCTCTGATACTCTCTGTGATTCATAGTGGAATAGTGAAACTTTTTACCTGTGGGCAAATTTCAAGAGCAAGGTCCAGGTAAACTGTAGTGTCTTTTAATGGAATCTATGACTTGTATAGGAAGGTACATATGAGCCTATGGAAACTCTGAAAGACATTTCCAGTTAGGGAAAATGAGAGGCCTCTCTCACTGCCTTCTCTTGACAAAAATCCCGTTCTATCCGGCCAAAGCAACTCCTGTTCTGTTCCCTGGGTCAGCCCAGTGCTCCTCTCCCTGTCCCTCAGTCTCTGGTCACTCCCACTCTGTTTCCCTGTTGGCCCTTTGCCCTAAATCCACCCTTGTAACACCCCCATGTCCCCTGGTAATTGGTCTCCGATGCCTCTTCCCCACCCTGCTCATCCCATGTACTTAACCTGGACCCTCACAAAGTACCTTGCTTTTGTTCTCTGAACCATGGATGATGCACATGCGTGGCTTAAATAAACATCTCTTGAAGCCCCTGCAAAGGCCCTTCCTGCTTCTTTACTTGCTATCACCCCAAGCAAATACCAGATGCAACATGAGCCTGCAAAAATGTGAGGTGGAAACAACACGTGACATTCATTATAACTAGAATATCTTTCCTTAAGTTGCTCTTTCAGAGCTTTCATCTTCTGCTCAAAGCTTCAAGCCAAAGCAGGGCCAAAGCATTGCATGAGTCAAAACATGGGGACAGTTGGGACCAGAGAATGGTTTACAGCTGGCACAAAGCACTTGCACTGTCCTTGCTGGTACCAACTCTTCCCCATTCCTCAGTGAATATGTTGCTGCTGCTATTTCAACCATGATGTCTGGGGAAGGATTGTATCCATATCCTGTTGATAAAATAGTTGTTTTACTGGTGATTTCCCCTTGACTTGCTTCATCATCACCTTCCCTTTCAGAGGAGAGGAGAAGAAAGATATTTGTTTCTTCTTTCCTCCTTCTCACCACAAAAGAACTTGTTGCTGGATTCCACTTAGGGTAGTCTGGTGCCTTTCCCTGAGCAGGTGCTTGCTGTTCCCCTGTGTCCAAGAATAACTATTAATAACTATAAGCACATACCATTTGTTTCTGGAGAGATAATGTGTTTGCAATTTCCTTTTTCTCTGCTAAAATACAAGATAACTGTGTTCCTTCCCTTATGGTCTTGTATGATCTCCTGTTCTGCAGGGACAGAGATGACTTGTGTGTGTGAGAGAGAGCAATTGCTTATTGATGTAATGGAAGTAAATGAAGGCAATGTAAAGGTCAGGTAATTAGCAGCATCTTTTTGAAAGATATGCAAAGTCTCTCCTTCTTTTGAGGTACTGGCAGGTCTGGCCTGTTACTTCCCCTAAGGAGAGTCTGAAATGCACCACGAGAGTGAAAGTTCAGAATATGAGTAATTAAGGAAGTCATTACCCATGTTTCCATTTTATCTCCCTTCTGTTCCAGTGGTGTTTGTTTCCTTTCCACAAAGACAACAACAGCTCTGAGAGCTGATAAAAAAAAAAGGCTTGGCACAGTCCCAAGCCAAGTTTTCTTGTTCTGGGGTGCATAAACCTGAGCTTCTCACTTACGTGATGATTGTTCATAGTCAGGACTGGCCACCTGCGCTAAGAAAGAATTGGGATTGCTAATCGTGGTTGTGCCTGTGTTTGGATACCAATATTAAATATATTTAAAAGGTCTTTTGTGGGCAGACATGAGCTCGTTCTGCCTCTGCTCCAAGCCCACATATTAGTCTGCTAATGTAGGAAAAGCATTTACCTTAGGCTGGTGCCCTCAGCTGTGGCTACAAGGTCTCATCTTGGTGTGAAGAGAAAAGTCACCTGCTGCTCAAGCTTAGCCTTAAGTGCTCAGGATCAGATCCTTGAGTATGGCAGTTATCCCTGCGTGGAGAGAGTGACTATGGATTATCTCCACATTTGTTATCCCTTTTCCGACCTGAGATACTTGTGTGCTACCAGTCCCCAGGTCCCTTCTGAAAAGGAATCTTTCTTCTCAGTCTTAGTCTGAGGTGCTCTTGGGTTCAGCCCAACAATCTCAAATGCAGAAGTTAATAGCTACAGTTTAAAAACAGTTTCTGGTCTTCTCAAATTGACTCATTGATGATAATGATTTATCATATTAGTTTTGGTGAGATATTTCTGATGGTTTATAGTACAGCTGAGAAAATGCTAATCTTTGTTTATATTGCAGTGCTGATTTTATAGCTTATTTGATATAGAAATTTTTAAGAAAATATCAATAAGTGGCTAAGCTTCTCACCCACTAAAAAAGTTACATTCACCTGAGATCTAATTGGTGTAATATACTGTTGTATAGCACCTTATTTACTACATTTAAAGGGGAAAAAAAAAAGATGCCTGTGCCTATATCATGAGTCTGAATCCAATAAACCAGATACTTTGAGAAAGACAGAAAAGGATCTAGAAGGCCTTGAAAGAATTTTTGCCAAGAAGGAAAAGAAATCCAAGCATCCCATGTCTAGTGTCATCCAGTTTTGATAAAATGAATACAGATTAATTTTTTATTGCTATAGCCTATGTTGAACTGTTTGCAATATGTTTCTGCACATCATCTTACATATGATTTCCTCTGCAACTTGTATATAAATCAGAGTGTTCATCCCCTCTATCCCTTTCTCCTTTCAGATCCATCTAACTTTGTATTTTGACTTTTCTGCAAGTGTCCTGTCCTTCAAGAAAACACGTGCCCCTCTGAGGCATCCTGACAGCAGCTGAATCATGTTCTGCCTCACATTGCACTGAATCATTCGTAAACCACAAGTCATTGTTCATTTAAAAAGTTATTTAAAAAACCAAGAAGCCTCCAAACCAACCCAAAACGGGTCTTCCAAACAGAGGATCTATCCAAGAATACAAAACTGAAGCACTGACCAAAGTGTTTGTATGCAATAATTGGGAGCGAAACCTACACACTATTCTTCTCACACATTTGTGGCATGCAGAGCCTCTGTCTCATAGGTTTCTTTAGAATCAATATTTATAACAAAAGCTCATTCATGTGCTGTTTTCTAGTCCTTGACAAGATGACAAAAACATTTAAAATAAAGCATTAAGGAATGCAAAGTGTCAGTGACTCTTTAAATCAATAAGATTCCTTGGTAAAATTCATTGATGCTTTGGGACACTGGTTTTACAAATACCAAGCATTTGTCTCACATCCCAAAAAGGGAAACTCCAGTTGTGTTTGCCAGCAAACTTGTGGAACATTTCTGTTCCTCAAAAAGATATTTATGGAAGAGAATTTAAGCTGGGTTGGGATACCTTGAATCTGGAGTACTCAGTGCGTAATACAGAGCCTGCAAACTCAAGGCTGTTTGTTACAGTATTTCTGTTGGCTTAAACAATTCCTTAAATTGTTCTTACTGATGTTTCTATTCATAAGACATCACAGAAAGCAGATGCTGTAAGAATTGGGGCAGACCAAAGCTGAATATACAATTCCAATATGGTAGTAGAGATTTGTTTCCAGAATGCACAAATTACTTCAGAGAATCCATTATCTCTGTGCATCCTACATGCAAAGTACAATGATTACAAATGCAGCAAAACATAAAGACTGAAGCATTCTTTCTTGTTGGATATTAAACTGGACTCTCACTCCTTGGAAAATCTCTGTGCTCTAAATAGCACGCTGTCTCCATGGCAATGTGCAGTTCAGCTTTTAACTTTTCAGCATATAAAAAATGGTAATTTATTTGTTTTAAGAACTCCTGCAGTTGTCACAGCTGGGAAAGCCTCAGGACTGGGCACTGTCCAAGAGCAGCCAAACCACCAGGTTAAAGACTGGGTTAACTGCCAGGAAGTGCCTGACCTGAAGGTCATTGTTGCCTAATTATATTATTATTTCCTATCAGCTCAGCTTATGAAGTGGCACTCAAAGCATTAGGCAGTCAGCATATTCAGAGCATTCACAGAAATTTTGTTTCTTTTGTTCTTGACGCTAAGGACTTCTTTGTAAATGAATGTAGCCTGTGATGAAGTAGAAGCATAATAAATCCTGTGCCCAGAGTGCCTGACTTTCACAGCTGCTATGGTTACAACCTTTTTTTTTCCCATACTTAATTTGTGATAAGGGTACACATTGTCATCTCCTTGAGGAGGCAAGGCAATAAGTTTGTGTTTTCAGCATTCTTTCTGTATTGTTTAATCCTTTGATGGCTTGGCTGTCTGCTGTAAAAATCATTGGCCTTGAGACTGTCAGAGCCATGCCTGGTGAAGTGCTAAGCATTTTGATTTCAATCCAACAGAGCACTCAGGCAGATGTTCAGCTTCAAGTATGCAGGTAATTTCACTGGAGACTAGGAAAAAAAAATCTCTTGTCCTAACCTCAGAGCCTTTTGTGATTTTCTTGACTAGAACTGGAGAATTCAGTACCTATGGGATTTAACCTATGGATCAGCAATTCTTCAATCTTGAGTTCTTAAAAAAGATTGAAGGAAATTCGGCTTTTCTTGATATTTTGGCTAGTAATTGGGGTTGTCAACCTTTACAAATAAATCTTTTAATACAACAGAAATTAGGGTGCTGACATGACACATACTGTCATGGAGAAAAGGAAGTGGGAATGCTTATTGCAAATTCCAATAAGCTTAGGACCAGTATTTAAGATGTACAAATGGTGGATAAGAGGGTGAGTTCTTTTACAGTACAATGATCTGCATCAGCACAACACTTCCTCCCATCTCTCCTCAACTGCACTGGGATGATACCCACTAATATATCTAGGCCATAGCAGTGAATTTGTTCAAAGTGCAAAGAGTGCAAAGAACCATGTTGTATTGTCTCCCCAAATCCCACACAAATCCTCAGACAGTACCATGGCTTACTTTCTAAATGTTTAAAGAGTTTTTAGATTATGTTACAAGGTATAATTAAGGGATGTTTGGAACTGAGATGGGAAAGTACGGTAATGTCATGCATATAAGGCGCACCCTTTTGACTGAAATTTTGATCGAAACCCAAAAGTGCACCTTATACACTGGTGCAGCTTATATACGGACAAAGTTCGGAAATTTGCCAACCCAGAAGTGCCAGCCCGCAGCAGCCCTGAGATCGTGCAATTCTGTTACTGATTTGTTATTTTGTTGTGCGCGGATCCTCGCTGCAAAAAAAGAGTGCGCCTTATAGGCCAGTGCGCCTTATATATGGATGAAGTTCGGAAATTTGCCGACAGACTGGAAGTGCACCTTATATTCCAGTACATCTTATAGGCATGATATTATTTTAATTATCTTGTCACTGATTCCTATATGTTTCTGTGTATGGGATTCTCCAACTGTGATTCAGAGAACAGCATAAGACCTCTTGTGGGAATAATTTGCTTGGAAAATTGTGTGGGACACTGAGGCTAGGAAAGGACTGGTGGTAGTGCTGATTACTGGTACCAATAGAGCCAACCATAAATAAACAGATTAAGCACTGACAGACAAGCACATGTCCATGGAGTTCAGTGATTCCCCATCCACTGCCATCATGTTATGTGCTATTTTTTTTAATTCTCCCTTAGGCATTCCATCTTCAAACATCAAGATCATACATCTTTGAAAGATTAAAAAGACAACAGAATTTTGAGCAAACTGAACCTGGGAATGCTTCTTGCTCAGCTAAACAGAATGACGTGGTGGCTTCGGAAAATGACACACTCTGCAAGCTGGCACTGGGGAAAATGCAAATGCAGAATCAGAAGGTGTTTGATAATGTGTGAAAAATGATAGAGAAACAGCTTCAAAATGCTCACTTATTTCCTTCAAGTCTTCATGCTGGACAACAGGGACATGGATGTGCTATAAAGCAAGGTACCTCCCAGAGAGTAAGTTTGCTTTTATTTTAGTAATTATTCTCATTGGAGCAACAATGTGGAGACTTCTGGATTTGGAGGTAGGCTAGGCATCATAACTGAGCAAAGCAAGGATTCATATTTATTCCAATACTTGCTCATAATGTAGATCCCAGTATGGGTGAAGACAGAGTAGGACTCAGTTCAATCTTGAGCCTTATTATTTAGGCATTTCCTCATAAGCACACACTGTAAAACTTCTTCATAAGACTGAGAGGGGCATTTGCAGTCCATTCTCCATAACAGAACAACTGCCCAAAACCAATACATTTCCCAAATAATTTTTTTACTGTAATTACAGAGAAGGGTTGTAACAATCCTAGAATAAAATAACTGATCATGGATTCTCTGGAAATGTGGGGGGAGCGGGGCTTGTGAGTTCTGTTAGTTTGTTTGGTTTTTAAGCAGTGATGTTGTCACTAAGTACCCTGACACCAAACACCTTGGCTAATATTTTTCCTACTTTGTCAGCTTGTTCTAGTGAAAATACTTAAGGAAACTGGGGCCATTCCTTTCTCTTCTCAAACAGAACATATTTTTCAGTTTAGTTGTGCCTGCATTTGTTATGATGCTATGAAACAAGTCTGAAGAGCTTTGTAAAGACGTTAAAACTGGTACAAGTCACTCTCTTGCCTACAATGAGATCATAAACTGTCATTTAATCCATTGGAATACCATACACCATTGAGGACATCTCTGAGCACTGACTGTCTGATTTATATCATTTCAAAATAAAGAGAAGTGAAAGAACATTAAAGCAGGCATTGAAAGGACACATATGCAAGAAAATCCAGAAACAGGCTACATGTTTATTCTCTTTGTTTAAGAGGTTGTGGGTAGATTATATTTAAAAATGGGTGTGAACAGAATAGAGAGAGAGAGAGCCGCATCAACATGGAAAAATGTTTAGAACACTTTTTTACAGAAATATAACATTCCTGTACTTCCAGTCCTCAATGGCTGTGAACAAAATTGTATTTCTATGGAAATGGCTCTGTTACAATTCAAGAAAAATTGCAAGGAAGCTTGAATCGCTAGAGGGTTCACCACATTCCCCACACCCATACTGGTAGCTTTGTGCCTTGTGCTCATAATTAAATTTCATCTATAGAATGGTAGAGGTATGAAACCTAGTTTCTGGTTATCTGTCACTCTTCCTCATAGCACTTGGGGGAACATCTCTGTCTTCTCCCTCCTTGGCTCACACTGCAGTATGCTTTCATATTCACCAACCAGAGAAGCACTTATGATGAGCCCATGCCAAGGTATCAGTCAAGGACCTGGGAAACTTGCCAGAAAAACCTGTCCTTGTGTTATGCTAATTAACTTTTAGCATAATTGTAGTGGTTCCTATTAGTTTGGGGCACTTGCTAGGAGCAGCATTAAAACAATGGTGGCAGGGAACCAGACAAAAAGGAACTTTAGGGACCTCCTGTGTTTGAAAGAGCAATAAAAAGTATTAACCAGGACTGCAACAAACTTGGCAGGGCACTCAGAAGAGTCCAACCTGTGATGTTTAGCATCAATTCAAGTTACTGCTATGTGCAAGATTGACCAGCTGACAGGATTGTGAGCGTGATCCCCTGCTCGCTTCCCCTAGCACTCTGTGTGGTGCCACACAGCATATGCTGGAACATCATGGGATTCCCCAGCAAGATGTGCCCTCAAGTTCTAGGCAACTGTTAGTGACAGTTGTAAAAAGGCATCACCATCAGTTTAGTGTCCTGACCTGGCACAAATGCTAATGGCAGATGCTGGTGGCCCCTCCAGTAAGGAATTAGCTGTTTGCTCTGGACAAATTTACTGGAAAAGAAAAGGAGCATCAAATTCATTTCCTACTGATGTGTGTGAATCCATTCCAAACCCCATAAAGCAAAAGGAAATGGGCTATGAACATGGTAAATATAAGACACCAAAATGATCACAAATCATTATGATGGCTTTTTGCCCTTCATAATTAGAGTAGTGAGTTAGATTCAAACCTCAGTGAAATCAAAGCAAGGCATACATTGATTTCAGCATGCTCTGGATAGGATGAAAGATAAAATGATCTTGTGTATATCCACAAAGCAAAATGTATAATGTGCCCCAAGAGCTTTCTCCTGAAACACTAATGCTCATGAGTCACTCACCTCACACAGACAGTTCCCCTGTATGAAGATATTCTGCTGCATACTCTACCCACCCCTTACAGCAGCAGCCCAGATCATGTTTCTTGAATCTCATCTTTGGCTATTTGTTTGTAGCTTGAAAAGTAATGCAAGTATTAATATAGGATACAAGCAGAAATGAGGCAATTCATAAATTACTCCTTTCTCTGAATGCTACCCTTGAAATCTATAACTTAAGGCGCTGCAGCCAGAGAACTGAAATTAACTGCCCACTTGTGTGAGTCACTGAACATATTTCCACAAAAGCAAAACACATTCATCTTTCACTCATTACAACATATTTTTTCTGAAGGTATAACTGTCCCTGCTTAGGTTTTGCTCAGTGCTGAACCCACCTTTACAAGCATATTATGCTGAGTAGCTTACTGCTGACTCCCCAAAGGCATGTTTTCATGGATTTTTTTTTTCAAAGCCTGACTAAAATGTTGCATGACTGTCTTTTGTTACGTGTTCAGCAGGGTCAGAATTCCAGCAGGTGCAACACTGACATCAGAAATGCCAACAAAATTGAAATGTACAAATTCTTGTAGAAGGAGTCAGTCCTAGCATTAGGTTCTTTCACATATTCATTCAAAAATGATAACTCACCATACACAGAGAACATAATGTGAGTTTCATGAACCATGAAAATAGGAGTAACCATAGAAGGATCTTTTATTGCCCTGCATGTAGATAGGGATCCAGCAGAACATTTACAGTAAATCCTCTTCTGTCTTTAGTGGGTGGCATTTCTTTAAGGATCTCTGCTTTGTTTCTCCTCCATTTCCTCCAAAACGTGGTTCCTATTTTAGAGTTCAGGAAAAGCAGATT
>VRYO01002297.1:2131772-2142532 GCA_009812075.1 Sialia sialis
AGTGCGGCTTATATTCAGGTGTGGCTTATAATCGTGAAATTACTGTATTTATTTTTGCCCCTGCTCCTGTTTCATGACTCAGATTTGTAATTCTCAATCACTTCCATCAGCAAAAGACTGACTGCTATGCCATGGTGTGTTACAGGTAGATAAGAGACACACTGTTGTCATTGTGTTTAAAATGTCAGGATTATCAGGAGTCATAGAGATTAAATTTTACCCTTTCTGCAGTGGCTTGACTCCTACACAACTTGCTGCTTAGATTATTTGCATATGCAGTAGATATGTACCAAACTTTTTGCAACAGAATTAAGCTGTGACAACTTTCATTCTGAGAGATCTGCCTCACTCATTCAAACCCTGCACTAATTAGGCTTAAACCAGCTCTCATGATTTGAGAATGCAATAAGTTCATTGAAATCACTTTTCTCAACTCAGTGTTTTACTTCTTGGTGTCTCCAATTAGTATTTTTTTTAAGTAAAAAAGGGAGTTTAGTAAATGAGTATTTTTCACTGAAATATGTATGCTTATGATAGAAAATTCCACAACTTTCAGATAAAACTGAGATTCGTTGTAAAGCATTCTGTATATAGATATATAGAACAGAATTTGGAGCTTTTTGTACAAGCTATAGACAGTAAAAATACAACATAATCACCTTACTTGCTTTTTTATTTTATCAAAAATTGTTCCTTCATTCTTGGGTTGTTTTTTATTTTCATGTCCAGTCTCACTTGTGCAGCTCCTGTGGTCAGTCCACATCCTGCAAATGATGAAAAAAATGAGAAGAAGTAATGACAGCGCTGGCAACATCTCTGAAGCCTCTAAAGTGGATGCATAACACAGGTGGGGCACCCTGCTCTGTCAAAACTTTTAGAAGCAGTGCTGTCCCACATCTGAGTATATGGACTCAGCAGATTACAGTGAGAGGAATATTGAGTTTCCACTGATTTCAAAGGAGCCCATCTTTCAAGTATAGGAAAGACAGAAGACCTGTAGGTCTCCTGGGTCATGAAAAAATGATATTCGCAAATCCTGCTTCTGGGGAAGAACAGGGAAGCTGTTGGGGAAGCAGGGTCTTATGGTGCTATGTTTCATGTAACGCAGAAAGATTCCTGCCACAGAAGTCCTGTAAACATCATTAAAAAGTTACGTGATCAAATCATCCTGCAAAGGCTTCAAAACCTACTAATTTTATGTACCCTTCTTGAAGTCTGCTGTGGTTTAACTGGGTGTTCATAGGTAATAGGAGAAAGTCTGCTTCATTAAGTCACCCGAGCCTTATGAAGTATTACAGCACAAGTAGAGCAGCCACAACCCTGCTGTGACAAATCAAACCTAATGAGTGAACAAAAGTATTACAGGTATGTTCCAAACAAGAGTAACTCATAATAAGAGTTGTCCAGCTTATACAGTAGTGCTCTGTCTCTGTTTTTAGGTTCTGATTTTTTTAATGGAAATGACCTAACTGTGGCCTTCCCTGAAGACAGCCGACAAGAAAGATGGAAAGAGACTTTTGACAGGGGCTTGTAGTGACAGACAAGGAAGAATGGATTCAAACTGAAAAAGCGTAGGTTTAGATTAAATAGCGGGAAGATATTCTTTACTGTGAGAGTTGTGAGGCCCTGGCAGAAGCTGTCCAGAGAAGCTGTGGATGCCCCATCCCTGGTATTGTTCAGGGCCGGGTTGGATGGGGCTCTGAGCGGCCTGATCTAGTGGAAGGTGTCCTTGTACATGGCAGGGAAATTGGAAGGAGATGATCTTTATGGTCCTTTCCAACCCGAACCATTCTATGAAAAAAATGATCTCATTTTAATGACAAAAGCCAGGTTGTGTCATCAGTTCATAAGTGGATTTGGCTGTGGCCTCTAACCTTTAAACCTTAACTTTAACCTTCATTAGAAATAGGAAAGGCAGATTTAGGCTGATTTTAATAATTCTTAAAATTCATAAACAGAGAGGAAAAAGGTTTCTGCTATAGGCCGGTGAAAATCAGCGAGGTCCTTGTCCTTGATTCAAGGCAGAGCTTAAGGAAGACTACACGAAAAGCTCTCCCTTTGAGATGAAAAAGGAAACAAGCTAACAGAAATATGCTTGATGTTTTTGCAGTTCAAAACCTCACTGCTGTAGGAAGCTTTTAACTTTCTCTTTTGTTGCCAAATGCCAGCAGGCAGCCATAGCTATCAATCCCTTTGCATCCTATACAGTTGCATTACATATAATTAGAGGAGAGTGGCAGTTAAGGGGTTTGTTATCCCCTGGGACACTTCAATGGGAGTACAGGCTCCCCTGATTTGTGTTTCATCCTTAATTGCTTCTGAAATTACTTTGATGTGTGTAAAACTATCTGTTTCATGTGTCATGGAATCATATTCTTGCTCAATATATTGCTTCTTATTTTTGGACATAGAGCAGTGAAATATGGAATACAGAGTTACCTTGCCAAAAGGTAAAAAAAATAAAAAAGAAATCTTTAAAAAGGGAATTTTTTTTTTATGCTGCAGTTACTAGCATTCAACTGAACTGCCACAGTGAAACTACTAAATAACTATGCTATCATGAGCAGAAGAATAAAATAATTTAAGACCTCTGCCTTGTTCATCAACAGACTTCTTTTAAACTAAAAATAGTTCATGTGAAATTATTTCAGTTGTTGAGGTACAATGCAAAGAGACCTATTTTTGGAAATTAAACAGTTAAACAAGTTAAAATAACTTGTTAATTGTCAACAGAGTACACCAAATCTTCCAAGTGGTGAATCCCTGGGCACAGTCCCAGGCTTTCCGTACTTTTGGTGCAGCAGAGTTTTTCTGGGTGTAGGCTGTAGTCAGGGGGGAATCAGGACTAATTCCAGATAGCCTCCATTTTGGACACGTGCAGTCCTGTCCTGTTAATTCCTCATATGGGAGCAGGGAGGCTGGCATGGCTCAGGTAAGGCTCCTGCATGCTGTTTTGCTCCTGCACCTTGAATGATGTATTTCTGCACAGCCTCTTTCCTGGTGAATCACCATGCTGTAGGAGCACTTATATCAGTGCCAAATGTAGAATCCCCACAGGGACGAGAACAGCATGGGAGTAATACCTAATTAAAACTGCAATGAAGTAGGTCAGCTAATATTTCACAAACAACAGCAAGTGTTCTGATTGTTAATAGTTCAGAGCCCCTGTATTTACTCTGAGCAACAACAGCAAAAAAATATATGTTGCTTAGAAATGTAATGAAAGTACAAGATGAAAACACTTGCCACAGTGGATTACAATTGTAAATATTCAAGGCCTCCAATGAGAGCTGTACCTTAACTCCTGCCAATACCTTCAGCAGTAGATTAATGCTGTTATTCCCTTCCTTCCTCAGGCTTGCAGGAAGATTGCCAGAAGAGGGTTAAGTAGCTCCAGGTAAAAGAGCAGATGAGAAAGCCTTGCTTTCAGCCACAAAAAATAAGGCCACAGTAAGGAAAGGTAATCCCACTCTCAGATGCCATAACTGCTTATAATGTTATAGGACTGTATTCAGGAGTCCCAGATTCAGATTTCAGCCAAATCTCCTGGGTCTTACTGGCCTGCAAATGTGAGATCTGATCTTTTTCTTGGAAATTCATCATCTTTTTGACTTAGGGTGTAAGTAGCAAGAAAAATAGCAGCATTTTTGATTTCAGTGCAGTCAGTTAAGTTCAGTCACAGATGAAAATTTGAAAATTTGAAAAGAATAGTATTCAAAATGTTAATATTGCTAAACTCTCAGAACAAACATTCACTATTTGATTGTGTGCTGTGATTAGTAAAACAAAGAGCTATCTAGAGGATTTACAGTGGCAGAGGACCCCATTAAGCTGGAACACAGCACTTCACATTTGACCATCTCTTCCAGAGTCTTGCAACTTATCCAAAAGGATTTCACACAGGAAGCAGGTTCCTTCACTTACAGCTGCTACTGTAAGCCCATGTTTCAGAAAAGAGCCTATTTGAGCAGAGCACAAGACTTTGATGGGAAAAAAATGCCCAAAAATTTATTTTCATTTATAAGTACTAACAAATAAGTCTAGGATGAAACTTCATAAACTCCATACATCCATTTTTATACATCTGTAGTCATATTCATAGGAGGGAAACAAGAGGGTTATGGAGTCTTGGTTAACCTCTGCCTTTTTAGCCGGGTAAGTAGCTATCTTAATTTTGCTGGGTTGTCACACATAAGGGAAGGTCCTTCAGGCACTTTGAAGGACCTCCTCGTGCTTTTCTTCACAGGAGGTTTTGAAGCCTCTCTGCAAACCTGTTGCTTTTGTTAAAATGTGACCTTTGGGGGCCTCATTAGCATATCATCCTGATTTCATGGTTGGTTCTAGAGTTTTTTTAAACAAAAATCCCCAGTAGACCAAAAAGAGTTGTCTTTGATACCTCGGAAAAGGCTGGACTTTGATCTCTCTCTACTGCTTTGCACTTGGTTGCTCTGCTGAAATGATGCAGATTCCCTTTGGAGGGAAAGGGGAATTGAGTCTCAAAAAAGCCATGACATGCTGGAATTTATTGCATTCTCAAGGTGAAGGGATCGTGCATTGTACCAAATCCACACCTTACCTGCAGTGACTCTACTGATGGGGCAGCCCTTGGATGGCGACTGAAGGTCCTAGCAGGTGGCCTGAGGGTGTGTTTTAAGTTAAAAGCATTAAAACAGTCTGTGCTGTGAGGAGGAGTGATGCAATGTGTTCCCTCCTCCCTGGATGAGCTGTAGACTTTTGTAGTGCTCATCTGATGGGCTGTTCTCTACATTTGGTGGAATGAGTGGCACTTTATTACATTAGGTGGTATAATTGAAGCAAATGTGGCATGAGTCATCCAAGTGGTTATGTATGCAGAGGAGGAAGACTTTAAAATTAAGTTTCAGAAAGAAAGACCTATAAAGAATGCAGATTTCTAGCTTTCTAGCATTGCCTTTTTTTATTTTTTGTTTTTCAATAATATGGAGAAGTCCTAGGCAGAAAAAAGGGAATTTTGCTAGAAGTCATTCAAAGGATTTGCCCTCCCCAAGTTTAGTCACTCTCCATTCATGCAATATGTGGGCTACGAAAATAAGGAAGGTCCTAATGAAAGGGGGGAAAGCAGTGACTTTAGGGTTGGGTTAGATTACCTATAAAAAGAAGAGGCTGACCTTGCCCACACATGTAGAAACAGATTTTTTCCTTTTTTTATTTTTTTTTTTTTTTGCTATCAGAGAGTACAAGTTATTTCTCCAGGACTGGCAGAATTCCTTTACCTGTAGTGGACTCATACTGACCCTGCAAAAATAAATTCTCTGAAACCTGACTAGGACAAAGTAGGAGTCACATGCCAAGTATCTCCATCCAAGCAGCAGTCCAGCCAAGTGCTAGAGCACAGTGTCACCAGCACATAGGAACTTCTGATTGTTCATATAAATACAGCACCATCTCTTGCAGGGTCTCAGGGCTGAAGTGTTTCTATTTAGTTAAAATGACCCACATTTAAAGTGAACAGGATGGAGCTTTTCACACAGTAATGAGAAGAAATCGCCATGGCCAATCACAGGGTGCCTGCTTTATAAATGAGATTAATGACTCAATTTGCAGTAAATGCTTCAGCAAGAAGAAACTTATTTTGTTATACTAATTGTGTCACATATGTGCCTCCAAACACCAACTGTGCAGAGCTGGATTTCCCTGTGGTGTGCAGGAAGACTGGGCTCTGTGTATTTATTAATGCCATTGCCCTGATTTCTGTGCTGCAACTGATCATTTTGATCTTCATGTTGAGTGCTGCAGCATAAATGCTGGTGATGGCAAAAATTATTTTGTAGATAATCCTGCCCATTAGTGAAAGGATGAGAGTCTGTCTCTAACGTAAGCTGTTCAAACCTATTTTCCCTGCTATCATGAACAAAACTAAAGTTATTTACTTAGGCTTTCAATTAGTTTTTAATTGTAATGAAATGATGAATAATTGCCAGGGCTACTAATTTGCTCAATAGCTACTGTGATTTTAATGGCTTTCTACAAAACTTAAATGTTGTCCATTTATAGTGCATACCATATTACTTTAATGGAGTAAATGAATTCAGAGTTTCATCAAATTAATCATTAAACCTACTTTTGCATTTGTTCCCATGTTACTAACAGGTTTGTTAATGTAAGTGTGAGAAAACAGGATTTGTTGACAATGGACCAACATCCACAGTGGGTGTGGCAATTAACCTCGCCACACTGAAATCTGCAACTTGCTTTATACCAGCTAAAGCTCTGCCACAGTTTGTTCATTATTCATTCTGTTAGTCTGGTTTTGGTATTGGATACAACTGTCCTGACATTTTTCATGCTTTTACACCACTGTAGTTTTGATGTCAGTGGAATTACTGAGAACTCAAGGTGGGGCTAGTAAGAGAATTGCATCTAATGATACCATGAAGGGACTTACTTTCCAATGGCAAATTTTGAATTCCCTCCCCCTAGCTTTTGAATGGTTTGGCTGTGGAATTATAAGTTTGTTTCCATGCTTCATGCCTTGTTAAATGTGCCTCTGATTTCAGCTGAAACTATTAGCAGTTGCCTCTCTGTGAGCTCTCTACCTATTTACAGTGAGAAAGGACTGTGTTTATTTAATTTAGTGTTTTCACAAAATACTGAAATGGGAAGTAGTGTCCCATTGTCTGGGGAATATTTGCATTTCCTAAGTGGTCTATGGAAAATCCTAAGTAGACACTTGTGCCTTTGAAGCCTACAAAGCAACACACAGTATAAGAGCGGCCTCTTTGTTGCCCATCCTGAAAAGCACTGAAAAAGGGTGCCCAAGGCATCAGTTGTGTCAGGTTCTTTATTGAAAGTTAGCATGTCCCTCAGCTTCATCCTATCCTCCTAAGCTCAGCCTCGTGACAGCAGTAGAAATGATTAGTTTGTGCTCTATTATATTTAGGTGACAGTCTTGGACAATAAACCGTGTGTTAATGAGTTCAGAGGCTTTCACCAAGCGTGATGTATGGCCTGCAGATGGCCCTAAAGATGGGAAAGGGATAATTCCCTTCTGGAGGATGGTTTATGCCTGAAGCACAACTGTAAGGCTATACATGGCTGTGCTCCTTGTGCCTGTGTCACACACAGCCATGGAGCAGTGCCATGGGAAACATGGACCACTCTCAAGGGCTGCAGTGTGTGATGAGCTGTACAGCAAAGAGGTTATGGAATTTTGGGATCTAGTGAGCCTGTGTGTGTGTAAAACTCTGGTTATGATACGTAGCATGTTGCCTTGCTTTATGGAAGGACCTCACAGTCTGGAATATTGTACTCTCAATTTTGTAATACTCTACTGTGCATGTACTGGGTTTCTCCTGCTCAAGAAGCCTCCCTGAAGGAAGAACAAACTGTATTAAAATGAACCCCCAGACTCTGATAGTGTCAGAGAGGCAGCAGGAGAAAAGGTTTCACAGAGATGCAATATACTGCAAGTCTGATATTCTGACTTCTTACAGTAAAGGCTTCTGACTGAAAGGTTTTCCTTGTCAGGATGGGTATGTTTGTATTCTGACCTACAGCTCTCTGGTGGTGGAAGAAGGTCTCAGTATATAAAGAAATTTTAAAAATCATATGATACAATGATTATTTTGCATGATTTTTGAACTCTTGATTCAAAACACTTGGCATGAAGAGAGCTGATTGTCAGTTTGTGTAAAAGAGGGATTCAACAATGTGGAAGTTAGGATTTACTAAAGGGATTTGGATAAGTTCCTTCTAGTATTCTACCTCACTAGCTCCCATCTCTGGCTTCTGTGCCATAGAGTGAAAAGATCTGCGTCCCCTGATCAGCATATGGATTTTTGTTCCAATGCTTGAGTCTCCACCTCACCATTAATATAATTAATGGTGAGGAGATGGAGATAAAATATTTTTTCTTACCATGTAACCCTATCCTGGTTATCGCAGCATAGTTGCAATTAACTCCAGAAAGTATCCTGGACAAGGTTAATCTTGTTAACACCATGCTACTGGAAGGTGCATGTTAATATCACGCTAAAAGCAATGTAAGAACTAAGACATTTGATTAATAGAGTTTGCATATTTTATATTATTACTGCATGAGAAATCTCAAGTTGTACCTCTTTTTGAAAAATGAAGGCTTTACAGCAACGTCCCTTTTTATTGCACAGATGTACAGCATAAACAAGTACACCCAGTTTGTAATTCTGCAAAGTTCTCTGGTTCTTGTTTTCTTTTGTAGACTATAAGGGGGGGAAAGAGCCAAAACCCAAGTGAATTGATCATCCCTTTACTCTCTAAATAATTTCAGTTAAGCACTCTGCTATTTTTCCTACCAGGTTTTCAGCCAAAGCTGGCAGGCATCTTTCTGTTAATCTCTGTGGTTTGCTCTCCTATTTTCTATACATTTTTTAGCTGCTGGGTGGATGCTATTATGGCGCATCCAACCTTTGGTATAAATAATTTATTCTGAAGGTTCAGTGTGTTATAACGTGCATGAAGCATCTTGCATTTATTTTTAATGCTTTTGCTTTCCTGAGAGTTTTCTACATCCAAAGCTACCGCCAGAAAAAACTGTCAATCTTCAAGCAGAAGGGAGAAACTTTTAGACCATATCATTCTATTTTTCTAGCTATAAATCATATGCTCCTGGTGAAGAGTGGAGCAAATGGTTATTATTTACCATTTTGAAGAACCTGTCTTGGATGATGTGAAAATGTCTGTTTGCATTTGCTGTGAAGTCTCTGTAAGCAACTCCCTGTGCTCGCAGGCTTGTGAGCCATGTGCTGGTCCCCTTGTGGGAAGCCAGTGAAATTATGGAAATATTGAGGGGCAGTTGGGTGACTGATAGATGTAAAAACATAAAAAGAGGTGTAGCTGGGGCAGCAGTAGCCAGGAGTGCCTTGGAACTAGAGCACAAACAAAGGATGAACTCACCCCATACAACAGATGGAAAGAGCTCCATTCAGTGGGGAAAGGGGAGCAGATGCCGGCAGGCAGTGGGGACAATTGTCATAGGAACCACATTTTAGATATTATAGGCATTATTTAATGAAAACATTAATGGTGGGGGGAGGCTGTTCATTTTTGAGGGGGGGGGATGGGCATGGGAGAGCGAGATATGGGGGTTGGCAGGTTTTTTGTAGACTTAGAAGTTTCTTTGACATACCGTCCTTCTATTTATGCTGATTTAGCCATAAAACTGTATTATGATTTAAACCTAAGCCAATTTACCTTATGTGAGATGTATAAAATATCAAATTAACATCTACTTTGTCTGCAGATAATGCACAGAATGGCACAGGAGCATAAGAGACACTCTCTCTAGTGGCTTCGTCTGAAAACTGGAGCCTGCTGCTCCTCAGAGTTTCTGTTGACATGCTAGGCTGTGACACAATCCTGTGACTTGCAGAGTTTCTCAGAAAAGAGGACTGGTAATAGAGCGAGTAATGTCCAAGGGAGATTGAAAGAGGACGTGAAACTTTGGGAGTGAAATCAATGGACAGATTCAACAATGATAAAAGGAAATGTTCCGTGCATGCTTGTTTAGCGTGTTCAGGGATTTAACTATTTGTTGGCCTCTTAAGAGGCTTGTGCAATATGATGCAGTGAAATTGGAACTGAACCAGAGGCTGCAGCAGTTGCCACAGACTTTGGAACCATTTGCATGCCCAAGCCTCTTCAATAAAAACATTAGAGGGGCACTTCATGACTGAAAATCAGTCCTGAGACAGGGGAAGTGCTATGACAACAGTTCAGTGGCTGGAAAGTGAAGTTAAACTAAATCAGGTTCTGGATAAGAGGGAGCTTTCCAGGCACAAGGAAGGAGCAGGAACAAAGGAGGTTCTCCATAGGAACAGGATAATTAAGTTCTGAGCTGTTTTACCTTATGAGTAGATACAAGGAGTCTTTCATATTCATTCCAGGGAGTATTTTAGTCTGATCTGACTCTGTAGATAAGTGAGGAAGATAAATTTTTCAGCTTCAGTATCAGTGTATTTTGTTTCCTTGTTCAGCTAGTTACCACACCTTGTACTTCAGCCAATTGGCTGCAGGCCCTAATGAGAGTGTTTTAAATTTTTTTCACTTTTAAATAGTTTTCTTTTCCTTAAATGCAGAAACACCGAGAGGCAATCAGAGCTAGAAAGAGACCAGAACTCAACATGTGGATGGTTATGGATGGATGCTGCTCAGTCCATTCTCTGTTTCATAATTCTTAGCTACCTGAGAATGATTTCATTTCTCTCACATGCTCAAGATCAAATTCTAATCTATTTTAATTAGAGGTTTTGTCTCAGTGAATGGGCTGTGCTTTTCAGCAGATCAGACTCTATAATGTAATGGTCTTTTCTGTCTTAGAGTTAAAAACTAGAGTCTAGTTCAGTCTCTACCAAATACTGTTGTGCTTATGTTGTTAAATTGCATTGGCTTGTACTAATACATTTCATGAAAGTGCCAGTGCTAAGCAGTATTATGAGCTAATGGAGTTGCATTGAAATTAAAGGTGTTAGAGCCACCTAAATTAGCTGGGAACTTGGTCTGTAGTATATGATAACTAACGCAGTATTGAAGAAACTAAAATATTCAAATAGCAAATTATATCAGTTCTCAGCTGTGTTCCCTCTAAAACAACAGATTCAAGTACTATGCCCTGGTTCCTTAAAAAAACTTAAATTTTGACACAGACTACATATATATCATGACATCTCTATCTGCCAATACTGTTCTTGCCTTGGCTTGATTGAACTAGCAAATTAAAGCTGGACTACATTTTTTTCTTAAAT
>VRYO01002297.1:2143532-2161639 GCA_009812075.1 Sialia sialis
CCTTTTTTTAATGTATTGTTTCCAGGAGATCAATCTCTTCATTACCCTGTGCTCGCATCCCAGTGATGGGAATGGATAACAGTACACCAAATAGCACTGGCTATTTCTTCCTCTGCAGCATGTGGATGCCATGAAATGTGCTGATTCCAATACGTGAGGCTTTTATTCACAGCCTTCATGCTGCTCTAGGTGTATCAGTACTTTCTAAATATGCCACATGACTTACCACTTGGGAAACCATTTCCCTGTGCCTGCCCTACTTGTAGAAGTTGACACGCGCAGCAAATGCCACTAGCAGTCTAAGACTAAAATGAGCTATTCTGGTAGGTCTTTGCTTTCTGTGTATTTGCTGTGCTTTACTTGCCTCTGGCAAGTTACAAATGAGTGCAAGAAACATGACTTTTTGAGCGAAAACAAGCCACAGCCTTATAAGAAAAGGAGCAATAAATAATCTGGGGAAATATTCCTTGCCGTGCAGAATTAACTACACCTACAATCCTGCAGAAGACATTTGTGGCACAATATGGGCCTGATTTTTCCTTTGCCCTGCTGCAATGACTTCACTGAAGTCCATGGGCCTGCTTTTGCAGAACATAAATCTCCAAGTCTGCCTCTGAGCAGCCTGCCAGATTTGATTTGGGAACTGCTTAAACATCAGAGCATGCCCAATAGCTGTCAGTGAACACTAATGCCTAAAAACTCTATCACTGTGTCAGAACTTATGTTCTGTCACTGGCATACAGTGTCTGAGCTTCACTGGTGCCATGGCCAGGTGTAACTACACAGGTAGACACTGATAAATAAAAGCCAGTCCTTTTTATCCATGCCTTTATGGATACCAAAACTATTATGGATAAAGTTGATACGAGCAGCCATATACAGTGGTACAGCACAAACCTGCTGGGTAGGGGGAATTAAGCTTCTGGAAAGGAGCCCTTTTAGGAAATAAATGATATTCAACAACTTGCCTGCATGACAAGTGTTAAAAGTGTAGAAGCTGTGAACACATTGCAGGAACAACCAGGAAGCAAAGAGTTTTTGAAGGAATCTTTGTATCACACATAGGTAAGTCCCTCTGACATAAGAGAAATCTAGATCCTAGAGAAATCCCTGGAGGAAGCTGTGGTTAAATCAGCAGAATTTACACACAGATAAAAATTGCTTAGCCAGCTGCACCATCCCTTCAGCAACACCAGCCTGGTCCTTGAAGTTTATTGCCTACTGCTGTGTGCTGAGTTCCAATTGTCAGATTAATGTAGTTTTACTGCAGTGAGGCTCCTGCATCCCTGCTTCAAAGTCAGGTGGCAGTTCTCCTTTCACTGCCTTTTTGAAGAGGTGATACACATATATGCTGACTGAACTTTTATTGGTCCTCTGTACTGCTCATAAAACACTTCTGAGGCTGTATGGGGCTGCATAAGCTCACACTTGCCCCAGTCTAGCTGCGGGTCTAAGTACAGTGCTGGGGTCCATCCCGGGGGGATTGCCATACACCCCATGGTATCTATGCTCACAGGGATGTATTTACTCTGAAATCCTGGTGACAACACACAAGATCCCTGCATCCTTAGCTGGGCAGGGAAGGCAACTGGCTCTGCAAGCACCCTACAACAAGCAACCCAGACCCCAAGAGAGGCTCAAAAGCAGACTGTGCTTTAGTTGTCTGTTCTCCAGTCAGCAGAGCTGCAGCACTGTGGATGGAGGTGCAGAACAGCCCCATTCCTTGTGTTCAGCACTGCCAGACTAGACAGGACAGAAACCTCAGGACATTTTTTCTATCTGCTTGTCATTTAACAGGATGTGAGCCAGCTGGCATCTCTCCTCTTTGGCCTTGTCAGCAAGCCTCTTGTTCCATCCTGAATCTATTATGGCCCATTTTCCCTTGACTGCGTGTTCAGCTTGCTGCTCCTGTTGCTGTGCCTCAGCAACAGCCCTCTTCTGATGTTCTGGATAACCTTTTCCTCTGTCAGTACCCCAGTGAAGGGGGTGTCTGTTTCTTTCCAATGCCTTTGATGGCAGCGGGCTTTATTTATCATACTAAACCCATGTAACACAAATTTTAAGTCTTGTACCCTCCTGCTTTTCTGCATACCACTGTAGACTTTTATCTCCTGTGCTACATTCTTATTCTTTCTTTGAAGTCCTAACCACCTTTGCCCTCTGAAACTGCTGTCCTTAAAGTTTCTGATGTCTCTTCTAACCTAGCAAAACGTAAGTGAGAAGAAAGGGGTTTGTTCCAATTTCTGTTTCAAATAATCCGATCTTGCAGGAAAAGAAATTGAGCTCTGTTTACAGGAGTCCCAGATCAAACACCTCTGATTGCTGCTAGAGCAAGGATCTCACTTCAGGTTTATCCTTTTGCTAATGATTTTTTTTGTCAATGAGAGTGTTGATTCAGTGTCTAATGTTTTTTGGTCATCAATTATCTCCCCATGGCTTGCTTTTATTCAGCCTTGGAACAGAAATTCCCCAGACACCAGATGATTCATGGACACCTGTAGACAGCTGGAAGTCTAACTTAGCACTGCCATCATTTGCTGTTAGATCCACGATCATCAGTGTGTGTAACATGCTGCAAGTGTAAAGAGCATAGCGACCTAAAGATAGGCTCTAAGAATATGAGAGCAATAAGAAAGATATTTATTTCTGGGAACCTCTACCATTTGGCTGCACCAATGCATCCCTAGTCCTTTATTTAAAACATATGGTGCAAACTCCAGGCATTAGGTGGGGATCCTGGATTGTCAGTCACAGTCACATCCTCATCTGGAGTGTGAGGATCCATGTAATGAGGACCAAGCTCCTGACCCAGCCAGCCAAGCCTCAGCACCAAGAGCTGGGAGGCAATGAGGCAGCAGCCAGAGCTGTCTGCCCTTTGTCTCTCTTACAGCTAACAGCTTTTATGCCTGAGGAAGGAATGAGAAAGCACTTTATTTAAATAGTGTGTTGTATAGCCTGGTGTGTGTTCGTGCTTCCCCAGATGTGGGGAGGGCAGCTTTAGGGGGAAGTTGTTTTCACCTCTGGTGAAAGTAACTGCTTGTGTGCCAATAAGCTTAACAAATTGTCAGCTAAAATAGAATCCAGTATATATAGAAGACTAACTGCTGGTTCTTAAAAAAATGTAGTCCTTCAGCAGCCCATCTCATGTATACACATCTTTGAGGCACAAGAGAAGCAAAGCAATTCCCATCTTGCCCTGGTTTGTTGCATTAAGGGACCTTGAGAACAGGAAATGGCTTCTAGAAATGTGGAGCTCTCCAAAAGACAGACTTTTCCATTAATGTCTGTGAAATGATTCCTAGTTTCATAATAAACCCCCTCTGCATAATTCTGCCGCTATTTATACATCCCATAAAGATTTTGCGTGTATGGAGCAAAAGGCAAAAGGTGGGGGGTAGGGGGGGGATGTCAGAAGGCAGAGAGGGAGGGAAAAAAAAAGCCAACAAACTAAATTAATCAGATTACTTGTAGACTGGGAAACTTAGAATGAGTGTACCCTGCCCTAGAAAAGAAATGGTTGAAGCCACATCATATTTATTTCAGTAGTGTGAATGAGAGATGGTGTGTTGTATTATGTTCTCTACTTCGTATTCCATTTTCTCCCTCTGCTGGCAGTTGGAGACAGTTAAGTTGTAGCTTATAGAAAACAACAAAATTCTCAAAAGGCTGAAGCATTCAGGAATCTCAAAACTCTGCGGTATATGCTGAGAAATTAGGTCGTATCATACTAGAGTCCAATTAGTGCTGGGAATGGCTGACAGTCATCCCCTGTACATAGCAGAATAATTCCTAGAGAAGATAAGTGCAGCTAAATGCAGCCCTCTTTCCTTTTGAGAGACAGTCACATACATATATATATATACATATATGTATATAAAAAAATGTATTTTTTTTAATAACAACTTCAGGTCTGTATTTTAGAAATAATGTTTCTTGTCTTTAGGTTACAATGATGTCCTGTGTACTTCTGTGGGTTACTGATTCTTCACTTTGCTCTTTTTTTGTTTTTAACTTTCTTTTGAAAATATTTTTTATAGTATGCAGACTTAAGGGGAAAACCTTGCTAAAGCAGCTTTAAGAAAAGATTCTATACTATGTATTAAAAAAAAAAAAAAAAGGATTAATTTTTTTCCATAGAAGTTCTTTAACACAATGGTCTCTTATAAATTGAAGCTTAACAGCAGTACATATTTATTAATAATACTGCCCTATAGGAGAAAATAAGTGTTACAGGCTTACTTAAAAAGAGTAGCTAGCAAGTAAGAATATAATCTTGCCTATAATGCAGATACTAACTTCTGCTCCACAGGACTGGGTATTAACCTTGCAAATAATGTTACATTAATGACTGCAAACCATAAACTATAAATTTTATAAATAAATATCGACTTGGCATGGAAATGTTTATATATTCCCTGTAGCAAGACAGAACCAGTAGTATTGAATTAATAGCATTAAGCTTTTTAACTGTTCTTTGAGATATTGTAGTAAATATTATAACCATTTTATGGTTGAATAAATGGAGGCAGAAAGAGTTTGTTTAACAGCCCAGAAGTGCAGATTTCTAATCTTCCTTTTATTGATACACATATTAAACACAGGTGGAGATTTTTTTTCTCTTTAAAGGATGCATTTAGAGCAGTAGCTGATGAGGCTTAGAGAAGTAAAGTGCATTTAGTAGGAATTTAGCTAGGGGAAAATGCTGGCAGATGCTAAGGAATAGTCAAGTTAAACAAAGACATCTGTGAGCAGCGGTAGTGCTGGGAGAATATTTCTGTAGTCAGCAGTAAAGGGGACCTGAGTTAGAGCTGCCATGGCAGGCACAGGTGGGGCTGGGATGTGAGGAAAATTTTACAGTTTTGTAGCTCAGCTGAAGGAGACAGACAAAAGAGCAAGAAGTTTATAAATAGGGAAAGCTTAGGATTAATAGTGGTAGAAATTCTAGGAATAAGAACATCTTGAGTTTTTTATACCTTCTCACCACTGTTCAGTTGTCTGCTCAAACTTGGAATGTCTCAATGGGTGGTGCTTCTTCAGCACAGGCTGCTTTCCTGCTCATGTGCAGTTGCTCTGGGAGATGGGCAGAGATGCTTCTCTAGTGCCCTAGAGCTGCACAGTACCTTCTATTCATTTGTTAGCTCTCTGCCCTGGTAGACACCAAAACAGAGGTCCAGCTTCTTCATTTCATTAACTGTCCCACACAGAGAAAAGTGAATATCTTGTTTCGTTATTTTGATGAAGAAGCACCTTTAAGTAACAATTAAACATTAGAGAGGTTCTATGCATGCAAACATGTTCCAAGAAACTGATGGCAAAGGTTTACACAGAAATTTAATACCTTTGCATGATTACAACTGTGTACAACAATAATTATTTCCCTTCACTCTTTCAGAGACTCTTGCTGTGTGCTCAGCTTGCCCACAACAGCACAGGCTGGGAGTTTGTAGAAATACCTCCTCTCTGTTTTTGTGTGTGTGGTAGCTACATTAAATCTGCATTTTCATCTAGCCTAGATGGAAAGATCAGTTAAAAAATAATTGCCAGTTCCTTTTCTCCCACTGTGATTGCATACAATGAAACCATGTGTAAGAGGCAAGGCTCTTTCCCTGCCCATCTAAAGACACCAAACAAGTGTTGCTGTCACCCAAATATTGTAGTGTCTTCCTGACTATAGTCTTCAGACTTTTTTTGTGTGTGTGTGTGTGTGTATGTGTGCATTTTTGAAGATTAACTGGTGAAACATTGCAGTACAATGAGAAATATTACATGCACACTCTTGTTCACAGAATGATTATTGCTTTCCTTGGGAACCTCACATAAAGCTTGATGATGATTTGGCAAGTAGGGGACTTCCAGAAGGGGTTTTCAGAGTGGACATGCAAGGCAATAGTATATTGTTATGGCTGGATACATAAGTCCTACACATTGAGGAGTGTGATAGTGCCTAAGAAAAGCCTCTGAAATTGTGAATGGAGGGTCCTATGTCACAAAACTTAGCGGAAAGGCTCCTAGAAGAGGATTTTGGAAAGACGTGGTTGGATATGCTCTGAATTGTAACTCCTGGATGAAACCATAAAATACGCCTGTGTTAATAGATCAGACATGTCCTCTGAAAGAAAGGTTTCTTCAGCTGTTTTAATACTTTACATAGCACAGAGATGATGTTTGCTTTTATGTAGATGCTTTAATTAAATATATATTAAGTTACTTGTGAGCCACTACTATTTATGCAGTAAGTAGCCTTTCTGGTCAAGGGAGCAGGTGTTTTATCCCTATTAAAATTCACCATAAATAAGTCCCAGCCTGTTTTGAAATAGACAAAACACTTTGGACTGGGTCTGGATTTGGGTTTGTAACAGTGACCTTTTCTTTGCAGGTGATACATCTGCTGGCTTTGGTGATGTTCCTCTTTCACAATGGAAGACAAAGCCTGGTTGTTCATCAGAGCCAGTGTGTGGGATCAGAATACTAAGCAGGGAGAAAATCTTTACTTTGAAGTCAATATCATATGTCTAAATTCAGCTTATCCCTGAATCATCTATCTACCTTCAATTTGCTTCTGTACTTCTTGTGGAGTGTGTTGCAGCAGACTGAGTTGTTTTCTGTCTTAATCAAGATGCCTGTAGAAATGCTGTGCTAAATAGGCTGAAGTTTTTCTCTAATTTGTGCTTAGCAGTTAGCAGTGGTTACTACTGCCATCCCCAAAATACTGCTGTTGCAATTAGCACCATTTTCTTCTGTGTGCTGGAAAAGTATATGCTGCAAATAGTAAGATTTGAAGAGTACTGAAGTAATAAGGCCAGGCCCAAGGGATGTCAAATGCTTTCAGCTTCCACTGGCCTCTGGGATTTTAGAACTCAGTGCTTTGCAACTTCAGACCTTTAGAAAGGATTTATTTTTCTTTTCATTATGCTCTTAGAGATAGATGTGAGGGTTTGTGCCTATTTTCCCCCCACCCTCTTTCCTCCCAAAAGTTTTATGCAAGAACAGTTTTGATTTCCTTGGTCATAAAAGAATTTTCTCATTCTATGCCCTGTAGTCAAATGCAGCTTCATATGTTGGACAGCTGATAGCAAAGATTTCCTTCATAAAAAGTGTGGCAGCAAGCACAGTATGTCCTGCATCCTTCAGTGTGGAAGACGTGTAAATGACAAGATGTGCAGTTAAACAGAAACAAACAGGAATTCAGCAAAACAAGTAAGAAAGCAATTTGGGAACACCTTGAGACAGTTTTCATATGGCTTTCAGATAAATGGGCAAAAATAACTTTCAAAGGAACCTCTCATCTGCTCAAAAAGACCTTTTGCTTCTCTGTGTATATTTCTGAGGGGCATATAAATGTGGTAAAAAACCACTTTGATAGCAAAATCAAGAGGAAAATGTAACCATACCTACTGTGTATGACTGCTAGATCCGATATGTATTTGCCATTAAAAGGTCATAGATCTGTACATATTGCTGCCAAGCCCCTAACAGTGCTTTTTATTTTCCTCCTACTACAGGGCCAATGTCATCTTCCTTCCCTAAACATCATTCTTACTAGAGCAAAAGCCATACAGCACAAAATCTCAATATATGGAAGATTTGAGTGCAGGAGGTAACACAGATTTTTTGAAAACAGTTTTATTCCTTTTGCTTTTGAATATTAAAAACATTGAAATAATTCTTTATTTCTCCCAATGTCCATACCAGTCATGCACTACAACCTTCTACACGTGGTCAAATAGATGAGCAGCTAACTTTGGCAATTATCCAGTTTTTCCAGACGAAGCAAGGTTTTGCTTGTGCACTGAATATGTCTGCTCCTACAGATGGTTCTGAATCCCTTTCAGGCACTTGAAAAAAATGGGCCACTAATTCACAGGTGGAATTTTTTGTTTTAGCCTAGCTTGCTGTTGCCAGCACCAAATAATTTAATTGCTGAAAGGCCAAAAAATATGGGAAGGGCTGAAATCCAGAGTTAAATGTTGACCTTTTTTTATGGCTACTTGTGTTGCTCTGTGTTAATGGTGTCCTTTCATGGATTGTGGTGCACTGTATGTTCATTGTGACCCAGCAGTTCATCCATTGTGCGTATCTGACAGCCCAGTCTTCAAATCTTTTTTTCACATGTCACAGTATGGAAAGGCACAATAATGTGTGTTTTCTGTGTTCTATCTATGGTCCTGTTGAGTATGTAGGATGTTGTAGCAGGATTTCATGTAAATAACAAGTAAATTTAACCTAAAGAAAATGTGGGTCACCTTGCCATGTACCCCTACTTGCAAAGTAGAAGAGCTCTCCCTTGCTTTCCTGGTGCTAGCTGGTTGAGATATTTATAAGAAAGAGATTATTTTTTTCTTATTTTAGTGCATAGCATTCAGCCTGGCCTGAATGTGTAAAGAAAGATGTGTCACAACTAACCTTAACAAACAAAAGCTGAGATGTGAGACAACCTGCAAGAGCAGGAAGGGAGGGATGAGAATGATGGGAGGGAAACACCAAGAAATTATTTAAATGTTCCTTGAACAAACAATGAAAAATTTTAGGAGTTATCATTCGTTGCACTTGCCTTGGCCGTGAAAAGTTTCACTTGTACTTTAACTGGGTTCCACCTCTTTTCCTTTTTCCCCTCTGTCAGCAGTAGCATGACATAGTTTGTCTCATGTCCTGCTATAAAGTTATGCTGCATTATCAGTCCAAATTTGGTGTTTTCCTTCTAGGTCAGGCAAATTTTTTCCCATTTGTCATGGAATAGCCTAACTCCGGATGGTGCTTCAGCACATGTGCAATGAAGGCCAGGAAATGACACATTTCTATAGCATTGGGTGTGCTTGCTCTGTTATGAGTCCGGAAGATTTGAGACATTGATGTAAGACACTAAATAAATTACGCATTATTCAGTGATTATTTCTGATTTTCATTTTTGTTTTTCTCTAAGAATTCTTAAACCATGCCATATATTATCAGTAAGTCAATATATTATTAATCCAAATTCTTCAATTAATTTTTGCAGAAATGTGTAAGCAACTAAGTTTTATTGAGAAATTTTTACCAAAATGAAGCTGCGGTTTACCCCCTGCTTGCTGTCATGTCCAGAAATTTTGTATTGCAGAAGGTGGAAAAACACAGGATGTGATGTGGTTCCTGTAATCTGTTGGAAATAACCAGTGAATTTGAAATTTAGTATCTGAGCATAAATTACTTGCTGAAAATCATGGATGTATGTTAAGTAAATGATCACTTGTATATTTCTGCAAATATGAGCATGATGATCTTTCTGTTTAGCTCTTCCCAGGTAGTTGCACAATGCAAAATTATTGGCTTAGAATAAGTAAATGCAATGAGTTGGTTTCTTAAGCCAAATTGCATCTCTGTCAGAGTCTACATGGGAAAGTGAAACAAATAAAAAAGAAATTGTGTTCTCAGATACAGTGTGGGAAGAAAGGAAAGCAGAAAAATCCTATAATTTTTCTGGAATTTATATGCATACATACTTTTAAAATGAACTTTCTTTTTAAAAGAAATAGAGGGAAATTTAGGTTGCTCTGATTCTTTAAAGCTGTGGAAAGGAAACTCATGCTTTGCATTGAATGTATATTGTTAGATTCATCAACTACATACAGTAATTACAGCATTATCTATCATGGTGTTTCTGTAGTAAAGATGCTTCACATTCAGCATCTTTCATTTTTTTTTGTCAATCTATTCAGCCATAGATAAACTGACTTGGAGATCAAGATAATCTTGTCTGTTTGGCATCTACGATAAATGGTAAATGCTACGGTGTTCACATTAGAAGCAATTACAGTAATGTCACGCATATAAGGAGCACCAGCATATAAGGCACACTTTTGTTTTGCAGTGAGGATCCGGCTCGTGGCAGCCCCACCCCTCGGCTCAGCCTGGACTTCCAGGCTGGCAAATTTCCGAACTCTGTCCGTACATAAGGCGCACCAGCGTATAAGGCGCACTTCTGGTTTTGGATCAATATTTCAGTCAAAAGGGTGTGCCTTATACGCATTAAATTACTGTACATTCTCTACTTCTGTCCTTAGCCTTATTTACAGTCACTGCTTGTCTTGGTACTGAAAACATTTTGTTAGACTGCTTCCACACTAATTTTTTTTCCTACTGTCTTTATAATATTTTTTTACAAGTTCCTTGGGAACAAAGTTTCTGCATTGGAACTAGAGATACTGTACAAGGGACGCTGCTGTTGCAAGCATTATTATTCTGGAGAAAGAGTTGCTTTCTATGGCTGGGACCTCTCCACCAGTCCAAAACCTGTGTTGGAGAGGAAATCTGGATTCAGAAGGGCGTGCTCTGCAATTTTGCGAGCTTGCAGCCTTGAAGCTCCCATTGCCTGTGACTGCCCATGGCACTGAAGTAAAAATAAACATTACAGAGCTGAGGGGAGGAAAAAAACAAAACCAAAGACAAGTAGGAAAGCAGGGATTTAATGCACAGCGATGCACCTAGAGGACAGAAAAATGAGAAGGGTCAAACAAGAGTTCTGTGTCTTCACACCCATGTCCTTAACTCTCTCCTGAAGATATCAATGTTTCTTCCACCTGTAATTCAGCTCAGGCCTTCTAACAGGCAAAGCTTGAATAAAATGGTCCAAGTTTTTGATGTATTACAGCCTTTGTCCTTACTGTACATAAGGTGCCCATGTCACCTGCATTTAGGGGATGGAACTGTCCTGTGGAGGCTGGTGTCTCTTGCCATTGACTGTCTAGGGAGTATAGAAAGATTAGTCTCCCAAGGAGGGGGTCTAAAAAGCTTGTCCATAGCTGAAGGCAATCCCCTTCCCCCAGCACAATTTCCTTTTAAGCCATTTTCCACTGTGATAGTTCAGAACAGAAATATTTTGTCTGGTTTCTCAAAGTTATATTTGGAGACTGCTGTACAAGAAAAAAAACTCTGCAAACTGAAGCAGAGTATTATTAATTTTTACCCTCATTATTTTTCACTTGCCTTGGCTTATTTTTGTAGTTCTGATTTTCGTCCTCCTCACCAGATTGTTTATACTTAAAAAGAAATAAGCCTTCTGCTTGTTGCATAGTCAGTTCTCTTTACATTTTTCTGAAGTTAACATTGGTTTCTGTTGTCCTTTTCCATGTTTAGACATAGCCAGGATAAATTTCAATGACAGCCTTTCCAACTGTTTCTAAATATTTCTCATTTCTCTTACAGACCAATTTCCATATGCTGCAGGATTCAAAGCAAAATTCCATAAGGCATGCTCTGCATCCCTCCAGCCATCCTCCCAAAAGTGGATGGGCTCTGTTCGCTCAGGTGGAGCTCGCTCCCCACACCCCCAGCACCAGCAAGTCTGCTGGGAGTGGGAGGATGGTGCAGCAGCCACCCACAGCCACCTGGTCTGCCAGAGGGCCCAGAGTCTTTGCCAGAACAGTGCCAAGGCACCAGCTTGGGGTGGGAATCTTCAGGAGGCATGGATCAGCCAGGATATGCACTACTTCACATTTCTCTCTCTCACTCTCTCCTTGGTAACCTTTGCTGTCAAAGATAAAGCCTGGCGTTGCTTTTTAATTTTGGCAGGTTTCTTTTTATTTTTTAAGTCTCCTTCAAGGCAAATTACTTGCTCATTTTACCTACAGACTTTGTCAGTTGTAAGAGCACAGGCTTAGGTTTCTAATCTGAAAATTGTGTAACAGAGGTAGATATAATCCCTTCCTCAGTAAACTATTTAGCAGTGTGTGCACAACCTTGCTATTAAAATAATAGCATCTGTATTGGAGGCGTCACTGTCAGGGGGAGGAGTCTTCATCACTTCTACTAGGACATAATTTTTATGTAGACAAGGCCTTAAGCAAAGTCTTATCATGTACTTTTCTAGAAAAAATGCCACATGAATGGCATAAACCAAAAGTGACCCACCCCACCAAAAAAAGCTCACCAGAAGGCCCCAAAGCACTCCCCCTCTTCAAAAAAACCCCAAGCTATACCCACCCTTCAAGTCTCATGTATGAAAAATAGAAGCTCCAGGCTCATTTTGCCATATAAGCACCTAAGTAGTATCAGCAGGTAAATGTGGCTATTCAGCTGTACTGCCTGCAGACACTGCAGTTTTGCTGTAGTTCAACCTCTCTGATCTCTTAACAGGGACTCAGTGGGAGAGAGGGAGAGATGCCAGATCAGCTCCAGCTCTGCACCAGGAAATCTGGCCATGCATTATTGCAACTGTGCTGTTTCAAACTGGAAATTATGAGAAGTCCTCAAAGAGTCATTCTGGCATCCCCTCTCATTCGCTGGGAATTGTGTATTCTCTCATGGAAGACAGTGAGGCTCAGAAAATAGAAATTAGGTCACTGATGCCTGTTTTTTTTAATATTAGCTGAGCTTACTTCTCAGTTATCTGTTAAGGTAATTGCAATTCCATGAATTAAATTACCTGTAATGGCATCATTATTGATTCCCCAAGCCTACAGTACTGTAAAATGCCAGGATCTAATCAATCATCTGCTGGCTAAATACACATTGCCCCCTGTCTCTACTGGGAGCAAGCAGCCTCCCAGTATCTCTTCTACAGCACATTGGATTGTGGACACCTGAACTTGCCCAGGAGTTCAAGGTGGCCTGGAACATGCTGAAAGTGCCCTGTGGGTTGACTACTAAGCTCATTTCTCCTGCAGTTATCTCAAAAAAGCCCAGCTGATACCATCTCTCTTTGTCCCTTCAACACTGTTCATTACCTTATTTTTTCCCCCCATTTTTAAAAACATCCACTTTTGCTCTGTGAATTTTTAAAGCTGTGAGTATTGCCGTGACTGCTGTGTCTGGGACAGCTCTTCTAGTCTTGAACATCCTAGCTTACTTTTGTTCTTTGGGTAAAACCTCATGGCTGTAGATGACTTAGCAGAGAGACTTTCCTGTGAGCCAAAGGCTTCTGCAGGATCAAACAGCGTTGGATGCAGGGGCAGTGATGCAAGGCACTCATCATCCACCTGATTGAACCTGGGCCTGGGAAGGTAACTGTGGATTTTCAGGTGTTTCTGCAATGTGTACTTGGTCTCTTAGGAATCCTGAGCTGAGGGGAAAGAGGTGGGATACACATTTCACCATGCAGACAAGGGTATCTTTAGAGGGAACAGGATGGTGGATGTATTGCAGAACAGCCTGTGTTCACAGTCACCCCAAAATTACTTTATGGTGACAGCCACTGAGCTCAAACAGGTCCTTTCCATAGACTTTGAGAGAAAGGCCATAATTCTCCTATTGTCTTCGTGGAGGGAAGGAGTCAGTAATAACTCTTTAGCTTAATTTTCACAGATTTTTATTTTCTGGCTTAATTTCTTTACAAGTTAGCTAAAAGAGGTTTCTGTCTTAAAAAAAAAAAAATTTAAAAAATCCTTATAAGTACTCCTTAAGAACTTCTTAAATATTTTTATTTAAAAACATAAAAAGTGATAGTGAACAGATCATTGTTTTAGCAGAAGATATACAGTACCTAAAGAATAACATGAATTTATATTAGGCTGTAAAGATAATAATGTTAAGAGGTTTACAATCCCTCAGCTTCCCAAGGATGTCTGGTAATAATGGGATCATTTCACAGTGCCTCCTATTTTCTTTACTTTTGTTGTCACATAAATAAGGAGTCAAAGTTTTAATACCTCGTGAATAGTATTCTCTAAGTTATAGTAATGTAATATACTACTTCGACCTTTTCAATATTGTTTGATTTGGTTGGTTGGTCTCTCTATTTATAGCTGTGCTGAATGGTATGGAATGAGTGAGTGGATACCAGCTAATGAAAATATAAAATACTGGAGAAGCTAAGTGAATATACAAAATGTATGGCATTAAGTATTGAAATTCTGATAAATCATCCTTGTGACAAAAGGTATAATGAGATTAGAAATTGCAATAAAAAAATTAATCTTCTCTAATGACATAGATTGTGCCTAGGCGGGTAAATGGTGTGAATTTAACTTGATCTCATTATACTCCTAAATTTGTAATCTCATTTTCCTCCTCAGATGCTTCACTTAAAGAAGGCAGCAGTGGTGTGTGTGTGAGTGTGTGTGTGCGTGTGATTGGATGTGATGTATTCTATATTTGGGAAAAGTTACTTAATCCTTCAACTTCAGTGCACCAGGAAGTGAGAAATACTCGAATCAGAGGGAAACTTCCCTCCTAAGATTCAAATAGTCTTTTGGTTCTTACTCAAAGTTCTGCAGAATGCAACCAGCATTGACTGACTCCATAAATCTTCTCCGTTCCAGTGGACTCAGGCCTTTGAAAACCTGTTCCAGGCTGGGAGGAAAGACAAATGCAGAATAATTAGAGCAGAGACCTCCTAGCCAGGCCATAGATTACAAAGATGAGGATTCAGCTGTCAGTGCAGAGCAAGAGCTATGTTGTGAAGCATAGCAGGCTTGCAGTGGACCTGGGAGCCTCTTTCAGCCAGCCATTACCCTCTGGAGCATGATTTTTAACTGACTTGCTCCATGAAGCAGATGACTAAGGGGGAGGTGGGAGGGAAATGAAGAATGTTTTTTCTTTCAGCAAGTTACATCTTTTCTCTTTCCCTATTTACCATATTTTTTCAGATGTGCTGTCTAAGTACTAAATGTAGCACTCAAGGCTCTAGCAGTTTTTAGCTGTGCTCATTTGTCCTGAGAAGGTAAAGGAGATAAGAATTATCTGCTTATTCCTGTGCATTCATAATCAGAAATGTGAGCACATGCAGAAGCATCCTTCCCAACAAGTGGGTGTGTAGCTGAAGTCATAGCCTGAGGTCTCCTTCCTCCTCACTGAGAGAGAAAGAATGTAGAATCCAGGTTTTAAGTCGCTGTCAGGGCTGGATATGCAGTGATTTCTTTCTCAACCTTGGACTAGAAAAATGCATGAGCAAGTAATGAGACATTTAGGAGCTCAAATTAGTCTTTTCTCTTAGCAACTTCCTTCTTCCCACACCTCAAAACACTCTAACCAGTCCTTCACTCTTTATAATCCACCTCCAGCATTTAAGCAACAAAAATGCTTCCCGAATGCAAGCGCTTTCCGCAGGAATCCATTTAACGAGGCATCTGGGCAGAGAGGGGAGATGTTGGAAGAGCTGGATGGCAGCAGCAAGCCTGTGTCCCCAGTAACAGTCCCTGCCCCACTGTCTTGTTACTGCTGACACTGGCATCTCTCTGTCATCCTTGCTTTCCACTGCCCCAGTCAAGCAGAAATCTAGGCAAAAGATGAAATCTCTCCTGCCAATCTTGTGCCCATAGACTAAGTCACAGTAACCCTGGGACTTGAGGTGATAAACTGTAAGTAGCTTAAGAATAAGCATCTTGATAGGGAGGGTAAGGGAAAACACACAAAATCTTTTAAGACGGTTCAGGTGGTACAGATTTTCACTACTACAGCAATGACAGAGCTTTTAACACAGAAAAATCCTACCTCCTGCTGTATTTCAGATCTCCTCATCAAAGCATGGCATGGATAACTGAAATTTTTTTCAGTTCATCATTTACAATTTCTTCTAATCTGGACAAAGCTCTGTGGGCTCGGGGTGTGCTATGTTTTTATTCTATATTTTACAGAGCTAATTAACATGAGGCAGACAGTGGCATAGAACACAAGTTTGGCAAAGCCATTGGCAGCTGAAAACACGTCCAAAATGGAGAGTGTTGGGCAACCTTAGCATTATGTAGAATTAAGAGTCATGCCTGCACTAAGTAACTTATTAATGGACAGAGTGGCTAGAAACAGCATTCAGGGTTACATATGACTGTGGGTTATACAGTGTCAGAAAACTTTTTGATCAGTGAAAATTGCTACCTTCTACAGTTCTCTGTGTCTGCAAAGTTACCAAACGTGGGAGGATTATGCTCTGCTGTTACAGGTGACATGAGGCTGCAGATTTCCCTCCCTCACCCTCAGTTTCTGGATGCTTCATGATTTTTAACTGCTAGTGAATTGGAAACTAGTAACAGTAAATATTTCTCTTTTTGTTACAGATCTATTTGGATTGAAAAAAAAAAAAAAGTCGCCACATTGTCTCATCATCTCCTGGTTAAATAATGAGTCTGTGAAGAAAAACCTCTTCTGTGAAGGTGAGGAGAAGCTTCATCATGGGAATCTATTGTCTGTATCAGGGGTAAAAATGTAAATGACTTTTAACTAGCTACTGGAGAGATAGAAGCAAGTGACTCCTATGAGGAAATTGAGGAAATATGGTTTTCTTGCTCTCCTTTTCTTCCACCTCTGCAAAGCTGTCACACATGCTGCCCTTCATGACTGTCCTCCTCTGGCAATGGGCATGGATATCAGGCATGAATCTATTCTCGAGTTTGCGTATTTGACACAGAATTCTGTCAAGCAGAAAAGAGGTCAGTCTTTCTACAAAAGGGTGGGTTTTTTGATGGAGAAATTCAAAAACCCCAAAGGTTCCAGTATCACTATATTCCAGTATCTACAAGATGGCTACAGAGAGAGATTAGAGGCAATGGGTTTAGGTTACTCCAGAGGATTCTGCTTGGGATTAAGGATAACTTTTCACAGTGAGAACAACCAGCCACTGGAATAATCTCCCCAGGGAAGTGGTGGACTCCCCAGTGTTGAACATTTGAGTGCCTGGACAGGGTGCTGGGCTATCTTGTCTAGACCTTGCCAGGAAAGGTTTGACCAGATGATTCTTGAGGTCTCTTCCAACCCAATATTCTATAACACGTATTTTAATTTTGCCTCTTGTCTGCCAAACAGAAATCTGACTTGTTCCCTGCAGCTGCTGTCAAGACCCTTATGGCTTGGTTAGGTATTGGTCTTGAGGGAGTGCCTCACTAGACCCAAGACATGCAGCATTGTGAAGTCACAGGTTTCACTAGTCCCCTCCTCCAGGCTCTTTTTCCCAAAGAAAAAATTTCCCAAAGCCATTTCCACCCTGGGCTGCCCAGCTCCTGCTGCTGACTGAGCCAGGAGGCTGAATGCACCAGCAGAGTGAGATCCTGAGTCCTGAACAGCCAGGGCACTGGGGCAGACTTTCTGTTGCCAAAACACCATCCCTTCGAGCAAGCATTACTGGAAATATTTTCATTTTTCCGGTCTTGTTTTACAAAACCCCAAAGGAGAACACAGTAGCTTTAAAAGCAAAGATAGTCGTTTAGAGGACAGATCTTGTTTTATGTTGCCTTATGTTTTTCTTTTTACTTCACCTTTTGCAAGGTGAATCCTTTAAGCCTGTCTTGTAATAAAAGTTGGTTGAGCAGAATGCAACTTGGAAAGCCACTGTGTCCAGGGCATTCAAGCCCATAGTAGAAGATGCCCCTTTTCTACCTGCAAGATTTTATCTTTGCAAGGGTCTTTGCTCTGGCTGCTGTCGAGGTGCTGGAGTTGACATACTGAGCCCTGCTTGTCTTATTCTGTTCTTTCTGTATCTTTGAACTCCAGTAATTCTCCCTCTGCCAAACCTACCCTTCTCCACCACAGGATCACATTTTGGTACGGGTTTGTGAAGCAGCCACATCTGTAGCTTATGTAAAGTCTGCCACCTCTTTTCTCAAATACATGAGGAAATGCCATAATTACCACTTTTGATTGTAGTGTCTTGCCATCCGGGTGGAAATCCAAAAAGATATCCAGAAACTCCACAGTTACAATAGATGTGCATGTCACATAAAACTGAAATGTATCAATATATCTGAAAAAGTAATCAAGCTTCTGTTTTAAGGAAAACTGGTGGTGATGGGCAATGGCCGGGAGGGGGGCGGGGAAGGGAGAGTGTGGTTTAGATTGGCCTGGGTGGAAATTGAATGTATACTGTGCTGTAAGCACAACCTCAGTACTCCCCAGTGTGCACTCACAGTTATCTCTGTGTTTAAAGAAAAGAAAATTGCTTTTTGCAGGAAAGTTATCATTCAACACACACACAGAAAAATAGATTATGAGTTTTAAGTTAATATTATGCTCGTTATGTGTCCTTTTTCTGCATTTATGGGATCAGTGATGTTTTGATTTCTCTTCCATGCTGTCCAATTTCCTCTCTCTACTTGAGCCATTTTGGCAATATTCATACCTAACTGGATAAAGGTACTCACAGCTTTTGTTTCAATGCATATTCATATGCTGATTACAGTAGTTTCACGAATATAAGCGGCACCTTTTTC
>VRYO01002297.1:2162639-2194268 GCA_009812075.1 Sialia sialis
TATATATATTTCTAAAATTACTACACAAAAATAGAAAGCAATAAAAAGTGCTAAATTACTTTTTGAACCATTATCATTGTATAAAAATACTGAAGTACAATTTTGAACTGTCTGCAAAATCCTTAGAAGATGTAAAGATCTGTTGCTTTGCAAGAGTTCTACGATTTTAGACCAAATTCAATACCTGCACTGACATGTGAGAGTGGCTGGGTGCCTGTTTTCCTTTGCTCTGAAGGCTTTTGCAACAGGCAATATATAAATCCCTTTCTTTTGTCAGATCATTTTACTGTCCCCTATTGATGTTTGAATGTAGCATACGCATAGTGAATTTAAAAAAAACACTCTTGAACTGAAGTCCTTCCTAATTTGCCAAACACCTAAACAATGAAAATGAATGCAGTGCCAGAACTCATTCTGTGGCCTTGAGCTGCTGGGAGAGATCTGAAAGCATCACCTGATGCTCTTCACCCTGAGACCTATTGCAACTGTGCCCTTCAAACCTTTACTGTATCATGAAGGTTTTATTTACTGTGAATCAGACATGTTCACCTCAGTCTGGTCAGAGCAGTCCTTCATCCTCTGTTTCAGAAACAAGGATGACTTGCTCAGTTACCCAAGTTCATGTTCAATTAGCAGTTAAGGATTCCTAATTTAAATACCTCTGGGGAAAACATTATCTTTTGTGAGGACATACGTGGACAAGTTAAGCATGATTCATATTAGCAGAAACTTGTAAAAGCTGGGTCTCACTGAAGATTACATCTGTTGTTAAGAAGTGTTAACTAGAATAGGCAGAAATTGTGGTGATTACATGTATTATCTACACCCTGGGGGAGCTGTGTTGTTATTTGAAGGAAGTTCATGCTGTACTACTGAATTTGGATAGAAAAGTGTGCTAGTTTTGCATGTATAACATCTAGTGAAGAAAGGAGAAGACACCCATAAAAATATTTTTTTTTTAAAAAAATAGTTCTAAAAGCTTCCTCTATGTCTGACAAAAACCAATCAGTGATTGGTTTTTAAAATTAACAACCTGCCCTGAGAACTCCAAACCAAACCAGCCCGCCCTGCACAGCCCACGCAACCCAACACAAGACCGAGCTGGGCCTCATAAAATATAAAATAAAATAAAATAAAATAAAATACAACTGAAACAACCATTACCACTTCTAGCTACCTAGCCCCCAAAACAACCACCAAAAAGCTGTTCACCATAAACAACTCCTGGCTGCGATCCAACAGAAATCACATAACCAACCACTACCTCCTTCTAAGCCTATCTCACAACAAAAATTAAATAATTTTTTCTAATAAATGCACTAACAATTTAACCAACACAAAACCCACCACAAAAATTAATACATTAACCAAAATATCTCAAGTTAACAGATCAAAAAATTCCAAAAATATGTCAGTGCTCACTTGAAGTGTCAGAGTTTCGACAGTTTCCAAATCAGGCTTGAAGTGTTTTGCAGAAAATGCTATGTGGTCATTGGTCTTTCTAGGGGGTAAGGTCTGTGGACAATTTAAATGAAATCTGCAAAATATGGGCCATAGCTTAAATTAAACTTTTTAGCCTGTAAAAATTTCTATGTTGAGGCATGGCAGTGGTTTCTAAAACAGCTTTCTTTTTTTTTGCACCTGTGCTTGAAAGAGCACATCTTTCAAAATCGGGAAATTGACGTTGATGTAAAACTTTAGGATCAGAGCCAAATGCTGTTGTGTGTGTGGGTGCCAGGAAGGCAACCCTGCTGCCACAGTGCTTCACCTGTCCCAGTGCTTCATCTCCCTGCTGGAGGGGAGCTGGGGCAGCTGCTGCTGAGTGGGCAGGTAAGCACTGGAGAACTGCTGATCTGTGACAGACCAAATGTGGGACTGCTCTCTGCCAAATGTTTGGCTTGGGAATTTCTGTGTCTTTTCCAGGTACAGATCCTATTTCTCACCTGAGCTGCAGGGCTCCATGATATCAAAGAAAAAAAATAAAAATGCCCAGGACTGACTCAGGCTCAGTACACCTACTATGGTTAGAAAACACTTGTTTTTACCAGTGGTCTCTTTTATTAAAAAAAAAAAAAAAATTAAAGTAGCACTAAGCAAAATTTGAGCCTTGAAAGCTTTCCATAGTATATTGAAGTTTAGAAGTTTTAGTCCATTATTTTCCATTGAACCACAGGACTCTGTTTCACTGGAGTTCTTGCCAAGGAGCTACCAAACTCCCATGTGAGATGAGATGTAGTATTCCACTAGAACCTCACTGCAGGGGCATAGATGGAAAAGAAAAATGAACTATCAGAAATATAAATTCTAAGAGGTATTGAAATAACTTACGTTTCAAAAATACTTTTCATTTTTTGCATAATCTTCTTTTTTTCATCTCTTCATCTTTATATTTTTCAGATTAGAAAAATATCCACTATCTTCCATGAAAAGCAAAAACTCCTAAAAGAAAGGGTTAGCTGGATGGTTTTCTTGGGAAGTTTCACAAGAAACTTTTCAGCCATTCACAGTGTTAAAATTTTGAATTTTTTCTTTTCCTCCCTCTTATAAAAATATGTTTTGCTATTCATAAATAGATGACAAGGGTCAATGTGAGGAATGATATAGTAACAAAATAAAATTAGTTTAGGGAAACCACTTCCTTATTGTTCCATAATTTCCATTATGTGTACATCACACTGTTCTAGCCTTTATCAATGTGGGCCTGTGCTGTGAAATTACATCAACAACCACAGTGCCTAAATTGAACTCCGAGGGTAAGAAAACCAGCACCTCACACTATTATCATTTTTCCTTTAATTTCTTATGTATTTCCTCTTGTCTTTGGGTAGCAATCTATGCTTGTTCTGAACAAGTACCATTGGACAGAATACAATAACACGTAAATTATGTGATACTGTACAGCTGCTTTGCACTCAGAAGGTACTGTTGGAAAGGTTGAAACAATTTTAAGTTTTTGGTCTAAAATCACTATACAGTAATTTCACGACTATAAGGTGCACTGGATTATAAGGCACACTTCCAGGTGTCGGCAAATTTCCAAACTTTTTCCATATATAAGATGCACCAGACTATAAGGCGCACTTTTTTTTTGCAGCGAGGATCTGTGAACAACAAAGTAACGAATTAGTAACAGAATCACACAATTGCAGAGTTTACTGGCAGGTGCTCAATTTGCAAACATTTTTCACGGATTGGAGTAGCCTTTAAACACAGCCCCAAGTGCCCTCCCCATGCCACAGGCCCTGGCACTCCAGCCCGCTGTTCTCCCGCACCCTGCAGCCGCCCCCGGTGCCAAGCTGCTCACTGCTTGTGTGGCTGTCGCTGCTGGCGCAGATCACGCGGCTTTCACGGCTCTCGCAGTCATTTGATTTCAAGCTTCATGTTTGCTGCTGCACAATGTGAAACAGAAATTGTTTTGAGATCCCTTCAACACTCAAACTTTTTTCCATATATAAGCCGCACTGGATTATAAGGCGCACTTCCGGGTTTCGATCAAAATTTTAGGCTTATAGTCATGAAATTACTGCAACTTGATTTACTTTGAGGATGAAAGGTGTGGTTGTGGTGAGTATTCAAGAGAAAAATACATCAGACTTTCCTCACTTGTGTCCTTACCTTATTTTCCAGGACATGGACAATTGCATAAATTTGAAAAGGAAAATGAAAACACTGAGGGCATTTGTACAGTCAGCAGCATCACAGGCAAGGTCTGAGGTGAGCAAGCTCTTGTGAGAATGCACTGGCTCCGCCCATAGATTGGTGAAGTTCAGCTGGAGCTTGCAGAGAGGTTTCTCATGCCCAGAGTCTGAAGTGCCCATTCCAGTGTCCAGTCTCAGCAGGCATGCATGCCTAGCAGATTGGATGTATGCTGGCTACCCTGCACATGCCAACTTCTCTGCAGTCACAGTGTCCTCTTCTTGCTTCCAAGAGGATTTTTCACTTACAAAAACTTGAGACTTGCTTTGTCAAAAATTCACTTGGACAGGAACACATGTAAAAGAAAACAAAAGTATGGAAAACCTTATAAATTACTGTGTCTGCTGCATATCATGTTCCAAAACATTAAAGACTCCACAGGAACAAGAGTTCACGGCACACACAGTGGTGTTTTGGGTTTTAGATTTTTTCATGGTCTTTTGTTATTTATTTCTGTTACAAGTTACTCTGAAACTGACTAAAATGAATTATTAAGCAACCTTGAGTAAATGCTGTTTGTGCATTGAATTTACAGACTGTTGTGATTGTTGTGTTTACTATTAACACAGTTAACAAGTTAATAATAATAAAAATAATCATCACTATGCGTGCACTGTGGAGAAGCTGACTTTTTCTTTTTTTTTCTCCTTCTACCACTTTTACTTGCCTTCCTGGTCTGGACTTTACACTCATGATGTTTGTGTTTGCAAACACTGCAGAATGAGCTGGATGGAAGGGAGGCTGCTGCCCTAGTCATGGATTTGTTTTTTGGGCCTCTCCAGCAAGCAGTCAGCACTCACTGTGCACACTTCACCTCCTGCACTGACTCTTATCCCTGGATCCTTTCCCTTGTTCCAGCTGTGGCCACTTGCATACCAGAGTATTTTCATATTGATTCTGTGCTCCCTCTGTGCAGTGCAGCTGGTGCATGGGGGGCATGAAGGGAGTTCAATAATTGCGTGTCAGTGGGTAAGATTCCAGTCTTGCTTTCAATGAAGTGAGCTCCTGCTGTGTCCATCCAAAATCATATCTTTTGGGGCTTTTATTTATTGCCAGCAGGAAAGAACAACAACAACAACAACAACAAAAATAAGCTGCAGAAGTCCATGTCCTGAATCTAGTTGTTCCTAGTCCTGGAGGTCAGTTCCCTATACCCTCCTAACCAGGGCATTAGAAATGTACTTTTCGCAGCTTTGTCTCACCCTTTCAGCATACACTGAACCCACAAAATAGGCTGAAACACAGAAAACATTTAATTTGGGTAACTGGATTGAAGAGTGTCTGCATTTGCAGTTGCACTGATGCATCCATGGCACCTTCAAGTATGATAAAAGAAAAAAAAACAGGGAAGGATAGGGGACAAATATGTCAGTGGCAGCAGAAACAGGACTCATGTCTACAGCCTTCCTCCATAAATTGTCTCAACTTCCATTTGAGTTTTTATGGTGACTTACAAACTGCACACCACAGTAACGGTTAAGCTTTTTGAAAGTCTCCAAGGACAGAGCTCCTCCAGTCTTTCAATGAACTTCCTTCGGTGGTGGACCAGCTTCATGACGAAGAATGTCTTTCTTTGCATCCACTTATTATACCTGTCCTTGCTCCATTGCAGTCATTACTGCTCATTCTCTTAGTGTGAGATGTAGAGAAGTCTGGCTCCCTTATCTACAACCCCTAAAGGTAGCTGAAGACAAAATTTCACTCCCTTCAGCCTTCACCTCCCCAGACTGGAAAACCCAGTTTCTTCTATCTCATGTTCACATTTAGTACACATGCTCTCAGTGCTGGAATAATTATTTTCACATAATGTCTAAATTTAAATAATTGGTTAGAATTTTAAAATGCTCTCTTTTTTTCTCCTTTTCTAAACTGGATTTAAGAACTTCCTTGAGTCATTTTGTTCCTGAGTCCAAAAAATGGCCTCAGTCATTTGAGTCCATCGTCTTCTAAGTGAACCCAAAATGTAACCAGCAGAAGAAATGTAAAGACCATTTTCTGTGGTTAACTCATGTCCTCCTGCTGAGTCTAAGCTCAAAGAAGCTGAGCTTAATGGGCAAAGGCTCTGAGATTTTCCTTTTTCTCTCCTTCTTTTTCAGCTTCCTAAAGGCTTTCAAAGAATGCTATTACTGCCAGCCCTACTCCCTGCAGCCCTGCCTGGGAGTCCTGATGCCTGTTCATGAAGATCTTGGAGCTTTGCTGATTCATCAGCTGCCTCTTGAGGAGCCTGACCTCAGGTCTTGGAGGATGCTCTCCCGGTGAGTCAGTGCACTGGTTTTGGGCACTCTGCACTCCTCCTGCTCTGTGTGCATGCTCGCTACAGCACCATCCCAGCTTCCTTTTCTCCTTTCTCCTTGCCACAAATGCACAATAGGATTTCACCTTCTCCTTTAGCTAATAAAGACGTTTGGAGATCTTTTAAAATTTGATACCTTTTTGCATTATTTTTCACGACTGCCAGCCTTGTTTAGGGCCTCAGCACAGGAGACTGGTTCAGTCCGACTGTCTAAGTAAAGGTATTTCATTTCCTGTGTTGTTGCTGTTCTGTGCAGTATTGATAGACATCATGAGGTGTGAATGTGGCTGAACTTCATGGGTGTGCTTCTTGTCTTTTCTTAATGCATTTCTTAAGGCTAAGTGGAAAAAAAAAAGAAAAAAGTGAGGCTGTGTAGACAGTGGGAGCTGAAGGAAAAGTTGCTGTACAAGACAGTAATTAGTTGTCAGCTTGACAACCTGTAGCAAAAATCGAATATGGCCCAGTGGTCTTTTTAGTGATTGGGTACAAACACAAAATCTGGGTCACTTGATACTGCTGTGTGGACTTGGAGGCAGGAAGCAGTCAGGGAATGGAGAGAGGTAGCAGACTGAGACAAAGTTTAGCTTTGAGAGAAAGCAGAAGCAGCACAGCTGCGGGTGTCAGACTCAACAAAAGTAGGTCTGAAAACTGTAGCCAGACATGTTTCTGTAGCTGTCCCTCAAAGATCACCATTTTATGTTAACTGTTTGGAAATGCACATGGTTGTACCAAAGGAATGCTGAACTTTCTGAATTTCTTCATGGAGGATTGTGGTAATGCACATAATGTTTTCTAAATTTTCCAAACTGAGTCCAACATATCTGTCTTTCTTCAGTAATATTACAGTGCAACTTGCCTGTGAACTGAGCCAAAACTTTACCCCAAATTTTGTTAAGTTCTTGTAAGAGCTGGGATAATGGAACTCGTGGTTTTGCTTTGGGTGGAAAGGCTGTTGACAGTGGGGGGGGCATGTCACTCCAGCCTGTCTCCAGCATAGATAAGCTCACTATTGTGGTTTAAGAATGGTATTTTTCAATTTAGTGTTGCCACTGAAACACCCTGGACCATGTGCTGCCCACTCACTTCCGCCCCTCCTTTCCCTGAGACAGGATGGAGAGGATAATTTGGAGCTATATAAAGGTAAAGATCACATGTCGAGACAAGAACAATTCACTGGAAACATCAATGAGACAAGAAAGCAAGCAGTAATAACAACAATACAAGTAACAGAGTGTACCAGACAGGCAAATCATCCACAGGAGATTGTTCACCACATGCAATCTGGCACTACACTACTGCACACACCTGAAAATCAGAGAAAAGCCACCACCCTCCCTCCCCCTGCCATGGCATGAGGTGGTATTGGAATAGCCCCGGGTTCCTGGCCATGTCCCTCCTGCCTGATGCAAAAGTTAACTCTGTCTTGCCTGGAACCAGGACACACACCTAGTGAGAAAAGCTCTGCTCTGGTTCTTCATGGCCATGCAGCAGGCCAAAATGACATTTCCAGGACTTGATTTCTGCTCATAATGAATTGGGAGGTGAATCTGGGCCTAAAGTCTAGCCACAGTCTAGCCAAATGCATTCAGGTTTTACACTCTAAACAATTCCCAGCTAAATACATTAAAATTGTCATTTTCCTATTGATAATTCCAGTACAAATGTATATAATTTCACTTTTGTTTGCTTTTTAAATCTGTCTCTTCATTTGACTATTGTCTTTTATCTGGAGTGTATACAGTGTCTCTTCTGTGTTTTCCTGCTCTGTCTTTCAAAAGATATTCTGACTTTTATTATGTTCACATAAAAGTCTTAGAAGTATTTCCTCTCTGAAAAATTGCAAGTCATCAGGACAGCAGTAACTGGTATGAGTATATTATTATTATTTATCACATTTATCTTGGAGAGGAGTATAGCAGGTACTCTGAGTCTGGACTGTAGTACAGTGAAATCAATAGGAAATGATCCTTAATTAATTGGCTTCTGTTCCTAAAGTAATTCAGCCCTTCCACTGAGAATTAACTCATCAGCTTCTCTTGCTAAGTAAACATTACAATAAATAATATAAACTGTTGCTTTCAGAATGTTTTGTTTTCCTGCAACTCAAAAGGAGCTTTTGTTTAAAATTTTTATGGAGCTATGCCTCTGGACATTTTAGACCTAAGATGAATAAAAAATTATCTACAGTTTTGTTTAGAAAACCATTCCTGTGCATATATAGGCTTGTCATTTTGAAATGAAATTTTCATACAAACTTTCAGCCCAAGGGACCAAGTGGAATTGTCAGATTTAACAATTTATAAGTATTCTGCCACTCAATGGATCTGAACAATATGTCCACACCAAACCATTCCCATGCACTTTTCATATTTACTGGGAGTTAGCACAGCATGTCTTCACATCACTTTCTGCAATATGCAATTAATCCAGCAAAACTAGGCAACTTCACAGACTGCTAAAAGCTACTAATTAATTCTAACTTCAAACACCCATAAAGACACGCTCCATCTGACCATGATGAATCTTACAGCTAGGATTGCTATTTGTCAGCGGAAAAAGAACTTCCAAACTGTAATGTCTCTCCAACAACGTGGTTCCTTCCCAAATTGTCAGTGCTGTGCTCTTTTCAGGCTGCCAGGTAGGAGTAAATGAGCTGGTTCATATACACAAACCCAGCCTGTTTCTTCCTCGCAACCCAGCCCTCGAAAGCCAGTGCGGTTGTGTAAGGATCTGTGCTCATACAGCATCCGAGATGCAGTTTACTCTCACTTCCCTCCTTCATCCTGTATCTCCGGGTTCTGTTTTTTCATTTTGTGACAGCATGCTTGGATTGTGTGGGATGCCAGAGGCGAGGAAGAGGCCCAGAGCGAAATCCCAGAGCTAACTTTGCACATCGCTGCCACCCCATGAGCACCATCTAGCTGGCTCTAACACAACAGCACGGCTGAGCCAGGGCAGCCGGAGCAAGTTTGCCATGCTACAGCTTGGTGATGCAAGCCATAAAAATACTGGGAAGCACCTGGGAGCCTGAAATCCCTATAAACTGCTTGCCACAAGCACGTCTGGTTCTTTCACGGTGCAGTGACGTGATCTTCTGCTCTGGGCTGTGGGCACAAAGCAGGTTTCACCGGGCTGAGGATCAGAGGTTCTCACCTTTTGTACTCCATAAATATCAAGGGGATTGCACTGCATTTGCTTTCAGCTGATCAATTCCCTGTAAAGACAGCTGAAGGAGAGGCACTGAGCTGAAGCCCAAAAACCTTCCTCTGCCTGAATATGCTGCATGATTCTTCACTGAGAAACAAGATAGACAAACTATTTATATATCTGGTTTTTCTTCAAAAGCATTCTGTAAAGATCACTTAATTGCTTCTTGCATAGTCATTTGGAAATGAAAAATTCTGTCATATTCAGAACTAGAAAGAGCTTTTGAAGTAAAAGAGTGGTTCTATGGGTCATGGGCTCTTTTGTGGAGGGGCATGGTTTGTGGTTGGGGTTTTATGTTGTTGTTACAGATTTTACCTTTCCAAACCTAATGTAAAATGCCTAGCTGAAGAATGTCCCTGAAATGATGACAGCCTACCTTTATAGAAGCACTGCCTGTTCTATCTTTGCATAGCTTACATAGGCGAGATGATTTGCATTGTGGAAATGGGGAGATCAGGGATCGACTGCACTGAGTGTGACTGTGAAATTGTGTTTTCTCTGTGTCTTTCAGTATCTTTCATTCCTTTCTTTATATCCATAGCCCATGGGCTCCTGTTTCTCAGGCAAAGAAGAAATTTCTTGCTTTCCTTACGTGTGTTCCACTTGGCAGCATTCAGTGCAGAATGGTGTTGAGAGGAAAGAGGCTGAGTGGGAATTGGGGGAATGCTGCAACGAGGTGTGAAAGGATTGTATTTGTTATTTGGTATATGAAGAGCAGCTTCTAGTCTGACTGCTGTTCATTTATCTGTTAGAAAAATCCTGATCACATTATGCATTTCCCTATGAAAATTCACATTTTAAATTAACAGAAAAATATTGAGCAGTGTAGCAGACACCGAGTCATGTGGACATTTGGTGCATAAAATTAAAGAATCACTTATATGTTCAACATTGATGGGCCCTGAGGACAGTGCAGCTAGAAAATATTTTTGTTATTAAACCCAGGAGGAGATGGAACCACCTGAAAAAGTACATGTGTGTCAGCTCACACATCCTCAGGTGCACAAAATGTCAATCTCTAAAGCTGGTTGGAAGCTGAGAGTGAGGAGATTGTGATAGACAAAACCACTGGCAGTGACATTCAAATCTGTGGGGTGTTTTTAGGCTGCCTCAATGTTTTTGAAGAAAGGTTGATAAAATGTCTCAAAAAAAATGATAGGTTTTCAATTGATGGTACTAGCTTTTACCCAATAGGGCAGCACGGTTGTGCCTTTCATGATGCGGGGAAAAGTTGTCTGTCCCAACAAGCCCCACTCTGGGTGCAGCTGTGCCAGTTCCTGTTCTCTGCATAATGCTGCTGGTGAATTTATGGCTTGACCAGTGCCTGCAGTCAGCCTGAACTGTTCTTATATTCTCTGGCCTATCAAAATCAATTTGGTGAGCAGTGCTTCACTTGAGGGTTGCTCTAGTTCATGTAGTAGTGGCTGTCTGCCAGCTGGTTTGAAGTGATTTTGGCAATTGTCTCCTTCCTCTGGCCAGTGTCATTGAAGCTGTAAGAGCTGGGTGTGAGTCAGTAGACTCATCCACTGTGCTAAACTCTAGCAAACTCTTTAATTTAAACCAAGTGGAGATTCTTCAGAGCTAAGTGGTATGAGTGTTGGAACCCCCAGCAAATACATGTCAGCAAAGCAGGCTTCTTGGGAACTGGCTGGCTCCTATCATCAAGAAAATGATTCTGCAACCTGCTGGAGAATTACTAGAGGTTGCCAAAGTAGGTGGAAAAACTTATTTTTTAAAGTTAATAAATGATAATTTATAGATGTATTCACTGTGGAATTGATGTCTTCTTTCTTTGAAAAAAATGAATGGTGTTTCTTCCTTCACCACTTTTTCCAAATGCCTTCTTTAAAAATGAATTCCTTCATCGTCAGCCATCCCTTAAGTTTTCTTTTAAACAGAGTTGTAAGCATAAAAAATTGTGTGAAAGCCTGCAGGTGATCCTCATATTGAAAGACTGATGTGATTTTTATATTCTGGAATGCACTCCCCTAATGCCTCACCTGCAGTGTTGAATTTTTCCATGCAGGGCAAAAGAAGCAGCAGTCCTTTATAAATTGTTCTGCCTCCAGTGAACAAACTATAACCTGAATACACTCGGATATGATGTACCTAAAAAATGTAAATAAATGCCTACATGCTTAAGAGAACCTTTTCTCTGGCTTTATTTTTGTATGTGTTGATCTGTGAGCTAACATAGACAATTTTCCCAATCCCCCTATCCTTATACAATGTTCCTACAATGTTCCGTATGAAGGGATCAAGTACATCTAGAGGGCTGGTGCAGGAAAACTGCATTTCTCTCCTTACTTACATGTTGCATTCCTAGTCTGGCCTTTGGGAAGTCTAATGATTTCTCTTGACTCTGTGCTTGATTAAAGATAGAGGGCAATGCTGTCTGTTTTCTTCCCTCAATTTTTGTGAGAAGATATTTTGATATTTTTAGGTAGACAAATACAAGGACTTGGACATGCATATTCTTTTCTTCTAGGGGAACAGTCACGTGTACACATTTAGGGAGCAAAGACTTGGTAAAATATGAAACCTCTGTAAAGTTATTCCTTTTAATTGTGTTCCATGTTGTATTTTTGAGTACCTTCTTGTAAAATGGTGCATAATCTTTAATGAATACAAGAATAAAGGTGTCCTTTGGATTTATATTCTAAGTATTTCCATAAATTTACCTCCATAAAATTGTTTTATTGGCAAATCAAAATGCACATGCAGATGTACCTTTCAGAGCTTGATTTCGTAAACAAGGCATCATACTATGCTCTCAGTAAAGGTGGCATAACTCTATGGCAACATCAGTAGACTTACTTGAGATTTAAGGCTGGGTAATTGAGAGCTATGTTTGGCCTAAAGACTCCAGAGTGAGAAGCATGTCATTCGTTATCTTCCCAGTGTGTGCAGTATACCCAGAATATCTACAACTTGAGGAAAAATTTTGTGCCAGTCGATTTTTAGTCTGCTTTAACATCTGCATTTACCCTCCCTAGCTCATTCTTTTGTTAGTTAAATAAGATTATTTTTTCTTGCATGCACATCAGGGAGCTCAGACTCTTGCTTTTTTCAGATACAAAGTCTTAGAGCTATTTTTATGTGGACAAAACAAAGCACTATCCATTTAGTTTAGTAGGAAATTATCTGCAGACAGAGCAATGGTTTGATCAGCGTCTCAAGGGCTCTGAAATATTAGACTAGTTTTCAAGTCCCAAGTTATTCTGTTATCTGCTTCTCTGATAACAACATGTTGAGTGAAAGGAAGACCACATAAATTGCTTCACAGTTTTAAGATTACTACAAAAATTCCCAGCAGATAAATAGTATACTGTGACTGCCAATCAACTGCAAAAGACTATATACACTTATTCTACATGGCCCTAACCTTAATATATGATAAGTAACTACTTTCCTTTGTGCATTGCAGAGAGATTTCTGTTGTTCAAGCTGCAGAATACAGTCACTTGCTACAGACTGGAGCTAAGTTACCTACCACTCTTTAATCATTTGGTAGCTCTGGCTGCCTAACATTATCTGACTTTCAATTTTTCTTCCAACAATGTAGGCTGGGACTTAGATTTTTAATTTATTTCAGGCACTGAAACATATATACCAAAGGGACACAAAATTTTAAATTTCAAATTGTATATATAGGCTAGAGGTAAAATCATAAAACTATTTTGAAAACTTTGAGATTAAATCCTCAGAGTGTTTTATTAAAATATATAGAGGCAACTAAGGCTAATGAAAACATGTTTTAAGTGCCTACTTAGAATCCTAGGTGGAATAAGTATTATAGCCTCATGTTCTGAAATACAGAGTCGGTACAGAACCATTATAAGCACAGTGCATTAGCACATCCAGAACTAATGGTGACCTTTGCTTTAAACACTACTTGCTGAACTCGAAATAACATTTCTGATGGGAAACGGATTGCTCTTTCCTAGGGAGGAAGGACACTCAGGCACAAGAAGGTAGGTGCCAACCTTTGCTACAGGGCCTGATATAGAAAAGGCAACAGATCCTGAGAGTTAATCCAAGATCATACCAGGGGCAGTTGTTGGCTCATGATTTTGTCAGTGTTTTTCAACAATCAGGTATTCTAAAAGAAGAATAAGTGGAAAAAACAAATTACAAAAGAGACAAGCGCTATGCATAAACCAGGCGCTGAACTTAGAGCTGATATCTTTGACACATTTTGGATTCAGTGCTGTCCTTCACAATCTTTGTAAGGGAGTGTGGACCTGTGTTTAGAGTTAGTCTCAAGCAAGCATTTCCCATTCTAAACAATGGGGAGAGTGTTGGTACTAAAAGTAGCTTCTCAGTGGATTTCTTTTCTTTTTTTAAATTTTAGTGTTTTTATAGTAACTCTCCAACTTGGGCTCTTCCAAGAAAATGCAGCACACTAAGAGCCCTAGGGTCAGCTGGGACCTCCTAGCAAGTCAGAGATCAGTGCCAAGACAAAGATCTCAAGGATCCCTCTCTTCTGCAATAGTCTGTCCCTGTGTGCTCCACGTTAAAGCAAGGAGAAATTGTTGAGGACCAAGACTCAGCACATTGGCTGCATTGTCTCAAAGTGAGCTTCTCTTACCAGTGCCTCCAGCTGTCTCAGTCTGCAGGCTTCTCACTTCTTAGATCCACAGGACTTACCTGTCATCAAAACTGAGCGGCAGACACTATCTTATTTTTTGTTTATGCAGAGCCTGAGTTCTTCCCTGTTATTTAAGCTGTGGCATCAGCAGAAGTCTGTGGCAGGGGATGACTGCTGTTTTGGAGGTGGGCAGAAGCCTGAAAGGGCCATCCAGGCTGGGATCTGAGAGCAGACCAGCAAATGCTGTGCTGGAATTAGGCTGGGGTTTTTGAGAATTAATAATATTTTGGTCACAATTAGCATCCTGTGCACATTTGGTTTGAAAAATAAAAAAAGCTGGAGGGGAAGGGAGAAAAAGAGGGAACATTTCACTGCTACACTTAAGCTGTGGTATGATGGCTCAGCTTTCAATCTGTCCTGTGATAGTAACTTCTGAAATGGAGAAAAACACTGTAAAAATGATTGGACAAAGTGTGTGTATTGCTTGTTACACAAAGGGCTATTATTTCCCACTGCATGTGTACTTACTATGAGAAAAGTTTTAAGGATTATATTAAAAAACCCCAGATGACAGCTGCCAAAGGCATTTTAAGATTAAGTAGCATAACTCTACTTCTAGATGGAGGGACGTTCAGAAACAACTTGCTATTTACTATTGATGTTAGGGAGGTGGAGATGATGTGTTCAGCCCCTGGAAGAGGCATTTACTTCTTCCTTCAGTAAGTATACCTCTAATCCTTCCCCTGTTGCCAGTTTATTGCTGCGGCAGTGGCACTGGCCTGGCATCTGGAGGGAGCTGTTTGTCTGGTTTGGGAAGATAAGGTTGCATTGTGGAGGATGCTGAGCAGGACAGGGAAATCGAGGCAAGGCAGTGGGGCAGCAGATACAAAAACAGTGAGGTGAGCACAAGCACTTGCTTCTTATATGAACCTATATGCTTGCAAACTGATTAAAAGCCGAGCTGTCTTCTTTATTGAGGTGAGAAGCAGGGCAGACTGGGACTCCACTGAAGACGATAAGAAGCAGTATCTTTTTGGATAGCTGGGAGTTTAGATATGATTATTCTGCTGAGAGAAGCTTTGCTGGTAATTGTAGGAAGGTGAAATCCTATTCTCAAAAATCCCTTCTGTGTTGCCTGTTTATCCTTTCAGATAAAAGGTTCTTCTTCATTTCCAAAGAAAGCCCCTGTGCCCCCTTGACATACAATTATACTGATTGCTTGCAAGTAGCCTGTTTTTAAGGACAGACCCTTTGATCAGGTCTCTGTGAGCAACTCAAAGATTAAATTAATTCCTGGCCACTTAGCATTAGACATTTAGATAATTCTTGAGATGAAGCAGTGCTGATGCCTCAGTGTCCTTCATGCACTTATACTACCCTGCCTTTTGCCTTCAAGGAGGGCAGTACTGGCTGCTCTCTGGTAGTTGTTCACCAGCACTCTGCATCAGGTGCCAGGGGTGAACAGGGGCAGGCAAAAGGAGCAGTGGGATTTACCTCCCCAGTTATGGTGGACATAACTCCTACTGAGATCAGTATAGAGATTTCATAGAAGCATTATTTGTGGATATCCTGCTGCATTCTTAAAAGCTGTATCAGTGCCTCAGCTCTCTGAAAATATAATTAGTTAGGATTTGAAGGGATCTGCACTCTTGAAGCCTATACCTTCTGTAATAAGAGAAATATGAAGAGAGTATACATTCATGCGCATGATTTCATTTAGAAGTTATGTTTTTCATCAGTGTGTTGTGGAAACTGCTCTGCTGACAAGATTTCCTGTTCTCTCTGTATTTCATGGACAAAAGGGAGTGTGTCTTCGGATGTTGTCAAAATGTTAGGGAAGAGAAAAATAAGGATCTCATTAACCTACAATAATTAATGATCAAAAATAGAGGATTATTTAAAATAGCATAGCACTGGAAAACAATACACATTTTAAGAAGCCAAGCCCTCATAGTTCTATTTTTTGAGCATTAGTTTTGCTTTTGAAATATTACAACTGGTTATACAGCATTAAGCAAAGCTTGAACACAATGCAGGAAGTCCTGGAGCTTCCTGCAGTCATTGCAGATATTACGCTACTGAAGCATAATGGCAATCTTCTAAAGAAGTATATATTGATAAATATATAAAGTTTTACATTGTTATTTTAGACTTTGCACGGACACTGAGAAATGCAGTCATGTTTTGTTGTAATACTTTAATTCCTTGAATAGTGTATGTGACAGAAACAAAACCAACAGTATAATTTTGGGCTGATCTTCAGATCTTTTACTAAGGCAAATGCATTTGACTTTGACTTGTATGGTTTTTTGACTTGCAAGGTTTTTGATTAAAAGAAAACAGACATCCTTAAAATACAAATTTTGGTGCAAGGCAGACTCCAGCATCACTTCTGTCTGCTGTGAATTGTGCCTCTCTTAAGGTCCTTTAGTGTGATTCTATAAGAAAATAATTAGGGGCTGTGGTCATCTGAAGGATACTGCATAAAACATTAGCAACAAGAGAAATTGTCAATTGCACTGATCTTGTCCTATAGTCTGATTTTGATTTTATTATGAAGATGCATATCTTTATAGCTATGTTGTGGATATATTTAATCAAAAACTACAGTGTTTTCAAAGATTAAACAGGTTTCTAAATCTTTTCTAAAGCACCTTTGAAAAAAGGCATCAATGAATTTTATGAATACTGAATATCTGAATCTATAATGCATTTCTAAAAATTACAATACCCCTATGGTATTGGTGTCTTTTGACAAAGCAAAAGAGAAATCTGAAGATTATTTTAATATCATTTTATTCTTCAGTTAAAATATTCATGATCACCTTTCATTATTTCAACTCCCTGATTATTAAGAAAAATGTAAATTATTTCAATTCACTTATTCAGATTACACATAGGGAAGAAAAAGTAGAGTGCTACTGTGTACTGAGTGACCACAGATAATTTTCCTGGGAGTGTAGCCCCAGTCAGGATTCTCAATTTGGCTTCAGTATTCTAGTTAAAATGGGCAGACTTTCCTACACAACAAAATTACAAGAGCCATAATCCTCATCTATGGCTTATCCTCAAAATGAGAATTATTGTGACTGTGTTCCACATTTTATAGGGTGTGCATTTATTCCACTATATTACAACCCTCACAGATCAACATCTCATCTTCAGGAAGTTTTATGAACTGTATCATATAGATGACCCTAGATTTCATTCCCTAGTTTCCACTGCATTTAGAGAAAGGCTAAAAAATGATGTTCATAAATAGGGCTGGTGGGACTGTTAAAGCTCTTTTGGACTGCTGGTATTCACAGAGCTTTCTCCTTGCAAATGGATTTTGCTTTTTGTCCATTGCTCACTCATTTTCAGTTTTCATGCTTTCCAGCTCTTTTCTACCCAACCCATCTTTCAACCTCTAAGATTATTCTTTTTCTTTGCCTTTTGAGGACGTTTTGCTGTCATCGTCCTGGCCTTTCTACCCTCCAAACCCACACTCCTGACTCTACTGATCTAGATCTTCCCACTTATTTCTCTCTCCATTTTGTTCCTGTGCTTTCTCTTTCTCCTACCAGGGTAGCAGAACGGCTCCCTGTGTAACACACCACACACCCATAACACACCACCAGGAGCAGAGCCTGTGCTGAGCACACCACAACAGGGAGATGCAGTGTGCACTTATGTGCCCAACAAGCAGCTGGCTGAGGTACTCTGAGGAGGAGAAAGCTTTCAGAGAGGTATCTGCAGGTTTTCTCTTCTGCCACTGTCTCTCACCTGGAAACATTAAGTGACATGGAATAGTAAAGAGGCAAAGAGTAACTGTTTTGTGAATTTAGCTCACTTATGGTACAGGACTCCCTAGGAAACTTCCCTTAAGGACAAGATATTTTAGGATATTTTCCATAGGGTGCAAAAGCTCTTAATCCCAAGGTGTAAGAAATCAGGAAAAGAAGGCAAGAGGCCTGCTGGGTTGAGACTAAAGGGCAAGAAGGAAATGCACGGGCAGTGGAAGCAGGGACAGGTGACCTGGGAAGAGCCCAGAAACACTGTCCAGTTGTGTAGGGATGGGGTCAGGAAGGCCAGGGCCTGATGGAGCTGAACTTGGCAAGGCATGCAAGGAATGACAGGGAAAGCTTCTACAAAAAGAGCAACTTCCCACGTCACCCAAAATGAGCAACACAGGTAACAAGATATGAGGAGAAGACTGAGGCACTCAAATATATTTTGATCGGGCCACCTCTCTTCCTGGGATAGAAGATGGGCACAGAGCAGGAGAGGGAGAGATACGTCCCAGCCTGGGACTTGGGATACCAGAAATCTCAAAATCAGGAAGACAACTGGTATAGGACTTGAGTGGCTTTTGCCTTTTCATAGAGACCGAGAGGCCTGGGCAGGAGAGATGGAATCACTTACCCAGGATGTGGAAAGATTTTAGCAGCTGTGACCATCCTTGAATAGACTGTGTAACATTCATCCATTTCTCCTAAAAACCCTTCTCCTAGAAAAGGATGGTTTCTCCTAGGAAAGACCTTTCCTGGGGAAGAGGCACCAGTGAGTGCTTGAGAGGGAGGAAAACTTCACATAGCACAGGGAAACAAATGTTCAACAATTTTTTTTCTTGTTTAACTTTTCTTTGTGTAATTTGTTTAATTAAGGAAGGGGGTGGAGGAAGGGACAGGAATGATTTATCTTCATAACTCCTAAAATATGCATTCCAGCACTCCTGAGGAAATGACATGCCTAAGTCTATGGAACATGATGAGGCCTGAGGGAATTGGCTGATGTAGGTGCCAAGCCGTTCTCCATGACATTTGAAAAGTCATGGCAGTCAGGTGAAGTCTCTGTGACTGGGAAAAGGAAACATTGCACCCATTTTCATTAAAGGGCAGAAAGGAGGACCTGTCAGCCTCACCTCTGTGCCTGGGGACATCATGGGACAGCTCCTTCTGGAAGCTGTGCTAAGGCTCGTGGAGGAATAAGGAGGTGACTGGGGACAGTCAGCATGGTGTCACCTAGGACAAGTCCTGGTTGACCCACCCAGTGACTTCTGTGATGGAGTTACTGCAGCAGTGGAGAAAGGAAGGGCTATGCATGTCATTTATGTGGGCTCCTGTAAGGCCATGACACATTTCCTAACAACATCCTCTTCTCTAAACTGGAGAGAAGCGGAATTGATGCAGGAATGAAGAATTGGTAGGATAATTCCATCCAGAAGATAGCAGTCAATGGCTCAATGTCCAGTTGATGACCAGTGAGAGGTGGTGTCCCTCAGGGGTCCACACTGGGACCAGACTGTTTAGTGTCTTTATCAATGACACAGTGGATTTGAGTGCATTTAATGGCTGTCAAATATCCTTTCCAACTCAAACAATTCTATGATTCTGGGACTGGTACTGTCTGTTTTAGGCACCATTGGACAATGTACCCAGTTCAGAGGAACACACCATATACCCTGCAAACTACTGTGCAAAAATTCAGGGTTTACAATTTACTTTCCTGAGAAGAGAGAGTTTACCAGCTAAAGCTGTGCTAAATTATGGAAGAGAAAATCAAGTGCTATAATTGTAGGTGTTTATCACAGTTACAGTTTTTTTCTATTCATAGAAATTTGATTTGAACAGGGTAAATCTGTGCCCAAAATACAAATGAGATCATCTTCAAACAAAGTAAATGAAAGAGGCATTTTTTTATGGCTTTGTTTTATAACTGTTCTGCTTGAGGAGTTAATCTTTTGTTTAATTTTTTCTCTTATACCTTCACATTAAATGAGTATAGTGTAATTCTTCAATTAAAACAGAATTTTTTGGGTTTTTTCAGTAGGAAAACATCATAGAAAAACTTGATTTACCACTATTCATGATAACTGATTTGTGGAACAGGTAGGAAAAACACTGAAGGATGGTGTAATTCCATCTAATGTCTGTGACGGCATTCTGTCATTGATACAATGAGAAGTCCCTACAGTTTCCTTTTTTTTTGTTGCTCTTGTGGTAGTACAAAACAACACAATAAAACAAAAACAACAAAAGTACTTCTCAGAAAGCCCAAACACTTTTTTCATCACTTGAGTTATTTGTAACATCCCTTTTAAAGAGCTGGACCTCTCCACCAGTCTGTTCCCCAGTGAGAGAAGCTCTTAAATGGAGAGAGCTGATGTACAAACCCATGTGCACTGACTGGTGGATGGATAGCCAGTCTGTCAAAACCATGCACACCAGGGAAAGGACTGTGCTAAAATGTGATGTACACAAGCTATATTATGCTGAAAGATGAGACAAGGATCAGTTAGCTTCCTCTGGGGGTGGGGAATCTTTAACAAGAGCTATTGAACTATTAGAACCCTTGCTGTCTCCCTCAGGTCCTGGTGGCAGTCCTAGACAGCAGTTTGGTAGGCAAAGGCAACTGGAAAAAGCTGGTGGGAAGCATGTAGAGTCACTTCCTCACTTCACCAAGCCCCTTACTCTTTCCCCTTTTCTCCTACTCAGAAGGTAAGTAACTTCATCTGTAAACATTTATGCAAGCTCAGTCTTCTGGGATTGGGAAACAGTTCCCAGCTGGGTAGAAACTTGCTAAGCCTTCAGGAGGAAAGGCAGCGTGAGCTCCAGACAAAGTCAGATTCATCATTTTACAGTAAATGGACACAAGCAAGAGACTCTTTCCAAACTCTTTTTGCTGGTCTGCCTGTGCTGATTCTTGGCAGGATTTTAACCCAAGGTGATCTCTGCTGCTTTTGTCCGTTTGTCTGTTTTTGCACATGGTAAACATCTAAAGTGTACCATTATATGATTTTTGAAATTTATATGATTGGTTGTGAGTTAGTCATTCATATTTTCTTGTTCTCAGTATTATCTGATACAATGCCTTTTTTAAAGAATGTTAGAGGTGGAACTAATGAGAAGAAACTATTTTAAAATGAAGACAACTTGCTGCTTTAGTCTGGTAGTATGGGAAGCTAAAACACTCTTCCCTTTCACTTAAAAAAAATGCCTTTCATAAAAATAAAGAAACTTTAACTTATTCAGTTTTCTTTTCTGCAGATTGTCCCTCCCTGGCTGACCCATGCTGCTATTCTTTTGTCATAAATCATAGCCAGAGTGGGAATATCAAACTGTGATATACAGCTCTATTCAAATCACACTCGCTTTTCTACCTCTGAGGAGCTTGCTTGTTAGGGAGACATGTGAGTTATAAATAGGACAACATATAACAAGGTTCGTTGCAAATATAGGCCAGAAAATAATTTCACTGTGGGGAGAGAATCTTTTAACAGAGCCTTTTGATTTTTCTACATTCTTTCTGCAGTTTCCAGATCTGAGTAAGCAAAGACTCAACCAGGGCAGTAGGAGTCAACCTTTCTGGACTTGCTGCTTCTTTGCCTTGCTTTGCCACTGACTTTAATGCAGCATTTCAGTTTGCTCACCTACAGGCAGAATTTGTCTCAGACAATAATTTGAGGATCTGTACAGAGCCAGCATGAAGCAGCATTATCACACAGGACAAGGGCTGTGTCCATCAGCATAAAGCATCTTTGAAGGCATTCAAAGCTTCATCATTCCAGAAGCAGAGGAGAAAACTTGTTGTGACTTGAAGTTAATTCTTTAGTCAATCCTCTCTTTCTCCACATATACTGTATAATAATTTCAGAGGTCAAAACTTGTCCACTTTATAATCCTCCTTTTCTCTGCTGTGACTAGCACCACAGTCAAAGAGAAAAAAGGAGCAAAGAGAAAGATGGTCTTAGTGCCGAAGAATGGGTTACCTGGGACAGTTTAGCTGTCACAGTGAACTCTGTCACAAATCAGCCTCTTCCAAACATCGTTCACTTTAAGGTTTGTGGCAATCACACTGCACAAGAACAGTAATATTAGCTTTATAAACAACTTTATTAGATGATGGACAGTGAGAGGACATAGTCCTGATATTGCCACTGGCTTGCTGAGTGATCCTGAACTTGTTACTTTATTTCTCCAGGGTAGTTTCCCCCTCACTCTCTGTATTTTGTGAATCTTGACAGGAAGGATGACATCTTGCTCTGTACTGGCATCATGTCAGTCTTAACTGCTGTCTCACCTATGGTCTCCCAGTGCTGCTATAGTCTCCTATTTCCTCACAGCAATCCTGCTACTATTGAACGCAAAACTGTTTCATTATATTACTACTAATAGATCATTCACAACATTTTTTTCTCTAACTTTTTGAAAATTTTCGTGTGAAGCAGAAAATAGGAGATGGGAACTACTGAAAGTTCTCTAGATCATCTGGAGATATGAAGGAAGTAAACATAAGACATGGAACAATAAAATCTTAATTTTTAATGCTTTTCCTTTTCCTGCTTTAGTGATGGATTTTATTCCTTCTCCTTAAAGTTCTAGTGGCAGTCAGCTATTTCACACAGCCTCCATTACAAGAACATACTTTGTTGCTATAGCAATTCTTCTCACTGATATTTTATTGCACTTAAATGCTGCTGGGGGGAAAAAAAAGCAAAAAGGCAAAACCAAGGCCAAACCAAAAAATGAAAAGAAAGCACGGCTGAACTGGTCAGCCTACCTGATCTCTTATTTCTGAGCAACTTTTAACTGCATCAGAGCAATCTATATTCTGGTAAACACTTTGTGTAAGGCACTATCTGGGGAAGGTTTATTGTTGCTTTGTAAGTGGCATACAGCACACAGCAGGACACACTGCAGCACAGTGCCTGACATAGCAGCTACAGATTACTGGGAAGATAAATTCATCCTTTTTGATCTGAGCATTTCACCAGCTCCAATTTGAAGCCTTGGTATCACCCTGTCAACCAAAGGGGGTGGTTTTAAGTAAGGGAAGAGTTATCAAAGGTTTACTCAAAGTTCCTTTTACAATGGCTTCTCCAGGAGCACAGATATATATTTACAGTAGGTGAATGTAGGGCTCATCAAAATTGCTGGTCAAAAATCCCTGTACACAGACGGCCTCTGTGCAGCACTAGATACCGAACAGCACATTCAAGTTTTTTCTCTTTTGTCAAAACCAGGCACCTAACCATTCAACTAATGAGGTAAAAAAAAGTCATTAATTCTGTCTCCTGCTGACTGCAGGAGGCTGAGCTCTTCCACCCAGAATGCTAGTATCCTCCTCCTTTGAATTGTCATTTGTATGGAGCCAGCACTGCCTGTGCTCCTCTGGCCATGCAATCCAGACTGGGAGCCAGGGAGAGGGAAACTCCATCAGGGGGCGGGGGGAAATGGAGAGCAGCAAAGGACAGCATTCTTCTTCCATCCCCTGGGGAGCACCATTCTGATAGGTAAGAGAGATAGTTGTGGCCAGCATGTTGGGGAACGCAGCCAGTACATTCCTGCTGCCAAAGGAATGACAGAATACAGGGTGAGTGGAGGTGGGAGATACTGCTACCCTTCCCTCAGCTGCCTGGGTGGGCAAAGGAAATGGGATGGGAGGGAGCAGAAGTGGCTCCACATGTGGAGCACTGTCCTGACCAGAGCCTTGAGACTCCTGTCTTAAGATAACAGCATTCAGAATACCAAATTCAGAACAAGCCCAGTGTGCAGCAACTCCTGGTTTTCTCTTTGTTTCATGTGTCCTTACTCACACTGATGTACGAGTGTGACTCCTCTGCATTCCTGCTGGGAAACACTTCCATCAAAGCAGACAGGACAGCAAGAACAGCTCTCACCAAGACCAGCACAGCCTCCCGTCTCCTTCGCTTCACCTGTATCAGAGCTCATCAAGGAGGCAAAAGCAAGAAAGGAGCTATTTCAGGTGGCAGTGATGTGTCAGAGGCAGGAATCCAACAATACACACACACACAGAGGTCACATAGCAAGAGCATGATTTATCAAGACCTCTTCCCCTTATATAGATCAGAGGCACATGCTGTTAATTCTCACTGGTCGGGCTAATTGCCACCTGGGCAACCAGCCAACAGCAGCCTGAATCCCAAAAGGCCTGGGTCTGCTCTCCAAGGGCCTTACTGGTCCAGTTACATAAGCAAGGTAATTATGTAATCAACCACGCTTCAGTGACAAAGTTAGGATTATTTATAACTGTGGGCCCTCCAGGCCAGCTGTAGGCCACCACAATTTCACAGTCCAGTGGCCGTGAGACCCTGTGCTGCCGGAAGGCAAGGCAGGAGGATGTGATGGGTGAGGGCAGCAGGCAAGGTTGGCTGCTGCAAGTCTGAAAGGCTGGAGGGGCAGCCAGTGCTGCCCACACCTCGCCCTGTGCTCCCGCTGCGAGCAGCTCTGTCTCGCCAGGGACCTCGTGTGCATCCCAGAGAAGAGTCCAAGTGCAGCATAATGTGTTTGGAGGGAATCAGGGGCAAAAGTGGTGGGATTGCACAACAGCACAATGGAAGGTATTCCAGAGGAACTCTGCAGGCTTTCAAATTAAGCCCTTGGTGCTGGCACAGGCTCTCTATGCTGGGCATCACTGTGTTTTTGCAAAGGACTAGGACTTACTGATTGATTCATTGCATGAGGAGCAACTCAGAAGCATTCAACAGCAAACCAAAAGTCATAACTTGGCTTGCAGCTTGTCTAGATTTGAATCATACATCTGCACCTGGCCAGTTCTCATCACCCAGGTCCATGAAACTGAAGTGTTCAAACTCCACCTTCTGTTTTCAGCCTGAGGTTTTAATTGTCTCCATTTTGTCAGTGTACATATATTTACAAAAGAAGAATTGGTGAATAGTCCTAACTCAGTTTTCTTGCTGTTTATAGCATAGATAGGTGTAAGTTGTATCATTATCACAACAAAGCCCTTATTAATAAGGTAATTACAATTTTGGCAAATACTTGCAGGATGAAATTTTGCATGCTTGGACTCAGTCCACAGGGAGAGCTTTGGAAGCTGGAAGTAAAATGATCTTTGAATTGTATTTACTTCAATGACAGATATCTGCCCAAAACACAGCATGTTGCTGTTTATTCTTGAAGTAACATTAGAACAGGTGAGCTGAGTCACCCAAACTGTCTTGTTTCATAAATCTTATAAAGATTAACAATTAGAACTAAAAGTGGTGTAATTTTGAAATAAACTGCTTGCCATACTAAAACAACACATCTTTTCCCAGGCTTTTCCCTCACACATACACAAGACAGTGAGAGTGACTTAATGGTTTAAAATAGCTGGGCTTTGGTGATGTGATGTCCTATTAATTTATTTGAAATTGCAAAAATTATTGGTGTTACCTAACTCGCAGCCATACAACTACTTAGGAGACTCTTTCTCAAGGAAAACAAGCATCCATGCTGCTGGGTTCCCTGTTGTGGGATCTCTTCTTTCCCAACAGGCTTGTCTGGCACTTGCCAGTCAAGATGCTGGGTGCTAAAGCCTTGAGGGGAGAGGTTTCTAATAAAGCTGCAGCTTGTTCAATCTTTTCCAGCTGGTAAAAGAGTGGAACTCCTGCTTTTTGTTATTTGCACTCTCCCATTGAACAAACTCTACTGGGAGCCTGGAAGGCACCAGCCAAGTTGTGCTTTTTGCTCACCAGCACATGGTTGAAGGGAAGAACAAGTGACCATGGCCCTAGAGCAGAGGTCTGCTTCACCTCTCACCTTGGCTGGCTTCCTCAAACATTTCTTCTTGCCTAAGATGCATCTTTAGTTTTATCCACCTCATTGCACAAAGTAAGTAGAATTACTCCTGCTTCACAGAGAGAGATTGCGCCTTGCCCAAGGCCCCCTTGACAAGAGGGAAGGGAGAGTGGGAAGGACTAGAGCTGAGCTTTCAGGCCTCATTCAGGTTATTTGATTTCACGTGCGAAGAATTGCGGCTATATTTATTTATTTTTTTCAGGTGAACTCCAACTGAAATATGTAAGGAAAGTTAACCCACCAAGATTTTAGATGGCGGCCATATTAAATAACAATACTGCCTGCCAGGAAAGGATGTCTACTGTTATCTCCTGAGTAAGGATTGTGAGAGCTGCATTTCTTTAAGCAAAGCATGGACTTTTAAATTATATTCTGTTTCGTTTTCAAGTTTATTTACATACCTTCTTAGAATTGCCAGAAACCTTATTGTCATGCTTTGCCATGGCAAATTTCACCAACAAAACCCCAAACCAACAACTATTTGCGATACTAAACCAAAAGCTGTGCAGTTTTAATTTCACACATTTCTTGTCCATCGGGGACATACTAATTAGCGAATATTAATGACTGCTGACTGCCAGCTGAGTTACCATCTATGATGTTAAAGTTCTATGGGCACACACACCTTGCTCACCTACAGTCAGTACCTAAGTGGGTTTCGTCACTGCTACACTCAGAACAAGGAACCTCTCCAAAGAACACGATTGCCTCCAGGTCTTTCCAGTCTGATTCCATGTCAAGTGCCAGGATTTATTAAAAGTCAGGGATGTTATCCCACATGCAACTCCTCTGACTTTGTTCACACCAAAAGAACATACCATCCTTGGAAACTTTCTGTTTCCAATCTTCCATCAGGTGTGCTGTAGGAGGGAACGAAACAAGATCCAGGTAGGTCTATTTGTATGAAAAACACAAAGAAGGTAAAATCAACCATTAATTGGCTAAAATGGAAAAACGTTCAAGGGAGTAACATAAATTGCAACAAACACTAAGACAAAGCTCCTTATTAAATGACATGCCACATCTGCAAAACAGCAAGTGCCCAGCTGCCAATGGGCTTCATGCTAGATAATGTGGAGTTGATAAACTGATCTTAATTCCTAAGTAATTAGCAGTCAATTATTTTAATATGACAACTAAAGCTGAGCAATGACTGCTGCAGCAACACTAAGAGCTGAGCAACTGTATCATTATCTGTGTCTTTGCCTGTGTAATCTTTTTAGTGGGAAATGTCTTTCGTTTTAGTTTGCTGAAATAGCTCTGAAGGGGCAAAGGAGTCAGCAGACATAAAATATCCACAAGCTTACAGAACGTGTACCTCCATGTATCTGTGGTGGGAAAGTATGAACAATGGCCTCAATTGCTTGAGGTAAGTTATGTGCTGCAGTTTTTTGTACTCTGTTCCAGAAACAACAAATGTATCAGTGTGCAAACCCTAGAATATTCCTTTGTAGGAAAAGCAGGAAGAAATAACAGGGTGAGTTTCATCTTACAGCATGGAGCCACCTGATGTAATGGGTATGTGGAGAGTGCTTTGAAATGATGCTTGCATGATATGAGGCTGGGTTTACATCTGAGTACAGTCCCACCAAAAAGCTCTGTCTCTGTTCAGAAAACATTATTTTAGCTGATTATTTAGAAGGTAGCTCCTTAAGGCCATTTCTAAGTTTTTGTGAAGTAAAGGCAAGTGAAAGGTATAGTTTTGACTTTTGAAAGGATATATTAATTTAATATATCCTGCACTCAAATCATTACTGTGAAACTTTCAGGAGCATCAACATGCAGAAATTCAGGGAATATCATGCAGTAACACACAATGATGTAGTTGCTCTGGGCTACCATTCTTGCTGCTGAGTTGCTATCCATGACATAAATACCTGGTGCTGCAGTAACAAAAGAGCCAAGTGGATTATGTTTCTCTATTCCAATGCTTTTCTTGTTTTCTGGGGATTTGGACCATAGTTTGTCTTGGTTTATTTTTTATGAGAGCTTTGGGGCTTTTGTCTCTCTTAGCACAGTGAGGAATAGCAAGATTTCATTTATAATTGTATACCCTATGTTTTTAGAGAAAATATGGCAGAAATAAAAAAGCTATTTTATGATGGACTCCCTTTCTGCATGTACAGCACATAAACTGAGTTTCCCTGAACACCAAGCTCAGAGGCTTGACTCAAACCCTGTTTATTCTCTGGGAGCTGCAAAAACTGATGGTTAGAAAATCTGTGATTTCACCTTCTCAGGGCCATGAATTACTTACCTGTGTAGTCATGAGTTTGCAAGGCATAAATATAGATATTCATCAAACAGAAGACAGTAGGATTTGGATGAGACTCCACTTAGCTCTAGTAGCTAGGTAGCTAGATAGGTCCAGCACAGGAAACTTTTAGAGGTAATAATGCAGGACTGTAGGAACTTTGTATCCCCATCCCCTAGCCTCAGTACCTGAGCCCTCATTTCTTAATCCAAAATGTTCTATTTCCATTCTGGTCTTGAGAACTACTTTTCCAGTGATACTCATATGTTCAGACACTGTAATTTTCACTAGCTCTTGGACTGAAGAATATATAAAAAGTGGAAGCAAAAGAGACTCATCTTCCCTTTAAAACTTTTCATCCACAGAACTGAGATGGACATAAAATATATTATGAATTGACTTTTATATCTGCTGTGATATTGTCTGCCATAATAAACTTCAGATAATTCCTTGTTCCAAACATGCTTCTTCATTGTATAAATACATCGTCAAATATAGATGATAAAACTAGAAGCAATACTAGAATTATTGAGATTCCTGAAGGCAGAAATAGAACACAGGGAGAGAAGTGAGAAAGAAAATTGAGAGATGTTGGAGTGATGCCTGTGAACATTTAGCTGAACTGTAGCTGGGCCATGTATTGGAAAATACGTGGTTTGAGTAATCAGTATTCTACTTCAGGGGATGAAATCAAACTTTTGCTCTGAAACTAATTGAAATTGTTTGCTTATGTCAAATCTCACTTAGTATGTTAACTAAAAAAAATAAAAATAGATCCTTTTGTAGTGGTTTATCCTAGGCTCTTCCTGTGATTGCCCTTCGTTGTCTCTGCTGGCCCTTTCATTGGAGTTTACAGGCATCCTTGCAGCAGACACCTGTCTTCTCATCCAAGAGAAGAGGCAGAATGTGGACTTAGAGATATCAAAAAGCTTTGTTTCAGTGGGCAGCTCCCAATTTCTGTGATTATGCTGGAGGTGATCAGTGCAGGGCCAAGCTGTCTGAGATGTGACACCAAAGAACTGAGGCAACAGAAATGAAAAGCAATACTGGAAATCCATGCCTAATTAATTTTCATGAAAGCAAGGCTCGTTGTAGAGGTATGACATACTCTGCATACTCCTGGTAATATTTTTGAACGTGACCTACATTTTCTGTTATGTTCCTGTACCTGGTGCTTTCTCTTTGTTTTGTGTTATGAATGTGTGCCTGGGAAAATGTTCCTTTTCTTTGCAATTCCTATAACATCATGATATGTAAAGAGACAGAGACTGGTTTAAAAAAGGCTGAACACACAGTCAGTGAGAAACAAATCCTGTCCGGAGTTGCTGTCTCACAGGCTTTTTGATCCATTTGCAATTCACACATCATTTCTGTGAAAGGAAATCCTACAACAGAAGATGTCTCTAGAAGGTCTCCTGTCCTGATAATTTGTTGTCTTGATGTCAGGCATGACCAACTGGAAACCATATCCAGTATTCAGTGCTGAGATGGGGTCTTGCTGAGCTTATTGTGAAGTGCAGGAATTTGAGGCATAGCTCACTAGGATCACTTAGCCACTTGCTGGTTTGCTATTTGGTGTTTTTAAGCTTAAAACAAAAGAGGCAGGAATCCCAATGACAAATGTTTCCCTGGAATCAGCAAGTTTTCCAATGCAATGAGCTTAATTAAAACTAGCAAACTATTTTAGTTGTGTTGTAGCCTTTTTTTTCAATATGTTACCCTTCCAATCTGCCTCAAATAAAGCCACGTGGTGCATTTTGTAGTCCAATTTGAGCAGGCCTGCAGGCAGTGGTGCATGTTTATCAAATGGGTGTTTGACACACTGCTGCATGCCAGAGAAGGGAGAACAGCTATTGCCCCCCCGTTGGTGCCCCTGAATGGGGTAATCCATCTTCTAGGAGCAGTGTGATATGTCTCTGCATGGAGTCAGCAGAAACCTACAGGCGCTCCCTGACCTCCCCAGCTCACCCAGGCCAGTGAAGGGCCCCACACTTCCCTGGTCCATCACTGTGATTTCCAGGAAGGAACTGCTTTGGTCTTCACGGGGATGGGCTATTTCCCTTGCAAACAAGTGTTATGTGTAATGCTGGCTCTGTGATGTTCGCACCTCTGAGCACTTTGCTTAGCAAATGACAGAGCTCTCTGTTTCCTGCTGGAAGCCAGCACTTGCCACCATGGATGGGCTATTTTATGAGCTGTGTGCCCAGATGCTGCACAGACTTTAAACTGAATGTGCTCACTGTCATCTTCTCAGAAAGGTACATGGTGTATGGCTGCATTCAGACCAACAGCATGCCCATTGTGATGAGGTATTTACTCCCCTTCACAAGCAAGCCAATTAAAACATAAAGTATTTACAGCTTCCACTATGCCAGTGCTGAACCTGATATCCTGGGATACACTTTGCCTATTTCTTTTCATGTTCTTGAGCATCCCAGCACCCTCAGCATTCAGTCCATTCTTTTTGTTGCCTATAGCTCAGCACATGCCTTGAAGTCAGGCTGACTCTGGTGATTTACAAAGTGTCCAATATTTTTGACATTAGATGTCACACTGTGAGTGAAGCTGTGCAAAACAGGTCCTGCTACAGTTGTCTGACAGCCACCAGGAATGTTGCTGTCAGCTTGCTGGGTCATGTGCTGTGTCCTAGCATGGGCCTTGGCACTGAGAATTATTCCCTTGCTCTTCATAATCCTGTCACCAGATTTGCAGAATGCATGGATAGAGGCCACTGATTCTATTATTCACCTCTCTGGTGAACTAGGGGGCTAATGAGTTTTCTGAAGGCAGACTCTTCCTCACAAGTGGAGGAAGAGAGGGGATTTATTTTTGTGTCACCTAATCTTAACACTAAATTGAGATATAGAGGTAAGAGGGCTTGGCGGATTATCCCTCTCCCATATTTTGCTTTCAGAATAAGTTCTGGGTGTTATTCTGTTGACAAGATAAAAAGAATTATTTGAAATTACTTCTTATATCTGCCTTTCTTCTTCGGATGGACTGAGAGGTGAGTGATACCATCACCAAGGACCGGAAATCCTTCCTGGATAACTGGAGTCCCATACTTAGCTCCCGGCAGAGCTGGCAGTTGATTTTCCACAGGGAGAGGGACAGCAAACCAGTCAGAGTGAAGTGGTTGCAATTAACCTAATCTCATTAGGCAAAGTGTTAGTGGAACTGGAGAGGCTGTTGATTGCTAGCACCTGCCTGATGGCCCTCCTAGGAGACACCTCTGGGCTCTTTAAACTCCTTGGGGAAGGGCAGGGTCCTTTCCGCTGCTTGTCTCCTCAGAGTAGGTGCAAAGTCATGAGTACTTCCCTATAATCAAAATGTAGTGTGTTTTGGTGTCCTGGCACCTGCTCTCTGGCAGGCTGCTTGGCAGACCTCAAGATTGTAGTGTGTTTCTGTAGAGATTGCTATGATTTCAATAAGTTCACTTCCAAAGTGTGATTTCTTTTGTTGTGTCTGGTCCCTGGATGCAAGTTGTCAGTGAAAAGACTTAATTGTGTGTCCAGAGACTGTCTTCTTGCTCTTAAAAAAAAAATTAAAAAATGAAAAAAGCATGATTGTAACTTTCTGCTGGTTCAACATTTGGGAGCTCAGATTTGTGAGATATTGCTGCCCTTGTTGCAGCACTTTTTCATGCTTAATCTTCCCTATTACACTTCTTTTGTGCCTATGATGAGTGACTGCATAGTAAATTCTGGGGGGGAAGGTGTGGTCCCTATAAAACTCTGTATAGAGCCTTGGCTTTTTGCCCCAAAGCCCAAGATTATCTCCCCTGATGAATAAAATGAGGCCAAATATGCATTTTACTTGTGACTGGCCAGTGTTTAAACACCAGCTTGTTAGTAATCTGTGATGAATGTATGGCAGGAAAGATATGGAAAAGGAACAGTGCTGTGTGATGGCTTTTCCTGGCAGGAGATGGGAGTCCTGCCTGCCTCCTTTAGTCAATGTGTCTGTCTTCCTGTGCCCTCACCCAAGTCAGCAGGGAGGGAGG
>VRYO01002297.1:2195268-2205931 GCA_009812075.1 Sialia sialis
ATTACTGTAAGTTTTTATTTCTCCAAAGTCCTATACCCAACACATAGCTTTCTAGTTAGATTTGGGTAGTAAGGCATTTGCATGTGCATTATTTTGGCTGGCAGGTACCTGGTTAGAATTGTTTTTAATACCACAAAGGCTTGTCAGTATCGGTTTTTTTCCTAGCAAGCCCTCCCCCAGTGGACAAAGCTCATAATGATATGATATTTATTTTGTTGAAAATTTTCAAAATGTTGTTGTTAAAATAAATGTTCCCTTTAAGTATTTTTTCCCCCTGATGCTTTTCCATATATGCATATGCTTATCTTAAAATAGAGATCTGACCTTGAAGTTTCAAAGCTGATGCATCTCTGTGCAGCTAATAGAGCATACTTTTCTTCCACTGGGAAGGTGTCTGTAAAATAACAATTTTATGACAGTGTTTGAGCATTGGGTACTAAACCCTTTGCCCTGAGTGTTAGTGAGCAGCTGCTGTTAAGCCAGCCAGCAGATATGAGTCAAACCTGGAAGCATCTCTGTGGGGATGGGCCCTTTACTGCAAAATTCTACTCTGTTCCTGCCTGGGACAAGCTGCTCCCGCTGCTTCCCCCAGGTGATACTGAAATGGGTCTGCAACAAGCAGAGATGAGGAAGAGAAGGCAGACCCTGGCACCAGGTGTGGTTTCACAGCAGTTATTTAGTCTTGTGAAATCTTTCAGGGGGCTACTGGAGTTTTGTATCTTGAGCTAAGGGGCCCTGCACTTAAAAAAAAAACCCTCTTTGTAACTTGAGTGGAGGGCACAAGTAAAATCCCCTGCTTGGGTTTACTCTGCATGGCAAACCACGTCTTATTTCTCTTTTAGCCATTCTGATCCCTGCCAGCTAGTCAGGAAGCTACCTGCTGCTGCTTCTAGTCAGCTCACGCTGGGATGATTGTAGGCTTAGCAGGATGCACATTAAGTGGCACTAAAAATAAATAGAAAATTGGGTTTTCTGGCTCTCTTTTTGATTTTCCTTCTTTAAATGAAAGAAATTGTTAAGCTCTCAGGATTGTTAAAACAGAAGCAAAACTAAAGCCCCTGCACTGCAAACACCTTTGAAAAGCAGGGCTACATAAGGAGGAGCTGCTATCCCTGGTGGGTGCTGCAGTACAGGCATCTCCCAGATGAGCCATTACACTCCCACAAGGAGCTCCACAAAGTGCTGCCTCTTCCCTGTGCAGACCCCATAAAGCTGCTCTTACAAGCATCTTCTGAAATAACATCTTTCCACTGAGGCTTCCCAAAGCCTAGGTGGGTTAACATGGGATTCAATTTTGAATGACCCATTGGAAGGAAACAAATGAGACCATCCTGAGGCCCTCTTTTCTTCCCCCAAATGTTGTAGCAGTATAGCAGTTGTGCCAGACTAAATGTTGACAGTCTTTACTGTAATTTGTCTGTACTAAAGTTAATGCTGCACTTCATGTACTATATTTATATCCATCTATTCCCTTTCATGTCAGATAAGTTCTAGTGTGTGGGACGCATGAGACTGAAAAATAATTTTTAACCCTGTGAGTTCTACAGATTCCTGCAGGTAGAGAAGGTTGAGGTTGTTTTCCTATTAGATGGTATGCTTTACTTTTTTTCCCCCCTGACTCTATTACATTGTGCTATTATAAAACTATAGTGTGGAAGTTGTAAAAACCTTGGTTGTGAGGTTTATATGCAGTGCAGCAATGCATAACTTAGAATACTGTGAGGGTGTGCTGTTTTTTCTGCCTGGAACTTTGCTTAAGAAGTGGCTTGGGACACGCTCTCAGCTGTGAAGAGGTTTACCCCTACACTTACTTAGAAAACTTACTAACTGCTGTGGCCCTCTCACTAAAAGGAGGCTCCTACTAAACCTACCCTGAGAGGAGTCTTGCTGTTGTTAAAGTCCAGGAGACATTTCTGTCCGTCCTTATGGGGGTAGCTAGATGAAGTTTCTCTTCTCTAGTGGGTGAATTACAGTGTGGAGATGTGTCTTCACTATTCCCTTTCCTGTCTGTATAGAGAATCTTGTAAGAGTCATCATTTTCCTTGCTGCTCCTATGAAAAGTGTTTGTCACCGTCTCTTTCTAGAGGGAGAGACAATGTTAAACACCTCTAAAATTCTATTTTTGTATGTTGTTTCAGAGATGTTTCTTTAGGTTGATGCTGTATAAGATAAAGGCCAGCAGGGGCAGACAGCAGGAGAATCAAGATTAACAGGTTCATATCCATACATCTAGCTTTCAAGAAGACAAGGACCAGATTTGAGTCATTGCCTGGCTTTAATTTCTCCAGACCAAGCTCTACTTTAATGTCCCCCTGACCCTATAGCCAAATCTCTTCTCATTTGCCTCCCTTGGTAAGTGCCGAGTACAGATGCTCAGCTGCTGTAGATAATCTCAGCTCTGATGTCAGGGTTGTTCCAACAAATGACGTCAGCTGAGGACATGTCTAGGCTAAGTATAACACGCAGGTATTACGGCATGATTTACAGAGGCTCTTAGCAGTGTAAACCATATGTTTTATAGATGCTGAGAAGGAGGAGAAAGTGTCTGATAACAAGCAAAGACATATTTAGCAGCATTTTTATATGGTTGAAATTACCCAGTCAGGGGTTTTTAGGAAATACATTTGCTGCGATACACAGCACCATGTAGTTCAAGCACATAGCACCCCAGGCATCCAATTTATCACAATCTCTCATGTTAACACAGCTAATTTGACACTGTTTCCTGTACAAATGTTTTCACACAGTTCTGTGTCATAGGAGCCTGTAGAAAGGACCCTAAAGAAAAGCAGGCCTCAGTGCTATGGATTTGAGGGAAGGGGGAAGCACAGATCTCAATAGTTCATAGAATCATAGAATATCTTGAGTTGAAAGGGTCCCACAGGGATCATCAAAGTTTAAGTCCTGACTCTTCACATGACAGCCTCAAGTCACACAATGTGCCCAAGATTATTGTCCAAAATTTTCTTGAACTCTGTCAGGCTTGATGTTGTTACCACTGCCCTGGTTCCAGTGCCCAGCCACCCTCTGGGTGAAGAACCTTTTCTGGATATCCACTTAAACCTCCCCTGGCACAGCTTCATGCCATTCCCTCAGGTCCTTTCACTGATCACCAGAGAGAAGAGTATTAATTGTATTTACCAGGCTATAATATGATATAAATAATTTGTACAATATAACATATTATTATATTAATTCATTAGTATTTCTTGTAATTCACCTAATTTTTGAAAACAGCTGTAGTGAAATACTGTTCCTCCCATGGTGTAAGTAAATGACAGCTAATTTCAACTAAATATGCCTTGAAGGAGGGGTGGCTCTCCAAAGTTGCTGTGGAAGAGCTAGATAATGCACTGAAATGTGAGTGAGAGGCAGCAAGGAAGAGAGGGAGTATCTCCTGCAGAGAAAGGATTCTGCTTAAAAGCCTGAAGCCTCTCTCTGGGCAGCTCCTTGCTGAGCAGAAACAAGCAACTGAAGCAATGCTGTCGAGTCTCTTGCAGCCCCCAGCAGCAGCTTCAGTGTCTCCCAGTACTTGAAAACTGATCGGGAGTGCACAGCTGCTAGGAAGCAAGAGAAAGCACTGCCTGCCCAAACTACTAATCCTGAAAGTGCACCAGGCTGACCTTGGCATTTGTCATCAGGGTTTCTGCATCCTCTGGAGCTGCAATTCATCACAGTTTGTGTGAGAGAGAGTGCTAACCCATCCTGGACTGTGGAGGGGTAGATCTGGAAAACAGAAAATGAGAAAATAGAGAGCTGCTATCAGAATGAGTGACATTCCTGTAGTACAGCAGCCACAAGTCAAGATATAGATGCTTATCAAGAAGGAATGTCATTGCTAGCACAGCGAGGGCTGTATGTCCTGATCTCCCCCTGAACTGGAGATGCTTTTGTCATTATGTGGCCCCTGACAACATATTGTGACAGCACAGAAGTGAGAGGGAACGTGTAGTTAGTCTTTACCTTCATAAGCCTCAGTTCTTGATCTATATGAGCTAAACATTCAAGGGCAGAAAAGTACATAAGGAGAAAAAGCCTCTTTAATTAGGCTGCTTGAGCTTGGATATCTTCATTGTTAAACATTTGCAAAGACAGCTGAGGAGCCAAAGGGGATTATTTTGTCTATTATTAACTAGCTGCTGAACATTTTCTAATTGATATTATATTGTCTCTTTCATTAATAAACAGTACCAGTGCTTATGCAAAATTAGCACTTGCAAGCACTATCTATTTAAATGGACACCGAAGTACAGATTAGTGCCAATTTCCTTTTGTAAGTTTAAGTAGTAAACTTGGAATGTCTTACAGCCACTGACTTCTGGCAAAAAATTGATGCCACCTTGCTTCTCTTAGATGGTCTATCCACAACGAAATCCAATATATAGGCATGTCCATTTGGTTTATTAAAACACAAAGGGTTTTACAGTGACATTGAAACCTTCTGATAAAACCCAGGGCTGTAACATCCAGATCTGTACTTAGACGAGTGTCTTTGAGATAAAATTTGTGGGGCCTTTTATTTCTTAAGTTTCCATTGTGAATATGCACAAAGCTCCATCAATAATTGAGTTGAAAAAAATCCCCCTTTTAATTATAAAAGATCTGGGTGTGAGCTATAAGCAGAAAAGTGAATGAAGCCAGGGATAGATACTGAAGCAGTGATACTGGAGGCACAGGTTCCTGTAAGAAGTCTCTCTATGCACTGGATGCAAGTGCAGAAGCTGTGCAATGCCCTGGTTTTATATTGCCTACAACAATGGAGCAAACAAAATTTATCATAACCAGCAGGTGACTCATACCTAGCAATTTCACCTCAACTTGCTCACAATTTACTTTGTCAAAAGCATAGGTCTACTGATGCATCCCCGCTTTCCTGCCTGAGAGTCAGGCTAAAGGATCCAGGGGCCACTGCCTGGTTTTAGGGCAGTTTCTGTCCCTGTTTTTGGTGATGTCAGCAAGGAAAGCAGAACAAGTACGTGGAGCACAGCAGAATTACTCTGTGGTTAACATTAGATTGAGTTAGTTGGCTGGGAGTCCATTTATAGAGCTGGATTGAGGGGCAATGACAAGGAAATCAGAGCATGCCTTCTGGGCTGTATTTTCAGCCTGTAAACTAGTAGGTTTGTTTACATAGTTGAAATACAAGGTTCCCAGGCAAGCATCTTCTGGGACAGATGAGTGCAATTTGAAGTATGTAGACATAGTAGAAAAGGTGCATGACATAGTGTTTGAAAAACAAAACCCAGGACCCAAATCCACCCACACAGATTCCAGGTGTTTGTCATAATTCTAGGTATTTTGTTAAAAAGTGTTGTGGTGGTTTCAGTTTGAAACTGGGCAGAAACACCAATTTAGTGTAATGATTTTAGTTCACCAATTTGAGATTTCCCGGCCAACGCACCAATTTATGCAGTGGGTTTAGCGCTGCCCGTGCACTCACTAGAATTATTTACTCATTTCCTGCTGTGAGATAGGATTAAGAGAAAGACAAAGCAGGCTCAAACTTTAAAGGGTATAAAGAAGAACTTTATTAACAGAAAATAAAAGAAATAAATACAATAAAACCTTCAGAACATTTATCCTCTCCCACACCCTCTTTTCTTTCACACTGACAATGTACAGAAACAAATCTGTCAGTTTGCCATCTCTAAAATAGTCTTTCTTTAGTGCACTTAGGGAGAGGAGTCTCTCTCCTCATGCTATGGAGACTTTTCCTCATGAAAACAGTTCTCTCATGGCTTCAGTGTCACAGCAAATCAGCTGCTGGGAGAATGAAAATCTGATCACTGCATAAAAGTTCCTCTCCTCACCTTACAGCTTTCCTCACAGCTGTTTTCAAGGGCCATGTCAGCTTATGGGACTCTATTTTAAGGACGAACTGTTCAAAAGCAAAGGTTATGTTCATCTTTCTCTGAAGTCCTCTTCATCTCTGGGAACAGAGGTCTTCTTCTTCCCTGGTGAAAAGGGTCTTCATCACTCTTCTCTCTCTCTGTTCAAACTTCTCACAGGATCACAGCTACTTCCACATCTACTTGCTCTAGCATAGATGCTTTTGCTCATGTCTACAATTTGAACGCTTCATCCCCCCCATGCTTTTCAATGAGTTACAGGGAAACAGACTCTGATGTATCAATCATACCTTCTCCATAGCCTTACAAGAGGATTTCAGCCCAACAGTGAGGCATCTCCTCAATCCCTCCCATCTGGGACCTGACTCCTTTACTGACCTCGGTGTCTTCACTGTCCTTTTCTTCACTTGAGAGAGGATTGAAGGTCTGCAAGTCTCATCTGGGCAGTGAAAGAGTTCATATCTCGCCTGAGGCCTGCAGAGGGTCCTGTGATCCCTGCCAGATGCGGCCAGAGTTGTTAATGGTGGAGAATTTTCCAGCCAGGGTCTCAGCAGACAGGCTGGAGCATAGTGGCAGCCGCTGGGTCGATGGCTCCCCTTCCCTCTGCCCAGTGGTTTCTGGTGAAACTCAGCAGCAGCAGAATTCCAGCCACACCACGGGCTGGTCTGGACATGCTGGAGGGAGGAGGGAAGCAGCCAGGATCTCAGCAGCTAATGGCTTCCCCTCCTTGTTCCTAATAATCACTGGGCCTGGGCAGCCTAGCTGTGCAGAGGGGCAGGGCCAGGCTGTCACTTGCACTGAGGCTGCAAGGAAGAGAGCTTCCCAGGGCCTTTTGTATTTTGACATGTGTTCACAGAGGTGTGTTCAGCTTTCTCGGTGGTTTAACAGGTTGTTACTTCTCAAAGCTAATCATGATTGGCTTTTGTCAGACACGGAGGAAGGTCTTAGTATCTCCTCTCAGAAAAATAATTTCTGTGGGTGGTTTCTTCCCTCCTCACTGTGGGAAATGCAAGCACAGAGAGCTCTCAGGGCCTTGTGCATACAGCTCCGAGATAGAGGTGGAGAATTAGAACAGTAAAAGGGAAACAGATATAAAACAAGAATATAAGTTTGTAGTTGAAGTAGAATATGTTTTAAGCAAGCAGAAATATGTATTATGTTAGCAAAGCAATACGTTAAGTAAGAGAGTAAAAGATTTTAAAATTTAACTATAGAACCCGTTATAAAGTTAGAAGCTTAAGTTGTATCAATATAGGTTTGTGAAATGTTATATGATTGGTTAAAAAATGATGCATTGCAGCAAAGCCACGAAAAGCAAAGCAATAAATGATTGGTGTAAAAAGATGGTAGCAAGTTTCATAGAAGTATGTGACTGGTTAAAAAACTAACATAGGCCTTGTAAATAAGAATTAGCGGCTTCTGATATTATGGCATTGGATGTAACACCTTTAATGTCTCATCACCCTTCTAGGGAATCGATGCCATAAGGCAATAAACAATTTTTTAAAATATCTCTTAGTTGCCCTAGCTTTCATAATTTTAACCTCCCAATTCTCATCAAATGTCATATGTGCAAAACCAGCACAAGTGTCTAATATTTTCTTCTGCATTTAAGACAGTATATATATAAAAAGCTAAAAAGACCCACTGTTGGAGACAGTTCTGGAATTTCTTTGTTTCTGAGACCTCAGCTATGTGTAGGTTGGGAGTGCTGTGGGTTTGGTTTTGTTTTGTTTCGCTGTGAGGTTTTAGAGGTTTCTAAACACACAAACACAGTACATCTTGTGGAAAAAGTTCTGCTTCCTGTGATTTTCCTAAGTGTGGAAGATATACTGCAGGAGGCTGTTGTGTGAGCCACCTGTGGCAGGGTGCCATAGATGTCAGCCAGCAACCAGATTAGAATGAAGCATTGATTTACTATTTCTCTCCTGCCAGAAAATAATAGTCCCATGTTGTGACCTCAGGCTTCTGTTGCACTGTAGCTGTAGACTTTTATGCTCTCACCTTCCTGCTTGTTCCTGCTCTTTTTGTCTGCAGTCAGCTCCTGGTACCAACTGATACTCCCACAGACACTTTGCTCCTGCTTCTAACATTCCCATGTCTGCATAGGTAGCACTGAGGAGAATGTGCAGATTCTTCCTGTTCTGGATCAAGCCCACCTCCAGCAGGAGGTGTTTGCAGCATAAAATGTGCTCATCGCTGGAATGTTGTCTTGTTTGTGACAAGGCTGTTTGCGAGCAGCAGGGTTGGCACAGAGGAGTGGTGTGCAAAGGGACCAGGGTCAGTACAGCTGGCAGATTCCTGCCACCATCAAACTCCACTAGGCTTTCAGCTTTCACTCCAAGTCTACTAGTTTCTTAGTGGATGACTTAAATTCATTTTGATTTTCTTAGTGTAAGCATCACGCTCTCTGTAAACTCATAGAGGAATCACTGTGTGATTTCTGCTGATGTCTTAAAAAAACAAAAAGAAATTCAGAACAGCTGACGATATTCTTTCATGCTGCTAGATACTCTGACCAGACCCAACTTCAATCCTGTATCCTGTCATCTCACCACATACTCAGCTTCCTGTCACCCTTGAAATATCTTCAAACTGGGGAGTGGCACCTGAGTTCCCACTTCAGAGACTGGGCAGTCACTAATTTTGAAGCAGAACAGGTGAGAGGTGCTGCATGGTCTGTTAGGATGAAACCAGCCAAGAAGGGAAAGTGGGTAAAAAAAGTGGGAAGAGGTATACAGGCTTTCAGAAAGATAATTGGAATATGTTTTGTATTATTTAAGACATCATCTGGCAATTGTAGTCTGACCCTTAGAACAGATCATTAAACAAGATTTCTTTTTTCTTAATATACCACAAAGGTAAAACTTGTGTGGAAAGCCTGTTGACATACATTTAAAATAAAGTTTTCTGTCTTAGTGCTAAATGAAACCATTTGAAGATTGAATTTCTTCTTTACTGTGATGAAATATATCCTGCATAGACCTGTTAGTGCAAATTTTGGCAGCTTTTGTCTAATAAGAAAATTTATCTGCTGCTATTCTACTTTGAGACTTATTAATTTATAAAAATGTTGGAAAGCAAGGTGTGAGGAATGCTGCTTTCCTCTGAGATGCAAATACACATGTCTAAATTGAAGACAAGTGCCTGTGTTATCCAAATGCCACATTTTAGGTTGTTCTACTTTTACAAATACTGCTGTGGCAGAACAGTTGTAAGAAAGGTGATATAGGGAGAATTCTAAACAAGAGAAATTATGTCTGTACCCTGCAGTTGTAGGTTTCATTAGAAAGAGAAATGTATGTGGCAGAGGAGCACCCAGGAGCAGGAGGCAGCTCCAAGGAAGTGCTGCCCTAAGAGACACCAAAGCTGCTGCTGGGCTTCTGTGAGGACTTGGAAGGTGGAACAAATTTATAGTGTAGATAGAGGTGAAATCTGCATTCCACAGATGTGAAACTTGTGCTGAGTCACACCAAAAACAGGAGGAAGTAGGTTCTTCCTAAACTTGAATCTCCCTGCAGTGGCCTGGCAGGATTTAAAAATAGAAATAAAGGAATTAAAGGCAGACTTGCAAGGATCAAGGAAACTCTCAGCTTTGCAAATAGTATCTGCTGGTGTAACAGGAGCAGGAATTAAAGCGGGCAAGAGCAGACAGCTTTGTTAACATCAGTAAGAAAATAATGGCTTCTGAATGCAAACCCTGAGGACCAAAGATCAAAGTTCTGTGGTCCATCCCCTTGTCCAGATCATGTATTGAAATAAAATAATGGCTCTGCCAGGAGATTCTGCAAGTTAAGCAACTTTTTCATGCCAGCAATCTGTGTAAAGAGCAATCATTCAAATGCAGGAGAAGAGTGAAAATTAAATAGCTGGAGATAGAGTAGTCAGAGAGCACCAAGGATGCAGAACAGCTAAAGATAATTAAATTACATAGAAATAAATTAGTTACCATAATGGTCAAATTAGGAAATAAAACACGGAAGCATAATCCTGCCAAGCCTTTGAGTAAAGCAGCAGAAATGGAACATAACTGAATTGACAAACGAGAGAGAGATTTATAGCTCTTGACTAAATTTACAAACAGCTATGAGTATTCAAATTTTGCTGTCACATCTGAAAGCAATCAAAACTCATTCTGCCTGGACCTCTTTAAAACCATAAATTTAGTTTTTTTCTTGAAGGTTTCAAGGCAATCTTTGTAGATGGCTTTTACTGAAATTGTTAGACCTGATGGGGCTTTTGAGTCCACTTTGCATCTCAGGCAAATTTACACTCAAAAGAAGGTTGTGTTGGGAATATAAAAGATAAAACTTTGCCTATCACTACACCTGTGAGCCAGATTAGTATTACTTGCACAGCACAGTAGTAACAAGCTCCACCTTTTTGTGTAGCTTCAGGGATCAGGTGAGGGCTGGGACTGTCCTGCCTGGTTTCGGGCAGAGAACAAGCTATGGTCACCCCAGGCTTTGCTCAGGCTTTGCTATAGCCCTGCTTCAGACCATCCTGTGGGTGTGGGTGGCTCTGGGAGAGCTCCCATGAGCTCCCATGGTGTGACCCTGTGTGGATTGCTGTCATCTCCAGCTTTTCATAGATGGCAGAGCTGAATTGCTTGGCAGATAAACATGCGTTGAGGTTGGTTTTTCTTTTACCTCTTCTACCTGGTGCCTGTGGAATTTTTGCATTAACTTGATAAATTTAGAGGCACTGATGGCTGCGAGACAGTGGAGGGGGAACCAACCCCTCTAGTTTTTGGGAATTTGTTTTGTAGGGAGGGACAGAGACACTGTGAGATTAGAAGCAGGTAAAGGAGAGCA